>SJXQ01010790.1:289930-564788 GCA_006408695.1 Aepyceros melampus | reverse complement strand
AAATACCATATTCCACATGAAACCACTAGTCCTTATGCTACATTTCTGAAGCCAAGCTAAATTTTCTCTGATATTGCCTGAGAAGACATAGAAAAGCAGTCTCTTTTCCTTTTCTAATATTCTGCAGAGAAGAAATGTTGCACATGCTGGATCTGGTCAGAAACTGCCAGGGTGTGTGGTCTTTTATTCTGAATACATGCCAGTACTGATAATTTCAGGTGGGTCATACCTTTCATGTAAAATATTTCAGAAGTCTACGAGAAAATAACCTTTGATATATGGTTTATAAAAGGCTAAATGTGAGAATGTACCCTTTTTTAAAACAAATCAATTATAGTCATGTATAAGGGTCAAAGGAATAAAACTTTTGTTGTAGATCCTTGCTATTAAAAATATGGTCTAGCAACTTCCCTGGTGGTCCAGTGGTTAAGAATCCGCCTTGCAATGCTGGGGACACAGGTTTGATCCTGGGTAGAACTAAAATCCCACATGCCTTGAAGCAACTAAGCCTGAGTGCCACAACTAGAGAGTTGGTGGTGCAACAAGATCCCGAGTGCTGTAATTAAGACCAGTGCAGCCAAAGAAATATTTTTTTTAAATGTGGTCCATGGATCAGCAGCAGTTGCAGCACCTGGGAACTGGGTAGAAATTCAGAATCTCAGGCTTCATCCCAGACTGATTGAATCAGAAACTGTATTTTAACAAGATCAGGTGAGTCCTATGTGTGGACACAATTGTGATGAATATTCATAAAAGTAAGAAGTATAAGAACTCATGTAAAAAAGGATAAATATTTTAAAAGTTCCTTTTCAATACCCTAGTACACTTTTTCTAAACAGGTATCAGAGTCAAAGAGACAATGATAAAATGCCATTAAAACAAAATTGCATCAAATGTTCTACATAATTAAAAATAAAAATATTTAACAATATAATTATAACAAACATAATAAACATTATTAATATAATAATAAAACTCCTCACCAATAATTCACTGTAATTCATTATTAACAAACCAGAATTTTCATACAAAGAAAACTGATGGGTATTTTCTAGGTCCTTATATAAGTACTTCATTCCAAATATCTTTTTTTAGCTAATAAGCAAAGATACTTTGAAACATGATGTTTAAAAACTACTACCTGCCTGCTGGGCTGTTTAATGGTGAAATAATGTAGTCTGTATACTTTGAATGTAATTCAGATATCACAGAGATTTTAAGAAGCTAAATTAACACAAACTCTACATCGTGAAACATCACCTCACTTGATGGCTTTAAAAAATTTTTTCCGCTGAAATACTTATAACCGTGGCCTTCAGTGTGAAGAAAAATTTTAAATACGATGAAAGGTGGAAATATTTCGCCACTAAATCTGAAATAAAGACCAAAATTAGTCATTTGGTATCAGACTTGGGATTCAGTTACTTCTCCCTTTTATACTTAGGATCATTCGCATAGTTTCTTACATGCAGGTTAAAGGCTATACCAGAACATGAAAAGAACTAGCAATGAAACGGATCACAAAGGATGAAAAAGCCCCACTTTGGCATGTGTGCTCACAACTATTCTCATGTGTCAGACTGAACACATCTAGGAGATGAGAGCTACTCTCAAGGCAACTTTTGGCCTGAGAGAGTCATGCCTCGGCTTCTTCACACAATAAATGTAAATAAGAACAAGACACTTAATTTGTAACTACAACATGAAAAGTTATGAGGACTTAAGAAAATAAATTTCTAAGGTTTCTTCATACTAAGTACTTCTTGAAATGAATCTGCATAAAAACATTACCTGAATCTAACTTTACACTTCATGCAAGGATCTTTAACAAGCTCAGCCTCTAAGGGGCTCACTTTCTTCAAAATTTCATGTGTCACGTGATGTTCCTGAAATAGATGATGGTGCTGTCAATGGAACACAGTACCCTGCCCAGGCACAATTTACTGGAAACAACACAGGAGGCATGGTAAATTGAAAGTACACCAGACTTGGTATTCTAAAGATCTGAGTTCTAGTCTTGGCTCCCTCACTTATCATCTGTGTCACCTTGAGTCACTACTTTATCCCTTTGGCCTCCAAGTTTGGGTATGTATCCCTCCTTGAGATCCAAGGCACTGTTCTTTCCCTAAGACAGCACTTTTCAGAATGTGCTGTAACTAACTATAAATGTGTCTGTGTTTCCTACTAGATTGTAAGCTTCATGAAGGCAGGGGCCATGTATTTCTTTTTTACCGTTGTATTCCTAGTATCTAGTACAGTGCCTGGAACACAGCAGGTACTAAATAAGTATTTGATGTTGAGTGAATCACTGTAAAATGAGGATAATAATAGAAATGGTGCTAGATTTTAAGCACCTTTTATATACCACACTACATTAGGTACCTTATACACATAAATATTTGAATATCATCATTCCCATTTTACAGATGAGCATGCTAAGGCTCTGGGAATGTCTGTAACCAATTCAAAGGCATAAAAGTAGTAAGCAGAGAAACTAGGACTCAGACTTAGATCTGTTTAATTCTAAAGCCCCCATTTCCCACCCGCCTATGATCCTGTCTAACCTTTATGCCTATGACAATCACATAAAAATGTATACTACAGGGCTTTTCAATGACAAAGCATTATTAATGTAAGGTATTGCAGTAACTTGAAGTGTTAGGTTAACAGGTTAAAAAAGAATTTCTTTCTTCTTTTCTGTTACTGAAAGAATCTAAAATTATGACAAAACAGCATTATAATAATTAAATACATGTTCCACATGTGAAGACAATAGACAATGGACCTGAAATGTCACAGGTTTACCTGAGTGGGTTTTCTCTGAGGTATTCTGCTTTTGCTGACATCAGAAATGGGTCTGTAGGTCAGATGGTGAGAAAGTGTACACATTTCTCAGGGTTTATCATTTTTTTCAGAACTGCTAAAATTCCCTTAATGTGACTAGTACTAATTATAGACTACTGTAATCACAGGTGATGTTATTAGGAGAATATTAGGTACTATATGAAAGAAGGCTTAATACTCTGCCAGGGATGCCAGAGTTGTTTCTTTGGAGAATGGGGGGATGTGCACCTTTTTGTTTGTTGGTTTGTTTTTATTCAAATAGGACTATATTATTCATAATGTGCTGCACTTGCCTTGTTTACTAATGAGATATTTTAGCTACCTTCTATTGCAGAATCATATGCAAGGCTGCAAGGCTTAACAGTATGAAAGCATCAACATTTATTTAACCAGTATCCTATCAATGGACATTATACGGTTTATTTTTTTTGCTGTTATAACAATACTGCAATGAAATTATATATATATATATAGTAGAATGGATTCCTAGAAGTAAAACTGCTGGGTGGACAGTAAAGGCACTTTTAATTCAGAGATTTTTAGCATTGTAAGATCACTGTCTCACATCTTCAAATAAGGAATGGAATTTTTAAAAATCACATTGGTTTCAGAAAAGAAATAATAGTTACTCAGGTTAAAAGTAAATCCATATATACCCATGGCTGGTTCATGTTGATGTATGGCAAAGTTCAGTTCAGTCGCGCAGTCGTGTCCGACTCTTTGCGACCCCATGAATCGCAGTACGCCAGGCCTCCCTGTCCATCACCAACTCCCGGAGTTCACTCAGACTCCGTCCATTGAGTCCATGATGCCACCCAGCCATCTCATCCTCGGTCGTCCCTTTCTCCTCCTGCCACCAATCCCTCCCAGCATCAGGGTCTTTTCCAACGAGTCAACTCTTGGCATAAGGTGGCCAAAGTACTGGAGCTTCAGTTTTAGCATCATTCCTTCCAAAGAAATCCCAGGGTTGATCTCCCTCAGAATGGACCGTTTGGATCTCCTTGCAGTCCAAGGGACTCTCAAGAGTCTTCTCCAACACCACATTTCAAAAGCATCAATTCTTCTGCGCTCAGCCTTCTTCACAGTCCAACTCTCACATCCATACATGACCACAGGAAAAACCATAGCCTTGACTAGACGGACCTTAGTCGGCAAAGTAATGTCTCTGCTTTTGAATATACTATCTAGGTTGGTCATAACTTTTCTTCCAAGGAGTAAGCACCTTTTAATTTCATGGCTGCAGTCACCATCTGCAGTGATTTTGGAGCCCCCCAAAACAAAGTCTGACACTGTTTCTACTGTTTCCCCATCTATCACAATATTATAAAGTAATTATCCTCCAATTAAAATAATTAATTTAAAAAAGTAAATCCAGAAATATCCATTCAGGGTTAACCAAAGAAGAAATCCCACAATCCCCTGCAATATGATTAGATTCAAAGAGAAGAGGTTTTAAAAGGCTATATATTCTATCTTTATTTAACACACCTTTTACCTTGATAAGTAATTATATCTGTCAGAGCAAACAAAAAGCAAAATACATACCGCTGCACAAATTGTATGCTTAAGGAGTTGAAACACAGTTTTGTCGAGATGAGATAACCATGCTTTCTGTATCATGTGAGCCAAAACATCTTTATTTCTGAGAGGAAACAAAAGAGCTTAAGATTTGTGAAGTAGTTTTCATTTTCCTAAAATCTTGGGGAACTCTGAATTTATGCTTCCTCCTCTTGCACCTCCCCATCCCCCACCCTAAGTCTGACTTAATGAGGAACATTTGGACGTGGTAATTAGAACTGGTCATCTGTAGAATTAGTCAGAATGAGGATATGAAATAGTTGAGAATATTTCCCTTGAGATAAAAAAAAAAAATCCTGGTAAAACTTTATCATCAAAAAAATTTGCTTTCTAAAAACATCCATGACCTAAAATGATTCCATTAGAGTTAGTTCTTAAAAACATTGTCCAACTAGTTCAAATGCTAAGAAAATAGAATATAGAATATGTGAAGTTACAGGAGGCCCAATATTCTTCTGGGAGCAGAAGACCATGCCCTAGAAAAAGAAATTCTCTTCTCTGATCTTTGTTTGAGCCAGTCTCATCCCAGTCAGGAGGTCAGAGCATCATTCTACTTTGATCATGTCCCAGCACTGGCAGATTGTAGGAATCTCACTCTCCAAGAACTGCCCCCTACAACCCTATCATTACCCCTCACAGGGTTACATGCAAAGAGAGGTACTCCTGTATAGTGTTGCTGCTGGCTGGCAAAGTGCAGACTACAAGATGTAGGCAGAAAAGTCCTGAAGTATGGAAACAAATCCTTGAATAGTAGCTGATGCCATCTATTAACTTTCTGCAAATTGCTTACCTTCTTCCAGTTGCTACTTCCTCACTTACAAAATGTGGTAACAAGACTGCATCACAAGGTTGTGTTAAGATCAAAGAGATGTGTGTTAACATGCTTTGTCAATTATGAAATACTGTAATTATAATAATTATTATTCAATTCAAAAATAATTTTAAAACACACAAAAAACCCCTCTAATTTACAAAACAAGAAGTGTTGGATGTTAGCTGGGTAAACACCATATGGAAACTGTCCAGTTGTAGAAGATGATATAAGGCAAAAGATGGCTACTTACTGTTGTTTTTCCTTTGTCTTTATAGTATTTGACAAATGTACTTTGTGACCTTTTCCCAAGTGTGGATTATCTGATTTTGGGACACCAGTAACTGGTATCTTCAGGGAATGACTCATTTTCCTCACAATGAAATACTCTGAAAGTATATAAATTAAACATTTGAGGTCATAATCTATGTTATTACACTGTTTGGTGAGACTCAAGTTCCATATAATTGTTAGGCTAATTCCAGAGCCCCTGAAAAAGGAAGGTTTCATAGATCTCAATGTTACTTACCTCCTTTGTGTGCTACAAGAATTATGAGGTATATAGGAAAGACAGTGGATCTACCCATAGCCTTTTAATTGGTTTCCTGGTCTCCAGTCTCTTCATCCTCCACACTGCAGCTGGAGTTAACTTCTCAGAGTAATAATCCAACCTTACCACTCTTCAATTTAAAATCTTTCAGGGACACCTCATTTCCTCCAAAAAAGTGCAGACTCCTTAGAATCGTGTGCAAGTCTTTTCACAATTTAGCTCCATTGTCTCTCTAATCTCAAAATACCAACTTTCCACTAGCATTCCTCTCTATACTCTACGAAAATAAGAATTTCTTGCCAAAGTCAGTGTTTTACAACTCTGTGCTGATGATCATGCCATTTCCTCTACCTGAAACAACTTTCCTACTGTCAGCAAACATCAACTCACCCTTCAAGATCCCGTCTAAGTGATGCCTCTTCTCTGAAGTTTTCCATAGTCTCCTTTTTACAGAACTACTCACCACTGTCTTCAAGGTTCCATAATACTGTATATGTTTTTCTTTCACAGTACTTTTCATATGCACCATAATTTGATTTATTGGCTATCATTCCAACATGTTGGTTGAAGGCAGGAGGCATCTTGCTATCCATGGAATCCCCAATGCACATCAGAGTGGAAGGTTTTTATATGCTTTCTAAAAATTTTTCATCCTGGTTTTATCATGGAATAGCTGTGAGACTTTGGGCAAGTCCCTTAACCTCTCAGTAACTCAGTTCCCTCTCTGGTAAAGTGAGAGGATGTGTAATAAGTGATCTGATTCCACCTCTGATTTTCTATCCCTTACACATTACTCCAATTTGGAAGCAGCTCCCAAATTCTTAGTCACTGCTGAGTGTCTTGTACTAAACCAGGGTCTCTTAATCTTTTCTTTTTGTGCCATGGATCCCTGTGGACAAACTCCTTCTAAGAACTATGTTCTTAAAATACATAATATAAAATATATGGGATTATGAAAGACTCCAATTATCTTGAAATTATTGTCAAAATAGTTTCAAAGACAAAATTCTAGAAATGGGTCTTCTTTATGCATTAAACAATATGAGAGCTCTGTACTTGTGAAGTGGTAATAAGTAGAAACAATATTTCAAGAAATTTGCTGTTACTGTAACGAGATATGAAAATACTGTGTTTTCTACTGATAACAAAGTCACAGGTACTGCTGATACTACTGTGGTTTGTTACCTACATATAATTGAAAGAAATGCTAAAGTTCAGGTAGAGGTTTGGGAAAATAAAGTTGCAATTTTTCCCCAAGTTCACATACTCCTTGAATTAAGACTTCCTGCCCTAACTGGTTACTTATAAGTCACACTTTTATATACATATGACATTCTATTACTGAGGCAGAGCCTTCACAGTCTCAATATTTCTCCTTAGAAATGGGGATGGGGATGGCTTGGAATACACTGATCTCTTGAGAAAGAGAAAAGCAGTCCTTAACATCCAGGAGCTGGCCTGGCATTCACAGCTGGGCTTAGGTGTTAACCCTGGCTTCCTACTACCACCCAACCCAGAGCAAAGCCCTGCTTCCTTGAACCCGCCCCCAAATTACCCAACCAAAGCCCAAACCCTAGAATAAATCTTTCTAACACTCTCTCACTGAGATGCCCCACTGTTTCCCAAGGTGTGCGTTTTCCTAGCAGCTGCAAGAAACAAACCCAACTTGTTCAACTACAAATGTGTTCCTAGTGGTCTTTGGCTGGAGGGCAGGGACATAGAACCACACAAATCCCCCAAATCTTCTAGATGCCTGCCTGGATGGGCTTACACTTGCTATGGGGTTAGATGTGAAATACAGAATGAAATATTATAGGAAACACAACCCCATTATGAGCCACCGTGACAGTTGTTGAGGTGAGACAACAGGCTTTAAAGCTCGACTAGGTAGATTTGGATCCTGACTTCCCACTTTCCTTCTCTGTGGCCTTGCACCTATTTCTGTGCTTCAGTTTCTTCATCTACTAGATGCGGAATAATAACCGTGTCCACCTACTTGGGTTGTTGGAAAGAGAAGACAATATGTGTACGGAGTTTAGGTAAGAGCCGGGCATAGAGTAAACGCTGTTGCTTGTTGCTATTCTTGTCAATAAGATAATTATTACCATTATTACTTATTTCTATTAGTATTAAGGGAATAACAGTTGATTCCCAGTAAGAGAGAGAAGCTTAAGTATTTTAAAAAAGAAAAAAAAATTTCAGGGTCTTTCGAGATGAAAGGATGTGGCAAATCAGTTTAAATTTAAAATCTTAAAAACTGTCCCGCCCAGAGTGGAAAAAAAAACAACACACAAGTAAAAACCTTTTGTGAGGTAAATCCAGGCCCCAGAAGTCGGCGGTTTGCGTCTGCGAGGCTTTCGATGCCGCCCGAGGCCTGACGAGCGCCCCCACCTGGCGGCCTACTCAGCCTCCTCCGCTGGGCGTCCAATCACCGCGGCGAAGGCCGATTCCCAGCGCGGCGCGGGCAGCGGCACCTCCCTCCTCGCGCCCCCGCGCGCGGCCCACGCAGAGGTGGTGCTTTCCCGCCGCCTAGCAACCGCCGGCGCAGGGGCGGAGCCTCTGGAAGGCGGGGCTTGCGTTCGCTCGCCGCCTGAGGCTCCACGCGCTGCAGTTCAACAACGCGGTTTTCAGACCCCGGCTTCCGAGTTAAGCCTTGGCCGCACCTAATTGGCTGTACGGCCGTCACCCGCACCGCGGCCCATTTGCGGTCGGAAGAATCGGGCCCTATCCGGCCGCCGTAGCCGCCTCTGTCTGTAGTGGGCGGGGCCAAGGCTGGGGTGACCCCGCCGGAGCTGCCGCTGCCAGCGACATGTTCAAGGTGAGAGAGTGGAGCCGGGTCACAGCTGTCACCGCCCCCTCCCGGCCTCCCGGAGCCCTCTCTGCGCTCTCGTGGGCCTCTCCGGGGACCAGGCCCGGTTCGTCCCGAGGTTTTTCCCGCCTCCGGGCCGGCTGCGTCCCGGCCCGCTGTTCATTCAGAGATCCGCGTGGAGCGAGCGGCTGCCGGGCGGAGGCGTGAGACCTGGGGTGGCTGGGTGGGACCCTTTGGGTTGTGCTCTCGTGAATAAAACACTTAAAAATTTAAAGTACCCGTCAAAGTATCCACCCTCTGGCTGGTCCCCTCTTGGGTTCGTTAGGAACGTTAGGCCACATCAGGGCACTGCGGGGTTCGGCTTTGGTTGCCTGGCAAGGTCAAGTTTCAGAACCTGCTGTATGAATGGGGGAGGGTCACCTTTGGAGAAGCTGCTGCAGGAAGTTGGAGTGGCTGGCCTGGGAAGGGCTGGGTGAGAAGGAGCAACTGGAACTTCTCTCCCCATCCCAGCAAACGTTATATAGTATGAACAGATGACTTCTTTCTTTCCATTTCATGAACTCGTGTCCTTTGAAAGAAGTTGAAGTTTTACAGTGAAGACTGTCTCGGAAATCTGCATTTTAATATGAAGGCATTGTTCTCCTTTCAAAAGAGTAAATGGTATTTGTATATCACGAAAAACAAATCACAGGCTATTAGAAAGGAGTCTACAAAACCGAGTCTTGAAGCACTGCACTCATAAAATAGTGCTAATGAAATGTCAGAATTGTACTATTTAAATGTTTTATTGAGCTGCGATGTGCTTTGGGGGCATTAGGACAGTATAAAATCAGACCATGGATTTGGCCTACCACTTGTGATGTTGCCACTTTCCAGCTGTGTGACCTTGGGCAAGTCACTTGGCCTTTCTGTGCCTGATTTCCTATTGGTGAAATTGGGGAACTAGCTTCTACCTCGTAGGGTTGTTGTTACAAGGAATAAATACATTAGGTGTGAAGCACTTGGAAGAGGCCCTGGCACATAGGAGTGACATCTAAGTATTTGCTTTTATTTTGTTTTCAGGCAGCTCACAGTTTAGTTAGAACAACAGATCACAAAAGCATCTTGCGTTCATTTCATAAATTTGTGTTGAAACACGTGTTAGGAGTTTGGCTCAGCTTTAGGGTTGCAACAACAAGGATATGCTATGATTAGTTTATATTGTTATTAATGTACTGTGGTAGTAAAAAGGAGAGTAGGATCTGTCTTACTGCTGCTGCTGCTAAGTTGCTTCAGTTATGTCCTACTCTGTGCAACCCCATAGATGGCCTCCTACCAGGCTCCTCTGTCCCTGGGATTCTCCAGGCAAGAACACTGGAGTGGGTTGTCATTTCCTTTTCCGATGCATGAAAGTGAAAAGTGAAAGTGAAGATGCTCAGCCGTGTCCGACTCTTAGCGACCCCATGGACTGCAGCCTACGAGGCTCCTCCGTCCATGGGATTTTCCAGGCAAGAGTACTGGAGTGGGGTGCCATTGCCTTCTCCTAGGAGTGCTCAACCTGTGGATCTCGTTCCCTCAGAGGGTCTGTGAGTAGAATTTGGGGGTCCATGAACTTTGATGGGAAAATATAATCTTTTTCACTAATCTTCTGGTGAAGTTTATCATTTCCTTCAGTTATGAATGTAGGTAACTGTTTCAGTTATCCATTTTTGGATAAAACCACAATGATTTTTTATTTCTCATCACCTATAGGTTGGCTGGGCAGTTCTAAATTCAGCTGGTGGCTAGACTACAAGGTGGCCTTTCTCCTGTATCTGTGGGCCTGGGGCCCATCAGTATTTTGGGCCTCCTCACATGGTTACTGGTTTCCAAAAATGCTTGTCCTGAGGCATGAACACCTGCTTGCATCACATTTGCTGATGTCAAGACAAGTTACATGGCCAACCCAGAGTCAGTATGGTGGGGGAACTACAGAGAGCATAGATGTGAGGACATAGGGTTCATTGGGAGCAATTCATTTAATAAGCTACTACAGCAACAAGCTACACTAGTATTAGCAGTACCTGTCACCAGTCGAAGTCAGTGGGACCAGTGCATGTCACAAACATTGTCATATCACATTATAGTTGTTGCAGATCTCCAAATATCATTTATATTCATCATTACCTCAAAATTATAGTAGTTATAAGACTCACTTTTATTTAATGAGCTAATAAACCATTATCAGATTTTTGGTCTTAAAAACAATTATACTGCACTGTAATTGGCATTTTATGCAATTAGAAGCATTTTTTGGAGAAGGGGTCCAAAGTGCTCATCAGACTGCTGAAGAGTTCTATGGCGCAAAAGAGCAAGGAAGCCCTGGGGACTTCAGACGAGGCAAGTTCTGAGAGACAGAGTTCCTCAACTGACTGAGTTGGGGAACAGCAGCAGTGGTACTCCATTGGGAAAGTACCACTGACTTAGTTTTGCTGTGTCAAGGAAAGGATAAAGGGAGCTGAAATTGTTGAAACTTTTTTTTTGAGTAGAAAAGCTCACAACAAACCTTGATGGATACCAAAATGTAAGGAGGAGGAAGAGGGGAGGCCAGAAATTCTTGAAAAGCAACTTTTGATAAGTAGAAGTAGGGCCACAAGAGTGATATTTAGAAAATGAAGAGAAGGAAGTTCAGGGATGTTCAGTTCAGTTCAGTCGCTCAGTCGTGTCCGACTCTTTGCCACCCCATGGACTGTAGCATGCCAGGCCTCCCTGTCCATCACCAACTCCCAGAGTCCACCCAAACCCATGTCCATTGAGTCAGTGATGCCATCCAGCCATCTCATCCTCTGTCGTCCCCTTCTCCTCCTGCCCTTAATCTTTCTCAGCATCAGGGTCTTTTCAAATGAGTCAGCTCTTTGCATCAGGTGGCCAAAGTATTGGAGTTTCAGCTTCAATATCAGTCCTTCCAATGAATACCCAGGACTGATTTCCTTTAGGATGGACTGGTTGGATCTCCTTGCGGTCCAAGGGGCTCTCAAGAGTCTTCTCCAACACCACAGTTCAAAAGCATCAATTCTTCGGTGCTCAGCCTTCTTCACAGTCCAACTCTCACATCCATACATGACCACTGGAAAAACCATAGCGTTGACTAGACAGACCTTTGTTGACAAAGTAATGTCTCTGGTTTTGAATATGCTATCTAGGTTGGTCATAACTTTCCTTCCAAGGACTAGATGCTTTCAATTTGGGAAAACCCAATGGATAAACAGTAAGGAAAATTATCTCACAAAATCCAGAGGAAGGGTGGATTCCAGTGGGTCAACAATGTCTTCAAGGTCCCCATCTCTTTTCTTGGCTTTCCACAGTAAGATTGGTTCCCCTTAAGTTTGCAAGATGACTGCTAATAATACACACTTTCTCATCCACTAGAGCGAGAGAGGACAAAACTTCAGGCTTGGATTACACTCTTCCTTCAATCTGATTGGATCAGCTTATGTCAGGTGTCTGCATCTTACCCAATAGCCAGTGCCAGGGGAATGGCATGACCTGATGGGCTTAGACAAAATAGAATCAGCTCAGGATGGGGTCACTCTGCCTTAATCACTTGGGAGAGAAATGAATCCATGAACACAATGGGACACTGGAAACTGGATGTGCAACAGCAATGTCTGTTACAGAAAGATGAGTTAGATGGGTTTGGAGAAGTGTTCACTTATTTGAGCAATTTGGTTGGAAGACTTTCATGATCTTTATACATGTAGGTTTACTGGTGGAAGTGAAAACTAGATTAATATGGGTTGGTGACTGAAAGATGAGTTAATGCAATTTAGAAGATTGACTGTGAAGGGAAGTAGGGAGAATATAGTAATTAGAGGGACATGTTTGGTCAAGATTTTAGAGTTGTTTTGTGGTTGTTACAGTATTCAAGATTTGGCAGTGTTTATGGCCAAATCTATGCAAGTCTATGTCCATTCCATAGACAGAGAAACATGGCAGGCTACAGTCCATGATGTCGCAGAGAGTTGGACACGGCTGAGTGTGCATGCATGCAAACACACACACCCCATGGCCTTGGGAAGAACGTAGGGAAGAAACTTTTACAAAAGAGAATCCCTCAGCTTTGAAAAGGAGGAGAGATAGTCCCTTCTACTTGTGAGATGGTAGGGAAAGAAGGATGGCAGTGATGATAGACCACTGCTTTTCAACTAGGTGGTATCACCTGCCTTGGGTATGTTTTAGAAACTTGGTTGGTTCTTCACATCTTTTTTATTAAAAAATTGGGGGGGGTCATGCCATGTGACATGTGGGATCTTAGTTCCCCAAACAAGGATTGTACCTGTGCTCCCTGCAGTAGAAGCATAGAGTCCTAACCACTGGACTGCCAGGGAAGGCCCTGTTCTTCACATCTTTCAGTTGTGTTGAACATGCTGAAATATAATGCTTGTAAATCTTTCCTTTTCGTTCTCCATTGTGTTACCATCAAATCAATATATTGGTCTCTTTTTTTGGACTTATATGTGTAGGGCTTCCCAGGTGGTGCTAGTGGTAAAGAACTCACCTGTCAATGCAGGAGACATAAGAGATGTGGGTTCGATCCCTGGGTCGGGAAGATTCCCTGAAGGAGGAAATGGCAACCCACTCCAGTATTCTTGCCTGGAAAATCCCATGGACAGAGGAGCCTGATGGGCTACAGTCCATAGGATTGCAAAGAGTTGGACATACTGAAGCGACTTAATACACAAAACACATATGTGTAGCTGGGTGATGAATTTTTTACTTCAAGATACTGGGTTGGCCAACAAGTTTGAGTTTTTCTGCAAGCTGGTATGGGAAAACCCTGAATAAACTTTTTGGCCAACCCAATAGCAGTAGTTACTTAGAAAATTATTTGTCATAAATGTCAGTGTTGGGACTTCCCTGGTAGTCTAGTGGTTAAGAATCTGCCTTGCAATGCAGAGGATGTGGCTTCAATCCCTGGTTGAAGAACTAAGATCCCACATGACTCAGAGAAATTAAGCCTGCACACCGCAACTAGAGAGTCTGTGGGCCAAAACGAAGATCCTGAGTGCTGCAACTAAGACCTCAAGCAGATGAATAAATATATAAATAAACAAATATTTTTTTTAAATGGAGCTGTCAAATCTAGTAGGTGAGGACCAGTGCTCCTCAAACTTTAATGTGCATGCGACCTCTTGTTAAAATGCAGATTCTGATCCAGGAGGTCTGTAGCTGGTATGGGAAAACCCTGAATAAACTTTTTGGCCAACCCAATAGCAGTAGTTACTTAGAAAATTATTTGTCATAAATGTCAGTGTTGGGACTTCCCTGGTAGTCTAGTGGTTAAGAATCTGCCTTGCAATGCAGAGGATGTGGCTTCAATCCCTGGTTGAAGAACTAAGATCCCACATGACTCAGAGAAATTAAGCCTGCACACCGCAACTAGAGAGTCTGTGGGCCAAAACGAAGATCCTGAGTGCTGCAACTAAGACCTCAAGCAGATGAATAAATATATAAATAAACAAATATTTTTTTTAAATGGAGCTGTCAAATCTAGTAGGTGAGGACCAGTGCTCCTCAAACTTTAATGTGCATGCGACCTCTTGTTAAAATGCAGATTCTGATCCAGGAGGTCTGGGTGGGGCCTCAGAGTCTCCCATTTTTTTTGACAGGCTCCTGGGTGATTTAGATGCTGCTTGTCTCCTTTCATAATTTGAATAGCAAAAACTGAGGCAAATTGGGAAATGAATGGTTTTTTTGGTGTTTTCCAGGTGAGTGATTTTATGAGCATGGTGAGATTGGAAGAGGCATTGACCAAAGAGCAAAAAAGATAAATGAGAGGCTTTGAGGGCTCTGCTGAGAGCTACTACTAGCCCTCTCTTATGATTGCAGCCTGGGAGTGGGGATGAGCAAATGGTAGGGACTGATCAGGTTTATCAGCTTGTGTCAGCTAGGACTGGAGGGCAGAAGAGTTGATGATATAAGGTGTTGATGGAAAAAGTAAAGTTTGCGTGGCTGGTTATGTGTATCAGTTCAGTTCAGTCTCTCAGTCATGTCCGACTCTTTGTGACCCCATGGACTGCAGCACGCCAGGCTTTCCTGTCCACCAACTCCCGGAGCTTGCTCAAACTCATGTCCTTGGAGTCGATGATGCCATATGTTATATGCATATACAATTAAAATATTGCAACTGTTAACCACTATTTTGGTTTAGCTATCCATCTTCAAGTCAGTAGGGGGCACTGGTGGATTACAAAACGCGTTTGAAAAGCTGCCAAGTGTTTAGTGCTTTGGCTTCCCTGGTAGCTCAGATGGTAAAGAATCTGCCTGCAATGCCGGAGACGCAGGTTGGATCCCTGGGTCAGGAAAATCCCCTGGAGAAGAAATTGGCAACCCACTCCAGTATTTTTGCCTGGGAAATCCCATGGACAGAGGGGCCTGGCGGGCTACAGTCCATGGGGTTGCAAAGAATCAGACTCGACTTAAGTGACTAACACTTTCACTTTTTTCCCAGTATTTACATTCTATTGCAGGAAGCAGATTTTCCAGATGCTGCTGCCAGAAGCTTGAATATTGACTTCATACACCCAGTCTCCAGATTCATGTTACTAGATTTCGTTTATTGCACATATGTCTATCACAGTTAGTTCATCTATGAGTTGGGCGTGTACTGTACCTTGCCAGGTGTAAATGAAACGACCCGTTTTTTTTTTAAACCTGGGAGAGAATCCCCAAATTTGGCCGCATAGCAGAATTATTTGTGAGACAGTCTCCAAGGTGCTGCTCATGGATCTGATTGAGTTTTTAAGTGAGATCTAGGAACCTCTAGTTTTGAAAAAGCCCCTCAGGTGACTGTGAAACCTAGGTTTTAGGAGCTCATGATGCGATCAGCGGCAGATAGGGATAGTTCATTTGGATGCACTGGGGCAAGTGCTCTGATGTAAGAGTCAGGGAAATGTAGAGCAGTAGTTCTCAACCTTGACTGCATGTTAGACTCACCTGGGTAGTTTTATAAAAATTTTGTTTATTTTTATTTTTGACTGCCTTGGGTCTTTGTTGCTGTGCAAGGGCTTTCTCCAGTTGCGGAGATCTGAGCTCCTTGTGGAGCACAGGCTTCGGTATTTGTGGCTCATGGGCTTTGTTGCCACAAGCATGTGGGATCTTCCCAGACCAGGGATCGGATCTGTGTCCCCTGCATTGGCAGGCAGATTCTTAAACCACTGGACATCCAGGGAAGCCCTCACTGGGTAGTTTTTTATAAGTCTGTGTGCCCAGACTGCACCGGACCGACGCCATCAGAGTCTCAGGTTGAGCTCTAGGCATCTAGTTTGTAGGGCATGTAGCCAGAGTACTGACTTAGAGGAACAAGCACCAGCAGGGGGCATCAGGAGACTTGGTAGAGGAGAACATGCTCTGGTCCTGGTCTTTGAAATGGGGCAGACAGGTTGAAAGAGCCTTCTTAAGCAGAGAGAAAAAGCTCATGCAAGGACACAGGTGAGAGTTCAGTGCCAGGATAAAACCTGGGCTTCACCGTGTAACCTGGGGTGAGATACTAAAGTGGTCTGTAGCTTTGTCCTCATCTGTAAGAGAAGGATAGGACTAGTTGCAACCTGGGACTTCCCTGGTAGTCCAGTGGTTAAGACTCTGTGCTTCCAATGCAGGGGGCTCAAGTTCAATCCCTGGCCAGGAACTAAGATTCCGCACGCCAGTTGGTGCAGCACCCCACCCACCTCCACCCCCTGCAAAAGACTAGTACCAACCTTAAATTGTTGTGTAGATTTAAATTAACTCAGACCGAGAGTTTAGCACAGTGTTTGGTATAAAGTAAGTGCTCTGTAGACATGAGCTGTTAATATCTTTTAGTTGGCGTCTTGTATAGGAGGCTGCTATGGTAGTGTTATGGTGGTGCACAGTCTTGGGACTTTACAAATTTATTTTTTAATGTCAAAACTTAGTATTTGATTGGATATGGCAGAGTTGGGAGAAGGAGAATTTCAGGATGCTGCCCAGGCTTTTGGCTTGGAAAATTGAGTGGCTGTTAGAACTATTGAATGAGATGGGAAAGTGGAAGAAGGCTGAGTTTGGCTTGAAAGAAATGATAACTTGCTTTTGAATAGGTTGGACTTGTAGAAGTTTCTGTGGACATTAGAGGTGGTAATCAGTTAACATGGAACCCAGGAGGGTGGAGTTTTCCTGAGAGGAGATGTGGGCTGAAGGTAAAGGAATCATCAAGTGCCTCAAGGGCCAGAAGATAGCCTAGTGAGAGCTGGTCTATGTCACTTCCTTCCTGTGGGACGGAGATGTGACCTGTACTCAGAGCTCACTGCTCAGAAGGGCCTGAGGTGACCGTATCCTTGGCTATAAGGTGTTATTACCTTGCATATGCTTTGTGACTATTTGGTCTTGATGTAATGCCTTTATTGCCTGTCTTTCTGAAATAAATTTTCTTATCATGAATAGTATGTTACTAATATAAACTGAGAGGAGAATTACACTGATAAATGGAAAAGGAAAATCATCTGTAAATTGGAAAAGAAGTACTGTAACTTTATTTTACTTGTATATTAAATGTCACATATTTTGAAATAAAGAATTTTTTTGCCCTTACAGTTTAAGTATCTCTGAGGGAATTCTCCTTGAGGAATTATAGTGAATACATTTTGCTCACATAAAAACATATTTACATGCAGAACTAACTGAATATTCTTTCTTCTTACCCTTCAAAGATGTTGGGTGGTAGATCACAAAGGAGAATGAAAAGCTGCTTTGTATCGCAGGCTGCAATCAGAAAGCACAGGCTCAGGTTCTGGTTGTGTTTCTGGTCTCTGGCTGAGCAACTTTAATGAAGTTTCTTTATCTCCCCAAGTCCCCTTATCAAGGTGCTGTGGGGACAGTAACAGGCCCCACATATGGCACAGGGTTGTTGGAAGGTTTAGATGCAATAACATATGTAGGAAGAACGGTAAACTGCCAAGCACTAAACCGATGTAAGGTACTTTTGATCCCTTTTGCATCATACCTGTCCACCAAAATGATCTAGAGTTTCAGGTTAGCACTATCGACCTAGGGCTGTAAAAAGTAGCTCAAACTTGAGTAAATTCACTTCTCATTTGGAACGGAATTCTGCTCAGGACACTGTACCACTCTTTGAAAATGCAAATAGCTTCTCATGTGCAGCTAACAATGGAAGAAGAAAAGGAGGAAGTAGATGAATTATACCCTAAAAGAACGGGGAGCAGAGACAAAATGGGGAACAGTAGATAATGCATTTGACATTTATGATAAATTTATTGCCCCATGAGACCTATGCATATTTACTGACTTTTTATGATTTAAAGGTTTAATGTTTTAATTACATGTATATGTACTCCACACCCATGTCCTTTCTAGGCTAGCTGGGACTTTTTAGAGCCTGAGAAATGAACTTTGATACTTGTTTGTACAGTACATTTAAAATTACTGCAAGTAGTTAAATGCACAAGAAATCTCTGTAGCAATGATACATACCTATTTTAAAAACTTGAGAATTGACTTATGACAGGAAAGTGCCAAAATATTTTTTTTTAATGAAGGAATTAGAAGAGTTTGTATTAGTTGATTTTCCCCAGTAATGCTAAAGTGGAGATTTATGGTTAGTGCATATAGCATGAAACTTCATATGGATATTTTCAGGGAGGAAAAACAGTCTTGAGATATATTTTAGAATTTGGAAGCTACTTGTTTTTCACTTTTCTGCATGGCCTCATGCCAGTTTTATTAGAAACCTTGAACTGCCAATTACTTGGTGTGGTGGATTTCAAAACTTGGTTCATTGTACACTAAAACTTGTAGAAGGAGGAATTTAGAGCAAGGGTTGTCTAGTTTTCATTATGCTGACAGCCTATAACTTTGAATATTAAGCTGTGTTTTCATGAGAATAGCACTATAGATAGAAAGTTGTATTTTGAATGAATATTGTTTTAAAGGCACTTTGAATACAGCCACCCTTTGTCTTCCTACTTCTTTCTCACTCTTTGAAGCAAGCGGTTTGTTTTGTTCCAAGCCCTCACTGGCTCGAACTTAAGGACGTCTTTGTTTGGTTGGGTGAGGATGAGGAACCCTCTGTGGGAACTAGAGACAGGTTTACAAGTACATGTTCACTGCTTTAGTTGGGACACAGACACGGTGGTTTCTCTTTTTCAGATGTTCCTATGCATTCCTTTGAACGTCTTTTAAAATAGGATATATGACAACAATAAAGGTTCATTTTTCTCCCCATCCTCCCACTCTGTAGATGTCAGTCTTGTGAAATAACAGCTTGCTTTTCTTGTACTTGCAGAGATGAATCTCCTTTCCCATTAAAGGTGCTGCTTCATGTGTCATTTGATGACATGGGTTAAACTGGTGAGTGAGTAGGTGACCACCAAGTGATAGGACTCCAACAAGTTTCCTAAATCATTTGCTAATGGCTTACCTCACTTGGCAAATATTGACACTGAGCCTGTTGGTAGAGTCCCATGGTTTGGGAGCACTGTTAAAAGTTGCTGTGTTTAGTCCAAATATTGACTTTTCCTGTTTTTGTTCCTTATTTTCGCAGAGATTTTCATTATGAGTCTAGACTGTCATCAGCTGATTTGAGCCTTGCTCACGATTTTTTTTTTTTTACAAAAGAATTTTGCAGTTTCCTTTTCTTTGAAGGATAAAAAGCCTGTGAATAACTGAGATGAGGGTGAGGGCAGTTGTCAGTGAGTTCAGCGTTCTCTGTGCACAGTGGTTGTTAGAAAAAGAAACCTGGGTCTAGATAGACTTTACTCTGACAGAATACCTCTTCCTCTTAGAAGATGGAAATCCTTTTAGTTGTTAGAAAATGTAGAAGCATTTGAAAGGGAAGTCTTGAAGTAATTATTCCCTTGTGTGTGTGTTTTTTTTTTCTTTTTGCTGCCTATATTTCCTTAACTTAGAAATTGAATGGATCTTGGGATGCCATTCGGGTTTAGGTAAGCACTGTTAAATTTCTGTCTGAATGAGGAAGTTCAGAATAAATTTGCTACATGGTAAATTATATGTCATCTTTGTTCCAAGTCTGTGAAACCAGTACAGCCCAACCAGATGACTCAAAACCGGCCCGAATGAACAATTATCTCACTCTTTGGCTCTGAGGTTTCCTTCCTGTTTATCAAACAAGTTTATTTATTTATTTTTTGTGTGTGAATTCAACAAAATTCTGTAACTATTTAAAAAGATGAAACAATTGCAGATGAAATATATTTGCTTTGCTTTGCTGACCTAATTTTGTGTTGAATTCTGTCCTCCAATGATAAAATAGAAGGTGGTTTTCGGAAAAAAAATGTTAATCTTGAAAATAGCCTTGGTTTTTTTCTTCCCTTATCTCTAGATCACAGTGTGTTTATAGTGGATGAGGAGGAACTAGGAAATATCAGTTACCCCAGCACAGAATTAACAATTCAGAGTTTCTCATAAGGTAATTCTGTGTTTGTCATAGTTGGAAGACAGTTTTTCTTTTCGTTGGTTAAAGTCTGAACTCTTAAAATACTAACTTTATAGTCCCTTCACTGTGAAACAGATCGAAATGATTGTGGTTTGTCTTGTTGAAGTGTAAGGGCTCCCAGATTTCTACATGCAAATGAGGGCCTGTCAAAATAGTCATTATTAAGAGGACAGATTTAATTACCTTGTCAATACATTTCTTCCAAACATGCCGTCACTGATCAGAATATTTATTCCAGAAATGTCATCTGATCAAAACAGTTTATCCTTTTTCATTTGGAATTACCCTGCATTCTCTGGCAGATTGTTTAGAATATCCTCAGGAGCCAGCCATTTTTGTTTCTTGCATGTTATAAAATTAATATTCATTGCAAAAACTTCAGGATATTCAGTTAATTCTAAAGAATCATCCTTAATCCCACCACCTGTATATAACCACTGTCATATCTTTTTTCAGACTCATTTCTGGGCATACTTATATAGACATCTTTAGTTTGATATTTTCAAAAACCTCACAAATCTCCCACCCCTTTAAAAAAACCTTATTTATTTCATTTTCTAATCTGCTTTTATTTCAGATATATTGAGACATTTTCTTACAGTCTTAAAATTTGATGTGAAGGCATTTAGAAACGAAAGCTGTATGATCACATATTGAAAGTCAATTTCCTTTATTAATTTGTTATATAAATAGTTACAGTAAGTTCTGATATGATCTATCAAGATTACTACTTTGGAGAGAAAAATTATTTTTGAGGAGGAAAAGGTATACTGTATTTTTTTCTGGTTGCTTTTTTTGGTGTTTACCACCTTAATCATTTTTCTTAAGTTCCATACTTTTTAATTATGGTGATAAAACTCATATAACATAAAATTTACCAGCTTAACCATTTTTAAGTGTGTTCAAGTGTGTTACATATATTCACATTGTTGTATAAAAGATTTTCATGTTACCAAACCAAAACTCTGTACCCATTCAACAAAAATTCCACATTTTCTCTTTCCCTACAACCCCTGGTAACCACCATTTTGCTTTCTGTTTCTATGAATTTGACTACTTTAGATGCTTCATATAGATGAAATCATACAGTATTTGTCTTTGTGACTGACTTATTTCACTTAAGGTTCTAATATTCCATTGTATGTATATTTGGCATTTGCTTAGCCATTTATCTGTCCATGGACAGTTGGGTGACTTTTCACCTTTTATTTGTTGTAAATAATGAACGTGGGTGTGCAAATACAGCCTTGAGGCCCTGCTTTCAACTCTTTTGCATTTATATCCAGAAGGGGAATTGATGGGTCATACAGAATTCTGCTTTTAATTTTTTGAAGAGTTTCCATGTTGTTTTCCTTAGTGATTGTACCATTTTATAATCGCACCAATAATGAATGCACAAGGGTTCCAGTTTCTCTCTTATCTTCTCCAGCACTTTTATTTTCTTTTTTTTTTCATAGTAGCCACCCTGAGGGGTATGAGGTGAGAAAATACCTATTTGAAAAATAGTGTAAATCATGCTAAAACAACTTTTCCTTGTAAAAAGTCAAACAGTACAGTTATGATAATTATCTGTTTTCCATCATCTGCGTCCCTCTAATCCTCTTCCAAGAGAAAGCCTTTGTTACCGGTTTGGTGTGTGACCCTCCAGATTAGAAAGGATTGCTGTATCAAATGTAAGTACTGTACTGAATGCTTATTATGGGGGGAGGCATATTCTTTTGATGTTTGGAGAATGCAGACTCATTTAGTTTCTCTTTATTTTTTATTCAGTTTATGGCACATTACTAAGGACAGCAATGCAGCCTGATTTGGGCAAAATTGTTTATTGTTTTCATCATTTTGTTTTACCCTAAATTCTTTTACATAATCTATTTTTTATGTTCTTTTTTTAGAATATGAATAACCTCAAAAGTATTGTCAGTTTTCATAGACATAAAAAAAAATCCCTATCAGATTTTTCCCTGTTAAACAACTGGAAAGAATCAGATTAAAAGCATTTTGTTTTTAAGTGAAAAATGCTTTCAGATGGAAATATTTGCAGAAAAGGTTGATTGAGGATCAAAGAAGTAGTGTAACAAATAGGGAGAAAATGCATAATTGTGCCTCCTTTCCTGTAAATATAGGAATATCTAATTTTAAATGGCATTTACTTTTAAAATGTTCCCAAATGCCATTTATTTTCCACCTACAGTGATAGATACAAGAGTGATGTTAACCAATAACTTTGGAGGTAGCTACACATTTTAGTATATAGGTTATGTGACAGCTAGTTATATAATAGCTAAAATGAGCAGTAATTAAAGCATTAGATTTATTTTACAGTTTTGCTACCGGTTATTTGAGTAGATTATCGTTGAAACCCCATCAGATCTTGAGATTAAAAGAGAGCTTCTGGATTGAGAATGTTGATATCTAAAAGTCATGGTTTATGGTTGCTTGTATTTGTTCCATCTAGAGATTGTAGCTGTTGTTGTTTAGACACTCAGTTGTGTCTGACTCTTTGTGACCCCGTGGTTTGTAGCCCACTGGATTCCTCTGTCTATGGGATTTCCCAGGCAAGAGCACTGGACTGGGTGGCCATTTCCTTCTCCAAGGGATCTTCCTGACCCAGGGATCCAATCCAGGTCTCCTGCTTGGCAGGCTGATTCTTTACCACTGAGCCACCTGGGAAGCTCATAGATTGTAGCTGATTATGAGTATAACTGAAAAGATTGTAGTGTGGAGTGAGAAATCATCCTTATGATCCAGACCTTCGTTTCTTTTATTACTCTTTTACAGAGACTGTTCCTAGTGACATTGAGTCTTAACATCAATTGGTTGGGTGACTTTGCTTTAAAAAAAAGGAAGGAAGACAGGAAGGCAGGCAGAAACTTTCTGATTGTTGATTTTCCTTTCTCTCTACAGTTGTTCCCCAGAATTTCCAGTTGTGGTACATTATTCCTTTTTCTGTGTTACCCCTGTCTTTTGTCTGGTAATGCACTTATCACAAGTGGCATAATTATTTTTTTATCCAAACTTTATTAGATTGTGGGAGCAGTGACCGCATCTTATTGTCTTTGAAGTCTATTTTCACTGTTTTATTAAAGAATTGCTTTGATGGTGTCTTGTGTGTGGCTTGGTAAGGCTATTAAAAGATGTAGGGAAACTCAGAGAAAAAGAGCTTTTTGGAAAAAGAGAACTCATTATGAGGTAGCAATTGAAAAACCTGATGGGGATGTCCATGGGGAGTTAGACAACCAAGCTGAGGCTTAGGGAGCGACCAAGCCTTGCATTTGGCCTACTGATTTAAGCCTGGTGGGCTGCCGCCTATGGAGTCACCCAGAGTCGGACATGACTGAAGTGACTTAGCAGCAGAGCAGCAGAGAATGGGAGTTGAAGATTTAGATTTAATGAAGTTGAGCTGGAGTGAGAAGAAGAGGGATTAAGTACTACTATGACTCATCAACCTTGAAGAGATGGGCAGACCGAGAAAGAGAAGGCTCATATAGAGATTGGTGGAGTGTCTTACAAAGCTTAGAAAATGGAGCTAGAGCAGAATCTTAGAAACTAAAGGAAGAGAGAGTTTGGTGGAGGGGTCAGCAGTTTCAGGGCACAACTGAGATGCCAGGTGTCCTTTGCAGTTTAGTTACTGGGAGGTCATCAGTGGCCTAGGAAAGGCCACTTTTAGATATCTTGAGTAGTGAGGGGAGGAGGGAATAAAATAGAGAAAGGAGGCAGAATCTGTCTTTCTAACTTTGTGTTGACATATACATACAGGAAAGTGCACAGATCACAAGAAATTTTTGCAAACAGACTGTACTGGTATATCTTGTACTCAAGAAACCTTCAGGGCCCTTCTACTTACTCCCCAGCTCACTAAGGATATCACTGTTCTGTCTTCTAACCAGTCTTTTTTTTTTAAATATAAATTTATTTATTTTAATTGGAGGTTAATTACTTACAATATTGTATTGGTTTTGCCATACACCAACATGAATCCGCCACAGGTATACACGTGTTCCCCATCCTGAACCCCCCTCCCTCCTCCCTCTGTGTCGTCCCAGTGCACCAGCCCCAAGCATCCTGTATCATGCATCGAGCCTGGACTGGCGATTCGTTTCTTATATGATATTATACATATTTCAATGCCATTCTCCCAAATCATCCCACCCTCTCCCTCTCCCACAGAGTACAAAAGTCTGTTCTATACGTCTGTGTCTCTTTTGCTGTCTCGCATACAGGGTTATTGTTACCATCTTTCTAAATTCTATATATATGCGTTAGTATACTGTATTGGTGTTTTTCTTTCTGGCTTACTTCACTCTGTATAATCGGCTCCAGTTTCATCCACCTCGTTAGAACTGATTCAAATGTATTCTTTTTAATGGCTGAGTAATACTCCATTGTGTATATGTACCACAGCTTTCTTATCCATTCATCTGCTGATAGACATCTAGGTTGTTTCCATGTCCTGGGTATTGTAAACAGTGCTGCAATGAACATTGGGGTACACATGTCTCTTTCAATTCTGGTTTCCTCAGTGTGTATGCCCAGCAGTGGGATTGCTGGGTCATAAGGCAGTTCTATTTCCAGTTTTTTAAGGAATCTCCACACTGTTCTCCATAGTGGCTGTACTAGTTTGCATTCCCACCAACAGTGTAAAAGGGTTCCCTTTTCTCCACACCCTCTCCAGCATTTATTGCTTGTAGACTTTTGGATCTTTAGAACTGATTCAAATGTATTCTTTTTAATGGCTGAGTAATACTCCATTGTGTATATGTACCACAGCTTTCTTATCCATTCATCTGCTGATAGACATCTAGGTTGTTTCCATGTCCTGGGTATTGTAAACAGTGCTGCAATGAACATTGGGGTACACATGTCTCTTTCAATTCTGGTTTCCTCAGTGTGTATGCCCAGCAGTGGGATTGCTGGGTCATAAGGCAGTTCTATTTCCAGTTTTTTAAGGAATCTCCACACTGTTCT
Source organism: Aepyceros melampus (assembly GCA_006408695.1). Taxonomy (NCBI): domain Eukaryota; kingdom Metazoa; phylum Chordata; class Mammalia; order Artiodactyla; family Bovidae; genus Aepyceros; species Aepyceros melampus. The sequence goes on along the minus strand of SJXQ01010790.1, from coordinate 539,788 downwards.
CCATAGTGGCTGTACTAGTTTGCATTCCCACCAACAGTGTAAAAGGGTTCCCTTTTCTCCACACCCTCTCCAGCATTTATTGCTTGTAGACTTTTGGATCACAGTCATTCTGACTGGCGTGAAATGGTACCTCATTGTGATTTTGATTTGCATTTCTCTGATAATGAGCGATGTTGAGCATCTTTTCATGTGTTTCTTAGCCATCTGTATGTCTTCTTTGGAGAAATGTCTATTTAGTTCTTTGGCCCATTTTTTGATTGGGTCGTTTACTCTGGAATTGAGCTGCAGGAGTTGCTTGTATATATATGTATTTTTTAATGTCAGTGGAGGGAGATAGAAGGATAGGACAGTAGTTAGGGGACTAGGGGTAGAGGGAATTGTATTGTGTTTACGATGGAAAAGATTTTCTTGAATGTAAATAAGTCCCATAACTTCTCTAGTGGTTGCCAGTCACTGTTTCTTTTTATGTTTAGGACAATTTTCATTTCATCCTTTCAAGTGTTTTTAAAAGTAAGTACGTTATAAGGACTTGAAAAAAATAAAAATAAAAAAAAGTAAGTACGATTCAGTGTTTTTACAAACTTAAGTTGAATAATTGTTTCTCAAACATCTGCTTTTGGAATAGTGGTTTTCTAAACTTGGCTGATCATGGGAATAGATTCTTGGGACTCTCTTAGGTTTACTGACACTCTGGGGAAAGGCATTGGAATCTGTGAGTCTAAAAAACATCCCCGGGTGATTCTGAAACCTTTTGCGTTATACAGTCCTGGTACACAGTACATTTTATTGAAAAGGAAACTAGTATGTGTGTGTATACATACAGAAATACATACTCATATATGTGTATATATATTTTAAATTTATATATATGTATAGATATTTAAATTTATTTTGTTGACCTATAGTTGATTTACAGTGTTGTGTTAGGAAATTGGCATATAATTTTAGTGGAAATTCTAGTAAAATAATATATCTGTAATGGTGGGAGAATAAAAGTATACTCTTTTTAATAATGAGAGAGACTATATGCTATGTTTTCCATAAAATTGATAAAGCAAATTGTCAGGGTTTTGAGCCCAACTGTTCCTGAGCATCCTTGAATAATTCTGAGGATGACTGATTCAGCTTGAGATTCATATGTGTCCCTAAAGCAGTCTGTTTAGTCAGAGCTATGGTTTTTCCAGTAGTCATGTACAGATGTGAGAGTTGGATCATAAAGAAGGCTGAGCGCCAAAGAATTGATGCTTTCGAACTGTGGTGCTGAGGGACCACAGCTGAGGGACTCTTGAGGGTCCCTCGGACTGCAAGGAGATGAAACCAGCCAATACTGAAGAAAATCAACCCTGAATATTCATTGGAAGGACTGTTGGTGAACCTGAAGCTCCAATACTTTGGCCACCTGTTGCGAAGAGCCGACTCATTAGAAAAGACCTCGATGCTGGGAAAGATTGATGGCAAAAGGAGAAGGGGCAGCAGAGGATGAGATGGTTAGATAGCATCACCGACTCAATGGACATGAATCTGAGCAAATTCTGGGAGATAGTGAAGGACAGGGAAGCCTGGGGTACTGCATTCCATGAGGTCGCAAGGAGCCGGACACAACTTAGCAACTGAATAGCAACATCATAGCAGTTTTCCTGGGACACAATCAGAAAGTTGTCCTGGAGCTAGAGTTCTGGACAGTATACTTTTATTTACAAAACAAGGACAGTTTAGCCTCTGGGTACCCATTGTGATCTGAGTGTGAACTCACCTGATTAATACCTTAGTTAACTGTGTACAGGAATCTGCCCTTGCTGCTAGTACTGAAGGCTAAACAGTCTTATGCCTGAGTCTTAAAAAAATTTTTTAAGTTATAACCTGAGTTTTTCTGAGTTAACTCATAAGCGTCCTGTAAACTCTCAGGACCATGTCTACTTAAGTGTCGTATCATGGCGTACATGCGTGTGTTCACTTCAGTTGTCTGACTCTTCGCGACGCTGTGGACCATAGCCTGCCAGGCTCTTCTGTCCATGCGATTCTACAGGCAAGAATACTGGAGGAGGTTTCTGTGCCCTCCCCCAGGAGATCTTGACCCAAGCATACAACCTGTGTCTCTTACGTCTCCTGCACTAGCAGGCGGTTTCCTTACCTAGTGCTACCTGGGAAACCCATGTTACCCGATGTGGAAAAGATCTGTAAAAAATATTTGTTTTAAAATGGAATTCTAGTTGACCTCTTCCAATTGTTATATCTTATATAACACTACTTCCCTAGCCAGATTTGTTTCTGTTCTTGTCAGTCCTTGATGAGCTCCAGTGGAGAGAGCAAGAAGTGGAAGCCTTTTAAACAGTGGTGGCCTGCTCTTTTACAATATTTCCTGTTAGGGCTCCATCCAACCAACTGCCAATCCTGGTGCTCAGTTTGCATTGACAGTCAAGTGCTCTGTGGACTATGTAAAACAAAAGTTGAGAGACAAAGAGAGTCCACACGTCTAAGATGGAGAATATACTTGATAAGCACAGCATATAAGATGTATTCTTAAGGAATATAGTCAGACAGAAAGAAAGAGGGTTAACCACATGAGCCAGAGAACTCCATGACACTCCCTCTGAAGTCTGCAAACTCAGGGTCACCAGCTGACCTGTTTCTCCTATGACTATGGGTCTCTTACAGCTAGCTACCTTTAAAATCTCAAGGAAGCCAATACATTGGTCTCCTTAAGTTGAGACCTTCAACTAGCTGAGTTCCAGGAGGGGCGTCTAGTGACTGAAGGGCACACTACAGAGGATAGGCTGGACCTAAAGCAGTGCAGCCTTTGGATCTAGTTAGTCCCGTGGCTGTAGCTTAGCACTCATTGAAGATACAGACTGGACTTGACTTTGATCTAGCAAACCAGACTCTTCTAATTCAAGGTAGAGAATGTTTAATCGCCTCTTAGAAGGTGGATATGTACCCAGTTTCTGAGCCAAGCCATCTACCCCGGGTGGAGAGTGAGCCTGGCAAACAAGAAAAGATTCTCAAAGATTGTCACTTGGGACAGTGAGTGCTCAGGCCATGGGTACACATAGTTTAGGGATCCTAGCCCCTCACCAGAAGAGGTCCAGGGGTGATCTCACTTCCCAGGAGGTATTTTCAGTCTGGTTGTACCATGATGGGTCAGGATCCCTCATGGAGAGAGAACATCTTTGTGTTCATGTCTCACAGGGCAGCGTAACAGGAGTGCCCATGAAGAAAAGGTCAGAAAGCCAGCGCTTTAGTGATTATGACCCAGTTGGTTAAATCTTTCTTGAGGACATCAAACTTCCAGATTCATATTCTTTTTCTTCATTGGGGAGATAAAAGATTAAAGAAGATTCTTCTTTGCTCCTTTTATTGCCCTCACACTTTCCTGGGGTGATCTCTGCCCATTTTAACAGACTTTCCTTCTTAAATTCTGATATTGAGTGGCTTAACCCAAACAGTCAATATGAGCTCTGATAAATTATGATAGCCATCCAGTAGGGGCCCACCATTAAGAATCTCCATTTTGATTTGCCATTTCCTTCTCCAATGCTTGAAAGTGAAAAGTGAAAGTGAAATCACTCAGTCGTGTCCGACTCTTCGTGACCCCATGGACTGTAGGCCACCAGGCTCCTCCATCCATGAGATTTTCCAGGCAAGAGTCCTGGAGTGGAGTGCCATCGCCTTCTCCATTTTTCTTACTATAAATCATATCACATCTCTCATAGCTTCATAGTTCTCTCTCTATTGTAACAATCTTCACCCTGTACTGTAAATACAACAGTCTTTTTTCCCCATGGACCCTGTGCCCCTTGAGAGCAGGGACATTTCTTATTCAATTCCATTTCCTCAGCTTCTCTGAGTGCCTGACACATATTAGGTGCTCAGAGCATGTTTGTGACTGAATGAAAGAATCAATGAAAACACGATTTTCTAGAAAAAGCCTGAACCAGAGTTGTTTTCTCTCTCTCTCTCTCTCTCTCTCTCTCTCTCTGCAAATCCTATTCTGCTTATAGAACACTTCCAACCCCTGAAGGATGAATTTTATGGCCAACATGTTTTCACAGAGACCAACACATCCTCCAAGACTTCTAGGATTTCTAGTTAGCTTTTTTGCAAAAACAGAAAAAAACAATGTTAATAGCAAAAGTTAAAAAAAAAAAAATGCCATCCAATGAACTCTGTATCTATACTAGGCAAAGACAGACTTTGAGACAGATAGATGGAGGAGAATCTGAAATTACCATCTAATCCAAAATAGTCTGATATGGATTGTGAAGAAGCAAAGACACAGAGGGAACTGAGAATTTCAAAGATTTAAACCAGATAAAGAAGCAGAAGATCCTGATAGAACCCATCATAGACAAATGTCTTTCTAGGTAATTTTCCAATAATGAGTGTGTAACAGTTAACATGAGATGTTAGTTAGGATGAGATGGTTGGATGTCATCACTGGCTTGATGGACATGAGTTTGAACAAGCTCTGAGAGTTGGTGATAGACAGGGAAGCCTGGCATGCTGCACTCTATGGGGTTGCAAACAGTGGGACACAACTGAAATGAATAGTTAGCAGCTTTGCCATACTCCAGTGAAAATCACATATTACTAGTTCAGTTCAGTTCAGTTCAGTCGTGTCCGACTCTTTGTGACCCCATGAATTGCAGCACACCAGGCCTCCCAGTCCATCACCAACTCCCAGAGTTCACCCAAACTCACGTCCATCAAGTCAGTGATGCCATCCAGCCATCTCTTCCTCTATCGTCCCCTTCTCCTCCTGCCTGCAATTCCTCCCAGCATCAGAGTCTTTTCCAATGAGTCAACTCTTCGCATGCGGCGGCCAAAGTACTGGAGTTTCAGCTTTAGCATCATTCCTTCCAAAGAACACCCAGGACCGATCTCCTTACAGTCCAAGGGACTCTCAAGAGTCTTCTCCAACACCACAGTTCAAAAGCATCAATTCTTCAGCACTCAGCCTTCTTCACAGTCCAACTCTCACATCCATACATGACCACTGGAAAAACCATAGCCTTGACTAAACAGACCTTTGTTGACAAAATAATGTCTCTGTTTTTCAATATGCTATCTAGGTTGGTCATAACTTTCCTTCCAAGGGGTAAGCGTCTTTAAAAAATTTCATGGCTGCAATCACCATCTGCAGTGATTTTGGAGCCCCCCAAAATAAAGTCTGACACTGTTTCCACTGTTTCCCATCTATTTGCCATGAAGTGATGGGACCAGATGCCATGATCTTCATTTTCTGAATGTTGAGCTTTAAGCCAACTTTTTCACTCTCCACTTTCACTTTCACAAGAGGCTCTTTAGTTCTTCTTAACTTTCTGCCATAAGGGTGGTTTCATCTGCATATCTGAGGTTATTGAGATTCCTCTCTGCAATCTTGATTCTAGCTTGTGTTTCTTCCAGCCCAGCATTTCTCATGATGTACTCTGCACAGAAGTTAAATAAGCAGGGTGACAATATACAGCCTTGAAGTACTCCTTTTCCTATTTGGAATCAGTCTGTTCTATGTCCAGTTCTAACTGTTGCTTCTTGGCCTGCATATAGATTTCTCAGGAGGCAGGTCAGGTGGTTTGGTATTCCCATCTCTTTCAGAATTTTCCACAGTTTATTGTGATCCACACAGTCAAAGGCTTTGGCATAGTCAATAAAGCAGAAATAGATGTTTTCTTTAAATATGTATGTGCAGTTTAATAATTATAGATGATAAATATCTTGAGTTCTCTACCTATTTCTTATTGCTTTTTAAAAATCTCAATTCAAAGAACTCTTCAGAAACGTTTAAGAAGAAAAGCAGGAAACGACTGGATTCACCAGTGCCTATAGTTCTCTGGAATCTCCTTCAAAGAGTCTTATCTACTATTCCAGCCCCCGATTTATTGAGTGTCAGATTCCCTGCAATTTTCCTAAGTCCAGAACCCAACTCTGATCTACCCAATCTCTCTACTCAGATCCTTCCACAAGGAAAGGATTTGGTCACAGCACAGCCTATCAAGAGGAATTTACCTGATTAATGTAGAGTTATTAGAGGTAAGACTCAAGTAAACAATATGCACACATATCTTGTTAGCAAAGTCAAGAATGACACCCTAAATATTAATGCAATCATTATATATATATAACATAGATATGTGTGTGCTAAGTTGCTTCAGTTGTGTCCAACTCTGCTGTATTGCGCCAGGCTCCTCTGTCCATGGGATTTCCCAGGCAAGAATACAGGAGATGGTTGCCATTTCCTTCTCCAGGGGATCCTCCTGACTCAGGGATTGAGCTGAGTCTCTTATATCTCCTGCATTGGCATGGGTTCTTTACCATAGTGCCACCTAGAAAGCCCGTATAATATATAACAGGTCTAACTTGAATAACGACCCTCACAATAATACAAATTTTCCAAAGAACTGAGTATGTAGTATTTATCTCACTGAAAAAGGGGGACAAACTGGGTCATCTGTCAGCTGAAACTTTGTACTCTGTTTTTTTTTTTCCCTGTTCTTACTATTGCCAGAAGGAACTGTCAAAAACAGCAGTTTTCTATCTCACCAGGAAATGGCTTCAGTTCTGTTTTCCCAGAAACCCTGTTCCCAAGTGATTTCACCCAAATTCTAATGTCTTGTAGCTGTGGGACTGTAGAGTTAAAAGGGACACTGAAGATCCTTGAGACAGGAAGCTGTTAACCCTTCATGGATTCATCTGAGAATGCATTGAATGGTATTTGAGCAAACTTCAGGAGATAGTGAAGGACAGAGGAGCATGGTGTGCTGCAGTCTATGAGGTCACAAGAGTCAGACGTGACTTAGCAACTGAACAACAAAAGCAAATAAAGCTTTACCCCCAGAAAACTGTACCTACACACATTATTTTGCATACACCTCTTACATAGACATCAGCCCCCAAAGGCTGTAAATCCCCAATTAAGCAAACCAAATCTAGCAATCTAATCCAACCCACTATCTTATTAAGGAGTGAGTGAGTGAGTGAGTGAAGTCAGTCAGTCATGTCTGACTCTGCAACCCCATGGACTGTAGCCTACCAGGCTCCTCTGTCCATGGGATTTTCCAGGCAAGAATACTGGAGTGGGTTGCCATTTCCTTCTCCAGGAGATGTTCGTGACACAGGGATTGAACCTGGGTCTCCTGCATTGTAGGCAGACGCTTTACCATCTGAGCCATCAGGGAAGCTAGCAAATTTATGCCACTTTCTTGTTCCCATCCACTTTCTTCCCATTATATGGTGTGACTTCCCAAAGAGAATTCCAACAACATGAGCACCTTGAATAGGCAATGGACATTTCAAGACTAAAATCTCAATTATAAATATAAAACTGTAGTTTAAGATTTAGATCATACTTAAAGCAAATCACTAAAATGAAGCCATCATAATAACACACAAATTATCAAACATACCAGGCAAATGTTTGATAAAGACAAAATGTTTTCTATGAAGAAAGCTGAGCACCAAAAAAATTGATGTTTTTGAACTGTGGTGTTGGAGAAGACACTTGAGAGTCCCTTGGACTGCAAAGAGGTCCAACCAGTCCATCCTAAAGGAAATCAGTCCTGAATATTCACTGAAAGGACTGATGCTGAAGCTGAAACTCCAATCCTTTGGCCACCTGATACGAAGAACGGACTCACTAGAAAAGACCCTGATGCTGGGGAAGATTGAAAGCAGGAGGAGAAGGGGATGACAGAGGGTGAGATGGTTGGATGGCATCACCAACTCGGTCGACATGAGTTTGAGCAAGCTCCAGAAGTTGGTGATGGACAGGGAAGCCTGCCATGCTGCAGTCCATGGGTCACAAAGAATCGGACACGACTGAGTGACTGAACTGAACTGATACCAGGCAAACTTCTAAATATAATACTGCCTTACCTTCATCATTAACCTATGGCAGGGTGGGGGGCAGGGCGGCAGGGGGGCAGTTGTCATGCTTCTTGTACAGAGAGGCTGAGTGACTTGCCCAAGGTTACACAGGCTGTAAGTAACAGAGCCAGGGCTGGACCCTAGAATCTGGAACCAGAGCCTGTGCTCATAAACACAACACTGCCCAGACACAAGGTGAATTAGCAAAACAAACATAAATTCTATATAGGATTTTTTTTTTTGCAAAGTATACTTTTATTCCTGTCAAGAATCTATAGGGATGCAATTTAAACAAAGCATGTTCCACAGATCGCATTAATGAGTAGTTAAGAAAGGTTTGCAATTAGCCAATCAATTTTTTTATATCTAAATCCATACTCTTCAAGGATTTCAAATTACTTGCAAGTGTTCTCTCAAGCATTTTAAACATTTCTTTTTATAATCTCATTTACACTATTCATTTGTAAAACTTAAAATGAAATTGTTTTACTTAACTTTCATTTCCCCATTATTTGTAACTAAATGAAAAAGAATAAGAATTTGCCATTTTTTTAAGAGCAGAAAAGGATCTTACAGATCATTTAGTCTGACCCATTCATTTTATAGTGAGGAAACAGAGCCTAGATTAAAAGTGATTTTTATAAAGATCTCACAGCAAGCTGTTAAAAAATCAGGACTAAAACTCAATTCTGCTTTTCTATAGCAGACCAAGGTCCAATCCCATGTCCTACTACAGCTCTCTGAACTTTAAAATTTTCCAGAAGATTATTTCATTCTTTTTAAATGAAAAACAAAACCAAGTAACAGTAGAATTATTTTTTAAGAATTTGAAATTGCATCATATTTAAGTGGCAAATAAACAAGCAATAAAAATATACTGGCTTTTACTTTTTTATGATACATGAGGCACAGTTTTTCTTAAACCTTAATTACAGCATCGACCCTCTTTCCTCAGAACTTCAAATGATAATTCAAAGCATTGCCTCAAATAAAATTTAAAAGCAACAGTAAAGTAAACATTTGCCAGCAAACTATCAAATCTTTCAACCAAAGATTCAAAATCAGAACCAGAGCAGAAGGAAACCAAGCCTGCACAAGGCACTGCTTCTCTGATGCTCTGACCAACCTACCCAGAACTTAAAGCCCTGGATGTCCAAAGCCAGTAGTTAGTCCCAAGCAGGCAGAAAGGAAATGAACATGCCTCAGGGTCAGGGGAGCAAAACGTAGTGCCAGACACCCTGCAAACAAGCAACATCTCCAACCACTCCCTCATTCCAGCATCTCACTGGACGCAAGGATTATTATTCCTGCTCCTCAGGTGATCACACTGAGGTTCAGAGACTAAGTTCAGTTCAGTTCAGTCGCTCAGCGGTATCCAACTCTTTGCGACCCCATGAATCGCAGCACACTAGGCCTCCCTGTCCATCACCGTCTCCCAGAGTTCACTCAGACTCACGTTCATCGAGTCCATGATGCCATCCAGCCATCTCATCCTTGGTCGTCCCCTTCTCCTCCTGCCCCCAATCCTTCCCAGCATCAGAGTCTTTTTCAATGAGTCAACTCTTTGCATGAGGTGGCCAAAATACTGGAGTTTCAGTTTTAGCATCATTCCTTCCAAAGAAATCCCAGGGTTGATCTCCTTCAGAATGGACTGGTTGGATCTCCTTGCAGTCCAAGGGACTCTCAAGAGTCTTCTCCAACACCACAGTTCAAAAGCATCAATTCTTCTGCGCTCAGCCTTCTTCCCAGTCCAACACTCACATCCATACATGACCACAGGAAAAACCATAGCCTTGACTAGACAGACCTTAGTCAGCAAAGTAATGTCTCTGTTTTTGAATATACTATCTAGGTTGCTCATAACGTTTCTTCCAAGGAGTAAGCATCTTTTAATTTCATGGCTGCAGTCACCATCTGCAATGATTTTGGAGGGAATGGCAAGCCACTTCAGTATTCTTGCCTTGAGAACCCCATGAACAGTATGAAAAGGCAAAATGATAGGATACCAAAAAAGGAACTTCCCAGATCATTAGGTGCCCAATATGCTACTGGAGGTCAGTGGAGAAATAACTCCAGAAAGAATGAAGGGATGGAGCCGAAGCAAAAACAATACCCAGTTGTGGATGTGACTGGTGATAGAAGCAAGGTCTGATGCTGTAAAGAGCAGCATTGCATAGGAACCTGGAATATCAGGTCCATGAATCAAGGCAAATTGGAAGTGGTCAGACAAGAGATGGCAAAAGTGAACGTTGACATTCTAGGAATCAGCAAACTAAAATGGACTGGAATGGGTGAATTTAACTCAGATGACCATTATATCTACTACTGTAGGCAGGAATCCCTCAGAAGAAATGGAGTAGCCATCATGGTCAACAGAAGAGTCCAAAATGCAGTACTTGGATGCGATCTCAAAAAGGACAGAATGATCTCTGTTTATCTCCAAGACAAACCATTCAGAGACTAAGGAACAAGCTTAAATCTCATGTGTAGTCAGTGAAGCAAGAACTGAGTGTGGAGCCTAGATTTGTTGATTTCAGCATGGGAGCTCTTCTCTAAAAATACCACCTTGCTATTACAGGCAGTTGTGGGCCTTCTGGTGGGTACAATTGGTTCAAGCTTAAAGAAAAAATATCTTTCAATCTAAATATATGTAAAAGTTGAAATATATAAGTAAGTAAAATAAAAATATAAATAAAGCTATTATAAGTTTTACCTCTAAAATGACAGCTTGTGCACTAAGTATAAAATCTGGAAGATGCCTGGTAAATAGCTACAGAAAATGGAATGAAGAGGAGGAAGGGAAGAAGGGTGAGAGGGATGAAAACACTCAAAACTAAGTGGGAGGGTGCCATAGATCACAGCGCGCTCAGCTCGATGCTCTATGATGACCTCAAGGGTGGGATACAGGGTGCAAGAGAGGTCTAAGAGAGAGGGGATAATATGTATACATATAGTTGATTCACTTTGCTGTATAGCAGAAACTAGCATAATACTGCAAAGCCATTACACTCCAATAATAAAAATAAATAAATATTTTAAAAAACCAAGTAGTCTCAACCTTGTTATTCAAAGTGTGGTTCAGGAACCAGCAGCAAGGAAGCTTGTTAGAAATGCAGATTCTCAGGCTCCACTCAGATTGCTGAATCAGAACCCGACTTGCACTGAATCCCCCAGGTGATGTGCATACATGTAAAAGTGTGAGAAGGGAGGCTTAGACTAAGCACCAAACAGCAAATACCATTGGAATTCCAAGAAGGAAAAAAAGCAGTGATGATCAGAGAGGGCACTGTGCAAGTGGCTGAATCTGAGTTAATCTTCCATGTGATTATGCAGAGAATTCCTATGAGGAAATGTTTTAAAATTCTCCCAAGCAGTGAGGAGCAAGAGAAATGTATGAGAAAGAATAGGTGTGCAGGAAATGGAGTGGATTCAGAAGAAGCAAGCCGATCCTTCTGCCCAAGGTGAAGGGTACCTGAGGATAAATGTTTGGAGTTTTCCTTTTGTGTTCTTACTATGCTCCAGGGTCACATAGTCCTGCATATAGGATTTCAATTTACACAAAGAAAGAAAACTATTAAAGTAAAGTGTGTGCACCTGGAAAAGACGAGTACTCTTGGGGAATAAAAGCCAGCTGGATTCTCTTAACACACAGGCTAACTGATGGTTGATTCTGCCACCTGAGATCCCAGTGCCTGATGTGAGCAAGTCCAGTGAATCCATGGTGCAGCGGAAAGCCCTGCACCAAGATTGACAAAGGTTTCATATATTATAGGTTTTATATAAAGAGGTTCTGAGAACAGGGTCCATCTACCAAATGTGGTTGCTACCCATGTAAAGTAGGGAGCATGTGGTGACTGGCTGACTGGGGGTTAACCTGGCCCAGTGCCTTTCTCCAGATGAAGCAGATTTCATCGGCGTCCCTGTGGCCTCAGTGATTTGCTGTGATCATTAACTAAATGCTGATCACCCAGAAATGGCATAGGTATATGGCCTTAGAAATGAGCCCTGTCTCTCCAAGTCCACGATAATCCATTTGCACACAAAACAGATATTTACTGGGGTCGACCTCATATCAGGGCTTGCCAACTACTGTGAATTTGAGAACAGGGGAAAAAAATGGTCCTTGAATTCAAGCAACTTATACTCAGTATTTCAGACAGCTAAACAACTGAAAACCTTTGAGAACGTTGCTAAATGGGGGAAAGGCAGGGTTTTATAGGAGTTTAGAGGAAGGAAATCATCAGTCATTCCAGAGAAATTAATAAGGATCCACAGAGGAGTCAGGAATTAGGCTGAGTGCTGGTGAGTTTGCCAGGTAGAAAGAGGAGAAAGGACAGGAATGTTCCAGGCAGAGAAAGCAAGTTTGCACAAAGCTGGGAGGTATGAGTGAGCTGGAAGTGTTGGGAGCTGTAGCGGTTTAAGAATACAGGTTTTGGAATGTCATGGTCCAGGATTCAAAAATGCTTTGCAACATAGTGCTACAGATTCTCAGAAACTGTGAGATAACAACTATTTGTTGTTTTAGGCAGCTAAATGTGGCTGTAGAGGGATGATCAGTTACAGAGCAATAAATAACTAATACACTGTGAAACTAAGGAAGTTTCAGGACTCCTCCCTCGCACTGGCCTCTTTCAAAGCCCAAAGGGAGTGGCGGCCCTAGCCATGTATTCACACAGTCACAAGTTTATAAATATGCAAATGTAAGATAATGGATTTTGTAATATCTGAGACAGTTCTTCCCATTTTAAATTTTTTAATCTGTTGTGCTTTTAAATTTTATCTTAATTTGATAGACAGGGTTTGGAGAAAAAAGAACCTTCCTGCACTGTTGATGGGAATGTAAATTGTACAGCGACTATGGAGAACAGTATGGAGCTTCCTTACAAAACTAAAAATAGAACTACCAATGACACAGCAATTCCACTCACAGGCATATACCAAGAGATAAATATAATTTGAAAAGATACATGCACCCCAGTGTTCACGGCAGCACTGTTTACAAGAGCTAGTACAGGGAAGCCATATATCTGAGACAGTTCTTCCCATTTTAAATTTTTTAATCTGTTGTGCTTTTAAATTTTATCTTAATTTGATAGACAGGGTTTGGAGAAAAAAGAACCTTCCTGCACTGTTGATGGGAATGTAAATTGTACAGCGACTATGGAGAACAGTATGGAGCTTCCTTACAAAACTAAAAATAGAACTACCAATGACACAGCAATTCCACTCACAGGCATATACCAAGAGATAAATATAATTTGAAAAGATACATGCACCCCAGTGTTCACGGCAGCACTGTTTACAAGAGCTAGTACAGGGAAGCCACCTAAGTGTGCATCAGCAGGCGAATGGATAAAGATGTGGTATATATTTACAGTGGACTACTGCTAAGTCGCTGCAGTCATGTCCGACTCTGTGCAACTCCATAGACGGCAGCCCACCAGGCTCCCCTGTCCCTGAGATTCTCCAGGCAAGAACACTGGAGTGGGTTGCCATTTCCTTCTCCAATGCGTGAAAGTGAAGTCGCTCAGTCATGTCCGACTCTTCGAGATCCCATGGACTGCAGCCCACCAGGCTTCTCCGTTCATGGGATTTTCCAGGCAAGAGTACTGGAGTGGGGTGCCATTGCCTTCTCCCAATGGACTATTACTCAGCCATAGAAAGAACAAAATAAATGCCATTTGCAGCAACATGGATAGACCTAGAGATTGTCATACGGAGTGAAGTCAGTCAGACAGTAAAAGACAAATACAATATCAGTTATATGTGGAATCTAAAAAAGGGTACAAATGAACTTGTAAGGGTTCTTAAGGGTAAGGGGGGACAACTAAATTGGGAGATTGAAATCAACATATATACATTATACAACATATGCATAATATATATACAATATATAAAATAGAAAACTAATACAGACCTACTATATAGCACAGGGAAATCTTCTAAGCACTCTGTAATGGCCTATATGGGAAAGGAATCCCATAGAGGATACATATATCCATACAGTGGATATATGTATAACTGATTCACTTTGCTGTACACCTGAACCCAACACAATCCTGTACATCAACTACAATCCAATAAAATTTGTAAATGTATTCTGAACATCAACTTTTGTATACAAATGTATAATATACAAATATGAAAGTTTATAAGTATGTAAATTTCAGTTCAGTTCATTCCCTCAGTCATATCCAACTCTTTGAAACCCCATGGAATGCAGCATGCCAGGCCTCCCTGTCCTACATCAACTCTGGGAGCTTGCCCATACTCATGTCCATCAAGCCAGTGATGCCATCCAACCATCTTATCCTCTGTCACCCCCTTCTCCTGCCTTCAATCTTTCCCAGCATCAGGGTCTTTTCTATAGAGTCAGTTCTTCGCATCAGGTGGTCAAAGGATTGGAGTTTCAGCTTCAGCAGGAGTCCTTCCAATGAATATTCAGGACTGATTTCTTCCAGGATAGACGGGTTGGATCTCCTTGCAGTCCAAGGGTCTCTCAAGAGGCTTCTCCAACACCATAGTTCAAAAGCATCAATTCTTCGGTGCTCAGCCTTCTTTATGCTCCAATTCTCACATCCATACACGACAAAAATTATAGCTTTGACTAGATGGACCCTTGTCAGCAAAGTAAGGTCTCTGCTTTTCCATATGCTGTCTAGGTTGATAATAGCTTTTCTTCCAAGGAGCAAGCATCTTTAAATTTCATGGCTGCAGTTACCATTTGCAGTGATTTTGGAGCCCAAGAAAATAAATTCTCTCACTGTTTCCATGGTTTCCCCATCTATTTGCCATGAAGTGATGGGACTGTATGCCATGATCTTAGTTTTTTAAATGCTGGGTATTAAGCCAGATTTTCATTCTCCTCTTTCATTTTCACCAAGAGGCTCTTCAGTTGCTCTTCACTTTCTGCCATAAGAGTGGTGTCATCTGAACATGATATTTCTCCCAGAAGTCTTGATTCCAGCTTGTGCTTCATCCAGCTTGGCATCTCACATGATGTACTCTGTATATAAGTTAAATAAGCATGGTGACAATATAGAGCTTTGACATACTCCTTTCCCGATCTGGAATCAGTCCATTGTTCCATGTCTGGTTCTAACTGTTGCTTCTCACCTGCATACAGATATCTCAAGAGGGAGGTAAGGTGGTCTAATATTCTCATCTCTAAGAATTTTCCACAGTTTGTTGTGATCCACACAGTTAAAGGCTTTGGTGTAGTCAATAAAGCAGATTAATTTCTGGAATTCTCTTGCTTTTTTGATGATCCAACAGATGTTGGATTTGATCTCTGTTTCCTCTGCCTTTTCTAAATCCAGCTTGAATATCTGGAGGTTCATGGTTCACGTACTGTTGAAGCCTTGCTTGGAGAATTTTGAGCATTACTTTGCTAGCGAGTGAGATGAGTGCAATTGTGTGGTAGTCTGAGCATACTTTGGCATTGCCTTTCTTTGGGATTGGAATGAAAACTGACCTTTTCCAGTCCTGTGGCCACTGCTGAGTTTTCCAAATTTGCTGGCATATTGAGTGAAGCACTTTCACAACATCATCTTTTAGGATTTGAAATAGCTCAACTGGAATTCCATCACCTCCACTAGTTTTGTTTGTAGTGATGCTTCCTAAGGCCCACTTGACTTCGCATTCCAGGATGTCTGGCTCTAGGTGAGTGATCACACCATCATGGTTATCCAGGTCATGAAGATCTTTTTTCTAAAGTTCCTCTGTGTATTCTTGCCACCTCTTCTTAATATCTTCTGATTCTGTTAGGTCCATACTGCTCCCATCCTTTATTGTGTCGCTCTTTGCTTGAAATGTTCCCTTGGTATCTCTAATTTTCCTGAAGAGATCTCTAGTCTTTTCCATTCTATAATTTTCCTCTATTTCTTTGCATTGTTATTGCTTAGGAAGGCTTTCTTATCTCTCCTTGCTATTCTTTGGAACTCTGCATTCAAATGGATATATCTTTCCATTTCTCCTTTGCCTTTCACTTTTCTTCTTTTCTCAGCTATTTGTAAGGTCTCCTCAGACAAACATTTTGCCTTTTTGCATTTCTTTTTCTTGGTCATGGTTTTGATCACCGCATCCTGTACAATGTCACAAGCCTCCATCCATAGTTCTTCAGGCACTCTATCAACCTACTCCCTTTCATTTATTTGTCACTTCCACTGTATAATTATAAGGGATTTGACTTAGGTCATACCTGAATTGTCTAGTGGTTTTCCCTACTTTCTTCAATTTAAGTCTGAATTTTGCAATAAGGAGTCCAAGGGACTCTCAAGAGTCTTGTCCAACTCCACAGTTTAAAAGCATCCATTTTTCAGCACTCAGCTTTCTTTATGGTCCAACTCTCACATCCTTACATGACTACTGGAAAAACCATAGCTTTGATTAGATGGACCTTTGTTAGCAAAGTAATGTCTCTCCTTTTTAATATGCTGTCTAGGTTGGTCATAACTTTTCTTTCAAGGATAAAGTATCTTTTAATTTCACGGCTGCAGTCAACATCTGCAGTGATTTTGGAGCCCAAGAAAATAAAGTCTGTCACTGTTTCCATTGTTCCCTCATCTTTTTGCCATGAAGTGATAGGACCAGATGCCATGATCTTCATTTTTTGAATGTAAATTTAAAATAAGATATATACATAAATGCACACAGGTTAAGTCACTTGAGTCGTGTCCAACTCTTTGTGACCCTTTAGACTGTATCTAACCAAGCCTTTCTGTCCATGGGATTCTCCAGGCAAGGTTACTGGAGTGAGTTGACACACACTCCTCCAGGGGATCTTCCCAACCCAGGGACTGAACCTGCCTCTCTTATGTCACCTGCATTGGCAGTAACGTTCTTTACCCCTAGCACCACCTGGAAAGTCCCATACACATAAATATGTAAATATAAAACATACTCATACACATGAGACAGCATGTTTAATGTTATGTAGTACGCATGATGCCATGCTTAAGGAGATGTGTATTGATACTATATATAAAACAGATATCGTTTCGAGAATTAAATAAATTTCACTTCCTGGATGTGGATTAATCCAGAACCATGTCAGGCAATTTCTACTCTTGCCTCTGTCTTTCCATTCCTTTCTTGTACCATCTCCATGCAGAGCTCACTCTTCACTGTCTTCTTGAAGGAGTCCAAACTTACCATGTGTGGTTTTCTAATGTTTCAGGACAGGCTGGCTGAGCCATGAGGAAAAGACTACCTTCTGCGCCTCTAAGGCATTCCATCCCCCTGTGGCCGAGCTTCTCTCAGAGCCCATCTACTTGCCATTTGACACCACCCTCAAAGCCTCCAAAGAAGGGCTTTGTTGTCACTTGCAGAACCCTACTGGTTGCCTCCCTGCTTCTGACTACTTTTTGCCAAGAGATATATGTGTGCATGTATGCTTACTCATGTCTGACTATGTTTTTGACCCCATGGACTGTACCCCATCAGGCTTCTCTGTCCATGGAATTTTCCAGGCAAGAATACTGGAGTGGGTTGCCATTTCCTTCTCCAGGGGATCTTCCTGACCCAGGGATTGAACCCACATCACCTGCACGGTAGGCAGAAGACTCTTTACCACTAAGCCAACAGGGAAGCCCGCCAGGAGATGCCTCCCTGGAATTCTAAGAGACAGCACATCATAGCCCACTGTAAATTTATGCTGGACTCTCTGGATAGTCACATCCTTAAAAACAAGCCTGAAACATGACTCCACTGGCCCTGTTTACTTCAGGTTAAAGATCATATCACATTCAGAAGCAGAACTAGACGTAGTTGAAAGGGTTAACGAGAAAAGTCAGACGTAAGTGAGCTTCCAGTACATCACACTCCTTCCAAATAAACACAAGTCACAGCATGGTGTAGAAATTAAAGCTCTGCAGCAGTTCTAAGAGAAAAAATGAAAAATGGAACTGTCATGGAGTAAATGACAGAGTAGTCCTGTGAGTTCAACAGAGTCTGTGTCATAAGAATCAGTACCTTATTCACCTGTGAGTGGTGACTTCATTTCATCAAAACATCATCTATTCACATTAAGTCAGTAATTGTCAATTTGAATTGGTTTTATTGTGATAAGTGGAATATTTCCTGCCATATCAGTGAACAAGGATGACTTTAGCCATTAGGATTGCAGCTACTTCCTATGGTGAGTCCCAGGGGAGTTTAGGATGTGAAAAAAAACACGGATACTAGCCCCAGATAGCTGAGATACATATGAAAGGAATGATTTCAGTAAACCCAACCTCTTGCATTTTCCTATACATAGAAAAGTGCCAAATACCTTAACTTGAGATATCTGCTTTTCTTTAAACATCTTTGGATGTTTAGACTACCTGCCCTTTGCTGCAAAAGGCTCCTGCCTTGCTTCCTCAGTGCAGTTCTCTCAGAGCTACTTGAGATGGTATCTCCCGGGCTTGAAGTCCTAACAATTCCCACCTAAAAAAACATAACTCTCAACTTTTAGATTGTGACTTTATTTTTTTAAGTCAACAGTAGCTTTGTTAGTAGTATGTAGTTTGTAAATGTGGTTTGGCTCTAGAGCCATATAAGAATTATAAGCATAAGGAACATAAATACATTTCACATTTGTTCATGTATAAGTCAACATTTGGTGGGGCTGATGGTGTCCTCTGGGCATTTTTTTCAGGTTTACAGCATACCACCTTAACAGTTTAGAAAATGAAAAAACAAAAACACAAAAAGGAGTATTCACTATGATCTCAGTTATTCATTCATTCATTGACCCATTAAATACATATTTATTGGATACTGATTACATGTTGCCAGGAATCATTTGAAACACTGGATACAGCAATACCTGTTAGGCAAGGTCATGATTCTCCTCCATCTTACTTTCAAACAAAAAGGAAATTCTTTAATGTTTTTAAAGGTAATTTTAGAATTTGACACATGCATAGAAGGAAAGAAACCAGGGTGATCTGGTAACAAGTGGCTGAAGAGGCTGCTTTGGTTCAAAGCAGGAGAGGGCACTCAGCAGACATAATGTTAGCCTTGAGAGCAGGGAAGGGATAGCCTTCTGCAAAAACCAGAGGATTAACTTTCCAGGAGGAGGAAATAGGAAATGTAAAGGCCCTGGGGTGAAATGACTAGAAAAGAATCCATGCAGGGAGTAGGGGGGAGGGTGTAGGTAGGCAGAGCAGACCACACTGGATCTTTTTAATGATTTGAAAGGGATCCGGATTTTATCTAGGTACTTCTGGAAACCTCTGGAGAGTTCTTTAGATGGGAATAACAAGATTTAATATAAACTGTGAAAAGTAAAATGAAGTCTATGAAACAAATAAGAGTGAAAACCAGATGAGCTGGGAGGCGACTGGAGTAAACAAATTAAGAAATGGCAATGACTGGGTGAGGAGGTGGCAGTGGAGACCAAAAGAAGTGGATGAATTTGAGATATAGGTAGAGATACAGTCCACAGGTCTTGGTGATGGACTGGATGTTAAAAGGTGAAGGAGAGAAAGATAAGACTCAGAGGTGCTTTGAAGATTTAGGAATTGAGGCATTAGTGTTTTTTGTTTTATTTTAAAATAAAACAGCATGGATATAGCAATAATTCTGAATGGAAATAAAACATTAAGACTCAGTATGTTTGGATGGTGGAAATAAAGTTTCCTTTTTGTGTGGATATAAATTTCTAAATGAAAATATGTAACTAATACCTTTTGTTTAAATTTCCTGGTGATAAATATCTTTTTTTTTTTTTTTTTTTGGCACAGAGTCAAGGCTCCAAGTCATCTGAGGAAGGCAGAAGTCTGTCAGAAGTCTGAATAGGAGAGTCCCAGAATAGAAGAAGCCAAGGATTAAAGCAAGAAGTAAGGATGGGGCCCTGGGTCAATGGATATTATAGAAAGCAAGGCCGCAGCAAGTCAGAAAGGCAGCTTGGACTTGCTAACTTGGCTGTCCTATTCTACCTATGCATCATGACTACACTTAAAGAGCTGGCAATACCCATCTGTTCACGCCAAACAGTAATAATGCTCAGAATCAGTATTATTATCAATCAATGAATGGGGGTTTCCACCACTAACACGCACAACTGGCACCAATCTACTCCCCTCTTTACCGCTCAAAGCACAAGAAAGAACACAAAGGACAGGGTGGCAGGGAGGTCATAATCAAATTGTGCATTTTATCCTCATTATTATTCATGGTCATTAAAATTGCCAACTTGAAATGACAGTATAGATGGCAGAACTGAGAAACAAAGTCTCTGTCCATGAGATTTTCCCCAACCTAAAAAAAAAAAAAGGAGAGAGAATCAAAGTGCATTTCTAAGATTACACAACTGTCTGCTGACTGAGTCCTATTTTCTTTCCATCACAGTGTGTTAAACACAACGGTTCGGTATTTCCCAATACTTTTCACACCATGCCACACATAGAGACTGATAGCTTTACAAGATAGTGGGGCAAATGGGCAGGGATGCTCCTGGCCTGCTATTTCCTCAGAGTGCCATCTGCCCCAAGGCTTATGTGACCACACAGAAACTAAATGGGTAAACAGCTAGACACAACTTTAAGAAAACTGTACGTTTGTTTACAGGAGACTTAAATTAGTGATTCCCAAACTTTCCAAAACTTTGGAAAACTTTTAAGACACAGATTCCCAAGGCCTTATCCCAGACATATTGGTAAAATTGCATATGTGAAACGAATCGCCAGTCCAGGTTCGATGCATGATACAGGATGCTCCGGGCTGGTGCACTGGGATGACCCAGAGGGATGGTATGGGGAGGGAGGTGGGAGGGGGGTTCAGGATGGAGAACACGTGTACACCCGTGTTAATGTATGGCAAAACCAATACAATATTGTAAAGTAATTAGCCTCCAATTAAAATAGATAAATTTCTTTAAAAATTAAATTAAACTTAAAAAATCATATTGGTAAAATTGCTTATGATTTCAAGTAACAGAAGATACCCACTCAAATTGCATTAAGCAATTAATAGGAAGTTTAAGCTTTGGTCAGTTTTAACACTAATTCAGTGTCTCATCCACAAAACCATGCTAAGCAGATCAGCTTTGTCTTCCAGTTGCTTTTCCTTGTTAATCAAAAATGGTTGTACCTCTTCTAGGCAATAAAATAGTCTCTGTTATACAATCTTCAGCAATGTAAAGAGGCAGAAGGGGCCATGTTTTCTTATGTCTGTCTAATTTAGAACCTTCCTCTGAAGCCTTAAAGCTGACGTAGTCTCATCTAATTAGCCTCATGTACTTAGCATGTGTCATCCTTGTTCAGTATCTAAGTCCTATCTGACTCTTTGTGACCCCATGGACTGCAATATGCCAAGCTTCCCTGTCCCTCACTGTCTTTCAGAGTTTGCTCAAACTCATGTCCATTGAGTTGGTGATGTCATCCAACCATCTCATCCCATGTGGTCCCCTTCTTTTCCTGCCCTCAATCTTCCCCAACATAATTAGCTTTATGTAATTGATAACAATGGAGTCACATTCCTACCCTTAAGCAAATCAGTGGCAAAGGGGATGGTTCATCCTGATTGGTTTATTTCACTCATGATTAAAACTCTAGAACTAGAATTCAGTTACCAATCTGAGTCAGGAAATATCCAAATAAAACTAGATTTTGCCCATTAGGAAAAAGTGTAGGTAAGCAACAATTATTGAATGCTACATAAACAAAACCAAAATCTTTGAAAAGCCCTAACATCTGTATTTTTTAAAAAATATTAAAATCATTATGATGATGGGCCAGGTTTGGGAACCACACTTCTCAACTCAGGGTACTAGCCCACTTGTGGCCTTTGTGTAAGTTAGCAGAGAATGCCTCCTCTAGCTTGTGGCTTACAGCTGTAAGCAGAGGGCAGTTTTGTTGGAGTGAAAACAAAATAGGCCCTTCCTGCTCAACTTCACATCAGTGAGCAGGGCAGGGGCTAAATTTTAATCACTTAGTCCCTCTCCCCTCACTGAGCCCAGTGGTGTGCTGATCAATGTTTATCAATCAGCTCCCTGATCTGTAGAGGCTGCCAGTTTCCTTTGTGTACATATGCCCATCAAGGCCGAGTTTAAGCTACTGTTGTAATGTCACTGAATGTGGAGCTGGGAAGTGACGTTCATAGTCAGTGCTGAGAGGTATCAGTCAACACCAGCACACCTTGGACATGGGCTCACCATGTAAAGAACACAAGTTGCACAGTCAAGCATAGTGCCTGCCTGTAACCATGCTTTGCTCCACACAGGGAGAAGCTACAAAATAAAGCTATATAAAACTGAGTTTTTATTATATATATATATATTATATATATATATCTTTATATAAAGATAATGAGTCCCTAGTTCTAAACACAAGCCCTGGTAACTGCATTTTAAAAAGCATTGTTTCACAACCTCCACCCTACCTTAAATGATACTCCACTTGGAAATTAATAATGCAGAGAAACTTCATATATTTTAAGTAACACAATGATCAAGAGTATAATTTATTACTCATTAGTGGAAAAGACAACTTGATATAAAAAAAGTAGAACTCATAAAAGGCTAAGTAAAAAATGAATCACTTTTATAAATAATGTCAAAGGAAATTATTATATCTTTGAATTTTGGGGAAAGCACAAAATTTATTGAAGAAAATTCCTATCTCTGATGCTACCTAATAATATAGAGGAAGCTTAAACAATCTATTATGTGGTCATACAATTTTTCCTTTGCCTCAAATGCTTGCTTTAAGTCTTGCTTTATATAAATGTGGATATGCTTCTCCTTTTCATATTGGCATGGATACCAAAATAAAGGAAGCTGGTATAACCTATGGTGAAAGTGTCATATTTTGTGTCAAGCTACCCTGGATGAAGTCTGTTCTACCACCTGCCAATGGTATAATTCTGGTCTAGTCACTTAACCTCTCCTAACTCTAATATCCTCATGGATAACTCCAATATCCTCATGGGTAGCATCAGGGGAATAACAGCACTTATATCATAGGGCTTAGAAGCAGTGTTGATGCAATAATTCAAGCCTGTACTCAGTACCATGGCCAGCATATAGTACATACTCCATAGACATTGGCCACAAGGCACTCAGTCACTTGGGCAGAGCTGGTGTCCAAAAGCCCCTGTAGACGTCTATCCAAGCAACCAATCAGCCAACCATCATGGTAGCTACACTAAGCACCTCTCAGAATTTATTCTCATCCTTGGTGAAGGAAACCAAGAGGTGACAGTGATTGAGCAAATAGTCTATAGCAGGCCCACAACAAAGCAGTCTAACTCAAGTGTTCTTATTGTATTTCACAAGCATGACTGTGACTGTGTATTTATGTTTTACCCCTCCATACTCACTCTTTCTAGTTCTCAGAGAGGGTTTTTGTCTCCTCTACTTCCATTTCTTACTGTATATTTGTCACCCATTAGGACTTAAAGAGAGAAGAAACCATGGCCTAAACAGCAAAAAAGATGTATGTTTATAAAATATGGTGCCTTGTTAGTAGGAACATTTTCCATGTATTTGATCTTTTCTTGCAGAGATCAGATAGACCAGCTAGGCAAGAAGTAGAAGATGAACTTGGACAGGAGAGGATGAGAACAATTGGTTCAACAGTGGGAGGAAGAAGGATCTTCCATCAGGAGGACCAGGGAGCTGACAGCAAGCACCCTCAGGGCTGAGCTTAAGCAGTGAAGGACCAGTTCTCCGGCCCACTCACATCACCTCTACATCAGCTATGGACAACACTCGTTCAATGATCTGGCCCCTAGACTAAGCTTCCAGAAGGAAGGTGGATGGACAGCTTCCGTGGCAATGACCCCTTTCATAGAGGCACTGGCTAGGATCCGTGGAAGTCCCCTGTGAGTCATGGCTGTGATAGACACATCATTTCTATTACACAGGCATCAGGGCAGGTATTTGACAGCAGGGTTTCTAGACCTCAGCACTACTGACATTTTGATAGACAACTCATTGTTATTTGGAGCAATATTATGCACTATGGAGCACCTGCCTCCTACTTGTAACACCTAAAAAGTGTCTCCAAATACAGCCAGATGTCCACTGGGGAGCAAAATCACCCCTGGGATGTGGGGCAGGGAACCAATGTTCTACACAATAACCTCATAACAGTGTTACAATCCCCAGAACAGAAGACAGCACTGAATTAGAGGTAGTCAGTAGGTTGTCCAGGGTTGCAGGACCAGTGAACAGTTTGCTTTGTCTGAAGCATGTGTTTCTTTAGCATTCTGCCTCTCTTCACGGGGCTTCAAAGTCTAGCTTAGAATCTTTAAAATAGTAGACATTTCATAAGTGTTGTTACATTAAACAATAAATGAATGAATGACAGGATTTTCCCATTTAATTCTCTAGGTTCTTTTCCTCCGTCAAAGTAAATAGGCAGAAATTTTAGAGTCAGTAACAAGGACCTCTGAGCCTGAAGTGGTGATAATCAGCCTTGTTCACATCAATGTCCAAGGGTCTCTCACCTGGAGTGGCCCTAGAGGCACAAGGCTTTTCTGAAAAGCTACTGATAGAGACCAGAGAGATCACACCAGCTGTGTGGCAGCCTGAGACACAGGTGATCTACAAGAAAGAAGAAAGTCTTACTGTCACTGTTATCACTACTCCCTTGGGTAAACAGTCTTCATATCTGTACCAGATAAATAAAAAAGCACCAGGGGGACTTCCCTGGTGGTCCAGGGGTTAAGACCTTGCCTTCCAGGGCAGAGGGTACAGGTTCCATCCCTGGTGGAGGGGCTGAGACCTTTGCATACCTGCCTCGTGGCCACAAAAACTAAACAGAAGTAATATTGTAACAAATTTAATAAAGACTTAAAAAAATGATTCACATCCAAAAAAAAATCTTAAAGAAACAGAAACAACAGCAAAACTCCTTCCCCTCCTTCCTTATATGAATCGTTGAGGTGTATATGACATTCTTACAAAGAAGAACTTTGGCCTGGGAGTCAAGAGACCTGGATTCCAGGCCTAACTAACCATGGGATGTGAATATATCATTTGGCCCCTGAGACTGTTTCCTTGTCTGATGTTTAGAAATGGAGACACACGATGGCTCAGATCTTTTCTGAATCTCTTGTTCTTTGAACCCATGGGTGTAAGACGATCATCTGCTGTTCTTTTCTAGATCTCTTGTTCTTTGGACTTGTGTATATAGGATTGCCATTTGCTGCAATATTAAAACCGTCTGCTTAAGCCATTTCTGTGAATTGCTATAGAATTTAGATTGGAGCTGGAAAAATCAATAACCAAGTCACCAAACATATAAGTTAGCTCCCATGACTTGATTATTTCCATGCATTGCAAATAGCTTGGATTTAAATATTTATGATTTTGCAGCCAGTTCAGGCATGTAGTCATTCGTCATGTATTGAATAAAAAATAATCAATGGAAAATAATGGCCTCATCAAGCTCCAGTCAAACTGAGTGTTGAATAGCCTAATTGCAGACATGGCAGATTTTCTTTAAATCAATCTTCCAATATGAATCCTATACTTATAAACACCCAACAACCCCTCTTTCTATGGAACCACTCAAATTTCTGTCTCTGCTGCTGCATTCGTGACATTCTCTCCATTCTGAATATTCTAACAACTCTCAAAAGTCTACTACAGATGGACAGCGAGGTCTCTTGAATCTTCTCATGAGAGGTAACACTTTCTGCCTCTGAATTCTTTCAGTCAAAAATGTTGAGTACTTTCTCTGTTATCTTCCCTGGAGCTCAGAGCCAAGGAAATGATTGCTGAACCCCACAGAGATATATGCAAGGTGTTATAAGAGCATCTATGCACTGTAAGACTAAGGTGAGGTTAACTGAGTAAGGTAGGGAAATGGTACAAGACAAGGGTGACAGGCAGGAGAAAGGGGGACAGTTGATGTCACTGTCATTCTGCAATCACCGCAGCTTAATAAATAAGACCTTGTTTCAGAAGCATGAACTGTAAGAAAGCATCATTCATAAACCCATAGAGGAAGGTGAAGGATGATTTGTGTAAGGCGGCATAAACCAGTGCAAATCTAATGAGGGGGTGGACATGATCAGATTAGTATTTTATAGGAGAGCTCTCTGACAACTGCATGGAAGATAGAACAAAGAAAGACATGACCAGCTAGGAGAAAAGTGAGACGGTCAGGAAGCTGTTGAACTGAAGCAGATCAGATATCCTGATAGTGAGTACAAAGGCAGTAGTCAAGAAGTGAACAGGAAGGTTAAGTTTAGAACATATTAAGAGGTAAAAGTCCACCAAACATTATTGTATATGATGATTAAGGAAAAGGCAGGAATTCGTGATGCTATCCTGATTTCTGGCTTGGAAGATGAAGTGGATGATGGTGGTTTTCACCAACTTGAGGAACTCAAGAGGCAGAGCAGATCTGGGTAGATGAATTGATAATTTGAGGTATACTGAGTTTGAAGTGCCAGTGGTACATGTCAATGGAGAGGTCCTTTAGGCATTGAAATACATAAAATCAGAAACTCAGGAAAGCGATACGACCTAAAGACATAGATTCTTTAACCTTTTTACTGTGAAATATAACACACACCCAGAAAAGTATACAAAAACAAATGAACACCCTAATGAATTATAAATTAAACATTCATGCAACTCAGGTCAAGAAATAAGCCCCTTCCATTTTCAAAGCCACTTGAATACCGTTTCCTAATCACAGACAAGCCCCTCCCTCCCAACAGAATAACCATCTTGATTTTATGGTAATCATTTTCCTATTTTCTACTTTTAGCACCTAATTCTTAATCACTCCAGCTTAATTGTACCCACTTTGATCTTTATAATGACATGGAATGTATCTTTTATGACTGGTGTCTTGTCTCCTATATATTTGCAAAATAAATCCATGATACTTGCTATGTGTCACTGTGGTTCATTTGTTTCCATTGTAATACCGTATTCAGTTTATTTTTTGCTGGTGGATCTTTGAGTTGTTTTTTTCTGTTATGAATAAAGTTGTTATGAACACAGTTAAAATTATCACCTGATAGACATATCTGTTAGGTAAATAACTTGGAATGGAATTCCTAGGTCAAAAGATAGCATAGAATCCTTAACTTTAGTAGAAGATATCAACCATGGTCTTAGTAACTGTACCACTTTACATAAACATCAGCAATAAACAAGACTTTCAGCTGCCACACAATCTCACCAACAGTTGATAACGGATGCCTTTTTAATTTCAGCCATTCTGATGAGTAGAGGTATTACATGTGGCATTTTGCTGATTAACTAGTAAAGTTGAGTGCCTGTATATTAATTTCTATCTATTTACTAATCATTTAAATACCCTCTTTGGGAGAATGTCTGTTCCAAATATCTTACCTGCTTTTTTCTCTGCTGGTTTATCTATATTTCTGTCACTGACTTATGGAAAATCTTTGTATTTTCAAGTGAAAGTCCTTTGTTAATTATATGTATTGTAAACCTATTTTCTGAACCTGAATTTTTTTTTCAACTCTCTAAATAGAATTTATTACTGAACACAACTTTTAAATTTTCCTCAGGAAATTAGATTTTTTTGGTTTTTAGGTTTAGATCTCCAATTTACCTGAAATTGATCTTGCATATGGCTTGAGATTGGTATGAAGTTTCTTTTTTTCCAAATAGATATCCAATTATTGCAGCACCATAAATAAAGTGCTCTTGTGTGTGTGTGTCTGTGTGTGTGTGTAGTTTTATGAGATCTCTAGTCTGTTCTGAAGGCCGTTTGTCTTTTAATCACTAGCTTGCTATTGCTATTTTAATTGTTGCAGCTTAAAAAAATCTTTATATTAAGTAGAATAAGTTCTCTTTTCCAAGGATATATTGGCTATGTTGAGCCTTTGACTGTTCCATGTAAATCAAATAATTCTGCACATATTCACATAAACCACTGGATTTTAATTGTGAGTACAATGTATCTGTAGGTATATTTAGGAAGAATTGATAGCTTTATTATATTGAGTCTTCCAATCTGACATGAAATATTTCTCCATTTACTTCAGTTTCCATTAATGTCTCCCAAATTTTCTGTATAGAGGGTACGCACACCTTTGAATATGTCTAATCCTAGAACTCTTTCAGTTACACGTGGCAAGTTTTAAACTGTATTTTTCATGTGTTACTGTATATAAAAAATGAAATGCCTTTTACTTCATTGATCTTATATCTCACAACCTCACTAAACTCCCTTTTTAATTTTACTAATTTCTCTGTATATCCTTTAAGATTTGCTATATTAAAATCATACCATTAGCAAATAATGACAGTTTTATTTACTTATTTCTACTTTACAACTTTTATTTGTTCTTCTTGCCTTACTGCAGTGGCTAAACCTCTCAGAGATAACTAAAAGTGGTGAGAGTGGGAATATTTCTTGTTCTCAATCTCAAATGGAAAATCTCTGTCATGAATACATATGCAAAATCCTTAACAAATATGAACAAATGGAACTCTGTAATATATCAGAATACATCATGCCCAAATTGAATATTTCAGAAATGCAAGTTCTTGAGTCAGGCTGACCTTTGTGTTTCCTTTTCATAATACTCTTATCAGATTTTGCTATTCAAGTTATGCTGCTGCTGCTAAGTCACTTCAGTGGTGTCTGACTCTGTGCGACCCCATAGACGGCAGCCCACCAGGCCCCTCCGTCCCTGGGATTCTCCAGGCAAGAACACCGGAGTGGGTTGCCATTTCCTTCTCCAATGCATGAAAGTGAAAAGTGAAAGTGAAGTCGCTCAGTTGTGTCCGACTCTTCGCGACCCCATGGACTGCAGCCCACCAGGCTCCTCTGTCTATGGCATTTTCCAAGAGTATCGGAGTGGGGTGGCAATATGCTAGATACATGGAACTAACAGGAAATATTGCTTCTCTTTCTTTTCTCTGGAGGATTTTATATAAGATTTATTTAATATTTGGTAGAATTTACTGGATAAACCATGTGAGCCTGGAGTTTTCTAGGTGAGAAATTTTATATTTATGGACCTGTATCACAGGCCTTATACAACTTTGTGCCTCTGTTTTACAGCTAAATTTTACTTCTGTGAAGGATTCGTTCCCTACTAGTATACAATTTTCTTGAAGGCCAGAGCTGTGTCCCCAATGCACATCTTGGAACCTTGTGCATGGCAGATGTACCATGAATCTAACTGAAATAACTACAGTATTCATTTGGGAGTCATTTTGAATACTTAATCCCAACATAATATGTATGTATTCTGTTTTATGGTCTTTATTTATCTCACTGGCATCTATGGGAAAGGTTAGTATACTCTCCAAGGACTAATAAGAGCCACAAAATGTTATGGGCATTTAGTACATGTACATCAGCCATCTGGGTGTGAGACGAAACCAAGGAAGAGGAAGCTTTGATGATCTGGCTGAGTGGTTTCCAGTCTGGAGAAGGAGGCAAAAAATGCACACATCCCTTTGGGAAAGCAAAATATTTTTTTTTCTAGTTCTTATAAAACATGGACTTTAGATTGTGTCCTTGCTTTCAATAGCTGCACTGAGTAGACTTAGCTCTTCAACAAGTACTCCTTTGAGAAATCTCAGGATGATGCTATCCCCTCAATAATTTAAGTGTTCTATTATGTAGTAACTTATACTTTACTACTGGACTTAAAAATTTATATTGTATTCTTTAAGAACCTGGCAAAGTACTGCAAAACAGGCAATGTGAAACACCTTGGAAATACTTTCATAATACCAACATCTCTCATCCCTGGTGGGAAGGGAGGTGACGCAGGGTTGTCTTGCTAAGTTTAGGCCCTAGAAAGCCCCAGAGGAATATGGGGCTTCTCATACTCAGTGCTCTCGGTGCCTATAACCAGAAAGCTAGGACCACAGAGCACACCTAGAAGACCACGTCTCACCCATCAAGAAAGCAACTGTTTCCCAGGTGGGGATTAGGGCAAGAATGTGAAACCAAGGGTCAACAAGCAAAAAATGCGTGAATTCGTAAAACAAGGAGACACAGATCATGACACAATTCAAGAAGGGAGATCACTGGCTTTGGTTCTCAGCTGCTCCTGGCAGTGAGTGTGAGCCAGATTTATTTGAAGAATCTATCATGAAATAATTAACTTTTAGAGAGAGAGACAGCATAATTTCTAAAGCCGGAGAGGCCAATCCTTTCTTGGCCTCTTACTAGCTGTGTGATCTTGTAAAAAAAAAAAAAAAAAAGTAGCTTATCTAATTTCAGATTCTTCATCTGTAAAATTAAAAGTAACTAAGTCTCAAGGTGGTAACCATAGTTAAATGAGATAGTGCATATGTAATATCCTAGCACAACATTGAGCATATAAAAGGCAATTAATAAATGCTATTTCCATACTACAACTTGTGCTAATCAGGGTAATATTAATAATATTAATATAATATTATATTAATAATACAAATTATTATAATATGTTAAATTAATATAATATTAATGTAATATTCCCTGTATAACACAGGGAACTATATTCAATATCCATGATAAGCCATAACAGAAAAAGTAATTAAAAGAATGTATATACACATATGGGCTTCCCCAGTGGCTCAGCAGTAGAGAATCCACCTGCAGTACAGGAGACATTGGTTCAATTCCTGAGTCAGGAAGATCCCCTGGAGAAGGAAATGGCAATCCACTCCAGTATTCTTGCCTGGAGAATCCCATGGACAAAAGAGCCTGGTGGGCTACAGTCCACGGGGTCACAAAGAGTCAGACACGCCTGAACAACTGAGCACACACAAAGAAGTTAATATAGAGACAGTACCTAGAACAGTTCCTGGCATGTAGTAAGGACTCAAAAAGTGTTGTTATTATTACAGTGTACAATTGGAAACGTTCACCAATGCTACCACTCTAAGGCGCTCCCTCTAATCCAGAGACTTCCTCAAGGACCAGCCTTGGGAGGGACACACATAACATGTGACTCTTGGTCACTCACCTCTTCAATCAGAGCAGCTCTGCTTTCATCTTTATCATTCCTTGTCCCTCTGTAGATGAATTTCTCCCAACAAGGGTTTCAGTGTTCAAAGTATACAGAAACTCTGTTTTGTGGCTTCCTTAACTAGACTAGGCCACCCCTTTCACCCCCCCTCTCCCACCTCCTCCTCCTTCTTCCTCCCTCCTGGCTTCCTTTCCTCCCTTGAAACCTTTGATGTTAGTACTTGGATTCTTGTATTTAAGGGCTTCCCTGGTGGTGCAGAGGTCAAAGCGTCTGCCTGCAATGTGGGAGACCTGGGTTTGATCCCTGGGTCAGGAAGATCCCTTGGAGAAGGAAATGGCAACCCACTCCAGTATTGTTGCCTGGAGAATCCCATGGACAGAGGAGCTTGGTGGGCTATAGTCCATGGGTTGCAAAGAGTTGGACACAACTGAGTAACTTCACTTAACTAGACTAGAGCTTAGACAACTCACTCCATCCTCTCTGGGCTTAATTTCCTCAACCATATAGAGGTGGGGGAGGGAGCAGAGAAAACTAATAATTCTGCCTCACTGCACACTTTCTTGACACTGCCAGTATACATCCTTTGTATAGAGAGCATTCTTACCAGTTCTCAGTGCCTTACATTTTAGTGTAAGTGATTGTGCTGGTGGGGTGTGGAGGGAAAGAAGTAGGAGGGCAAAAGGAGTCTATGGGGTGGCTGAACAGTGCAGGCTCTGCCCTTGTAGGGAGAAGAAAGCTGTCTGGGGTGTTTTAATCAAGTGGGTAATAACAGAAAGACCAGACTTCCCTGGTTGTCCAGTGGCCAAGACTCCAATCTCCCAGTGCAGGGGGACAGGGTTCAATTCCCAGTCAGGGAACTAGACCCACATAAGAGTTTGCATGCAACTAAAGATCCCAAGTGCTTGGAACTGAAACCCAATGCAGCAAATAAATAAATATAAATTTAAAAAAGAAAAAGAGAGGCTTCCCTGGTGACGCAGTGGTAAAGTGTTGCCTGCCAATGCAGGAGACATGGGTTCAATCCTTGGTCTGGGAAGATCCACAGCTAAGCCCATGAGCCACAACTACTGAGCCCATGTTCCACACAAGAGCAGTCACCTTAACAAGAAGCCCATGCACTGCAACGAGAGGGTAGCCCCTGCACATGGCAACCAGAGAATCCTGTGCAGCAATGAAAACCCAGCACAGCCAAAAATAAAATTAAATGAAATTACTTTGCATTTTAAAGGAAGAAAGAAGAAAAAGAAAAAAAAAGGACTGGAGAAAAAGAAACCAAAACATTAAAAAATAAATAAATAGATAAAATAACAGGAAGACCAACTCTAGCTATAGATCACCTCATTTCCTCCAACTTTGTGATACTAGCCACAATTTTATCTCCAGCTGGCAGTCTCTTCTGTCTGTTTCTCAACTGATTCCTGTTGCAGGGAGGAAGAACATGTTTGGTTACCAGTTTGTTGTAAGCCTAGCCATATAAGCCTAGACTAAGAATAGCAATAATATTATACCTCTGTATATTTACCTAGAAAGTCCTTTGTTCATTTTAAAATGCAAGAACAAATTCCAGAGGTGTTAAATGACTTCCAAAGAGCTCTTATCTCTGAAATGGCAAGAGTGTAAGTGGGGTCTGTCTTTCCCAGTACCTAGTCATACATTCTTCTCACTCTTTCTACTTAACCATGTGCTGATTAACATGTAACAGTCAAATGAGATTATGTGGCTGAAAATTGACCACTGAGGGTGTAGAACTTCCTCTTGAGACAACAGGGTCTTTCTGAAAAACCCTGCTAAGCAGATTTAATGACAATCAACAACCAGAGTCAATACTCATTTGAACCACAGAAAAAAACAGATTATCTGAGATGGGCTTTGGCTTAACATTTCAATGATATCCGCAGGATTCAGAAATGGCCCTGGGGAGCTCTGATGCTAAGAGACTACTAACCAGTCACAGATATAACTGTGACACTATGAACAATAATAATGATATATACTTGACCATTTTAGGCCTAGAAACACTATAGAATTTTATGCCCCAAAGATCCTTGAATGGTTTATAAGCTATGCAGAGAAAGGAAAAGCAAACAGAAGAAATTGTAAGAGCTTAAGAGCAGCAAATAAAACCTTCCATCAGGTAAATGAAACAAGTTGATATATCATTAAGTGGAGTTTACAGACTTGTCTGTGGCTGGGTCGAGAAGCCAGCCTTCCTGGCCACATTCCAGGAGTCAATAAAATCTGAGCTAAGCCATAGAAGCTTTCTGAATAGAAAGCAGTCCAGAACATTTCTTGACAGCTTTGTCTCAACACGATGGCTCAGGAGAGTTGAGGGGCTACAGATTGGTTGATTAATTATGTGATGTTTGCAAACAATATGAAAAGTCCAAGGAAGCAAAGAGTCAGACAATCTCTTGGGGAAGACCTGAGTGACTGGCCTAGAAGAATAAACACATAAATGTTCCACCTCAAGACCCAGCCAAGGGCAAACATCTTCATTTGGCAGAGTCTATGTTTTGACTGTAATGTTTTCAGATTCCTGCCATGGCGCCTCCATTTAACAGTTCAGCGAGCATCCATGAGCACAGGCATCCACTTGCAAGCACTCGTAAACTGCCAAGTGTGTGAAAGTGAGGACTGGTCATTATCATTAATTAGCAGACTTTCCAGATCTCACACACCATTGAGTTTTAAACATATTAGATTATTCTCCCTCTCTATCTTCTGGGAGTTATGTTTTACTATTATAAAGAAAAGATAATCCCCTTGGACTGCAAGGAGATCCAACCAGTCCATCCTAAAGTAAATCAGTCCTGAATATTCATTGGAAAGACTGATGCTGAAGCTGAAACTCCAATACTTTGGCCACCTGATGCAAAGAAATGACTCATTTGAAAAGACCTTGATGCTGGGGAAGATTGAAGACAGGAGGAGAAGGGGACAACAGAGGATGAGATGGTTAGAGAGCATCATTGACTCAATGGACATGAGTTTGAGTAAACTCTAGGAGTTGGCGATGGACAGGGAGGCCTGGCATGCTGCAGTCTATGGGGTTACAAGGAGTCAGACTCGACTGAGTGACTGAACTGAACTGAACTGGATGTTTCTACCTTTTTAATTTGTGTATTTTTCTTAAATGTGTTTGAACAGATTTTTCAAACATAGAGAGGAAATTTCCTATTTGACCAAATACTATGTTCCTGGAATTATGGTTTTCTTTTCTGACAATCATGACAGCCAGGCAGAGGCCAGGAAAAGAAAAGAGCATGTCTACAATTAACTGAGGAAGCTGGGATTCAAGCAGAAGATTTCTGGCTCCATGTTGTTCTATTCTAGACCTTGAGAACAGGTACCTTTGATGGAACACCTGTTCTGCCACAGACATTGCTGTGTTGTATGCAGAGTATCTCAATTGTTTAGCATCATTTTACAGCTAAGGAAATGGGAGGTCAGAGAGGTTAAACAACCTGCCTAATGTTATTGCTTATAAATGGCAAAGCTGGAAGCTAAATCTGCATGAATCTTGTTCCAAAGCTTTTGATCTGTCTCCCACTCCATGCACCCCAGCTGGTCCATACAGTCAGGGATCCAGCTGAAGGATAGCATTTATTAATTCAGAGCAGCTTGATCGGTTTTTATTTTTGTCTTTTTACTATTTGAAGTTGTTGTGTTAATTTTGGAGTGTAATAGGACAGTAATAAGATTTGTAGATAATGACTGAAGTTTCACTATGAGAAGTTGTTGTTATCCAGTCACTAAGTCACGTCTGACTCTTTGTGACTCCATGGATAGTAACACACCAAGCTCCTCTATCCTCTGCTATCTCCCAGAGTTTGCTCAAATTCATATCCATTTAGTAAGTGATGATATCTAATCATCTTACCCTCTGTCACCCCTTTCTCTTTTTGCCTTCAATCTTTCCCAGCATCAGGGCCTTTTACAATGAGTTGCTCTTTGCATCAGGTGGCCAAAGGATTGGAGCTTCAGCTTCCACATCAGTCCTTCCAGTGACTATTAAGGGTTGATTTCCTTTAGGATTGACTGGTTTGATCTCCTGGCAGTCTAAGGAACTCTCAAGAGTCTTGTTCAGCACCAGAATTTGAAAACATCAGTTCCTCAGTGGTCAGTCACTTTATAGTCCAACTCTCACATCTATACATGACTACTTGGAAACCATAGATTTGACTAGACAGATCTTTGTTGGCAAAGTGATGCCTCTGCTTTTTAATATGCTGTCTACGTTTGTCATAGCTTGCCTACCAATGAGAAAGCATCTTTTGATTTCACGGCTACAGTCACCACCTGCAATGATTTTAAAGCCCAAGAAAATAAAATCTACCATTGTTTCCCCCTTTTCCCTTTCTATTTGCAATAAAGTGATGGGAACAGATGCCATGATCTTAGTTTTCTGAATGTTGATTTACAAGCCAGCTTTTTCTTTCTCCTCTTTCATCCTCATCAAGAAGTTCTTTAGCTCCTTTCAACTTTCTGCCATTAGGGAAACCCTCCTTGTAAATGACTGATAATGACTTAAAAAATAAAATCCCACAGAAAAGTACAAAAGTATATTTATGCAACTCATGCGTGGTACCTGAAAATCCTTTCTCCCTAAACTTGCTGTCCTGAGACTTCCTCATTTTTCTGCAGCTGAACTGTAGGTGTGGACATTGTTGGCTCAGCAAGTTATAGCCCAGGACTCAGGAGCCCTCTGTGGGTGCTTCAGGGACTGCACAGGTGTGTCCTCTCCCTCTCTGAACTTAGTCTAACCAATAAAGTACAAATGGCTTTGCTCCTAAACTGTCTTGCACAATTCATCTCTATGGCCTTGTCTTCCCAACACATCTTTCCATCCTTTTTCTTTTCAAGTTTTTAGATAAATATCACTGCTGAGTTAAACCATATTGAAATCAGATACAAACAAAAAATGTACACTCCCATGTACCTGTTATGTAATGCATACTCAGAAATATTGCAGGTTCAGTTCCAGATAAAGTGAATATCATGATAAAATGAGTCATACAAATTTTCTGGTTTCCCAGCACCTATAAAAGTTATTTTTACATTATAGTCTATTAAGCATGCAACAGTATTATGTCTAAAAAACAATGTATATACCTTAATTTTAAAATATTGTATTGCTGAAAAATGCTAACCATCATCTGAGCCTTCAGGGAGATGGAGCAGTAATGAAGATCACTGAGTATGATCATGAATCACCATAACAAATTTAATAATAATAATATTTGAAATATCATGAGAATTACCAATGTTTGACACAGACACACAAAGTGAGCTGATGCTGATGGGGAAATGGCGCTGATAGTCTTGTTCAGCACAGGGTTGCCACAAACCTTGCATTTGTGAAAAACACAGTAACTGCAAAGAACAGTAAAGCAAAGTGCAAGAAAATGATTTATGCCTATAGTACTTAATACTGACTTTTCCGAGAACATTAAGGCAGTTGAAAAAATATATTGAAAAATTGGAAAGTAGGTAGATTAAATTTAAAATAATACTGTGAGTACTGAATATTTTATTTATATTCAGATCTTATTATAATTTTACTTTGGCTTAAGTTATTTTTTAAAAAATGTTTAAGATTACTGCTTGGGCAAAAGCAGTAATGATCAGACATGGACATTCTGTCAACTGAAAACAACAAAAGCAGAGGAATAATTTTTAAAATACTATTCATGAGTTTGCTTCTGTTAGAGCCAAGGGCATCTATTTCACTTTTGCCTAAGCTCCTCTTTGGCTCCTGGGCACTGTTCAGGAGATACATCTGTAGTGTCTTATCTTTCCCTTCTTTATCACACAAGGTAACATACTATGTATGGATACTTCTTACACTTTGCTTTCTTTCATCCTAGAAAGGCTCATGTCAGTTTATAAAAGGTTCAAAGATGCTGAAGGGAGTGGATGCTGGAAGGTCAGGCAGAGGGCACAATGCCCAAGCCAGTGACTGGGCCATATCAGAGGTGTGTTTGTGAAGGTGTCATGAAAGCAATCACTGAGACCCAAGGCTGGCGTCTGGGCATCTACTGCAGGAAGGCACTGAGGCCAGATTAAATCACTTTCCATCTTTCTTCCTTTGGAAAATTATATTCCCCGCCACTTCCATTTGGTTCTAATAAGTCTACAAATATAAAAGTAAGCTTTGCCTTATAACACAAACTCAGGGATGGAGAGATCTCTGATCCTCACCCTTGCAATTTAACCATTATTGTGATAAGAGAAGAGGCAGAAAGATGAATCTGCAAAAAGACAGTTTTTCCCAAAGCAGAGAAAACACTTGCCAAGTTATTTCATGCCTCCTTTTCCAAGATTCCATGATGTTTCCAAACTGGAAAGATCCTCTTAAATGGGGACACATCTATGCTGCCAGCCACTTGGAGACAAAGAGAATGTGAGGTAGTCCTCAAAGAGAAATGACCAAGAGTGTTGGGTCCTTCTGCATAAGAGAAAATTTGAATCAGTTTTCTTACCAATGATTCAGCATCTAGCATTGTGGCCTTAACTGGGAGGGGCGATTTCCCCCTCTCTCCCTCCTGAGTTCTTGTCTATCTTACTGTTTATCCAGTAGACACAAGACAGAGTAATAGGAGAGAAAGAAACACATTTCAACTCATGTGCATGCAGGTCTCATATTAATAGAAATGGGAGTTAAGAAGTGGCCAATGCAGGCAGTTTTTATACGTCTAGGAAACAATAAATTTCTGAGTAACTGACAAGACAAATTTAGGTTTGGCATGCTCAATTAATGAAAAATCTCAACAGAGTTTGGCCTCGGGGAGGTAAGTTATAGAAGTCACAAAATTGGTGATACAGGCTTCTCAGCTTGAATTTTTTTGTTTCTGGCATTAAGGGTGTCCTTCTTCCTCTAGATGCAGTAAGAACCCTCTTCACATAAGGGATTTATTTCTTGTTTCAGGGAGACAAAGAAAGGAGGGCCAAACTGTCCCTCTTGTGTTGGCCACTTCTTAAGCAACTCAAAGTTACCCAGAAGCCATGAGGATATTTTGGTTGATCTGTCCTGGGTCCCCAGAGTCCAAATACAGATTCCTAAGGACAACTTTTTGCCTTTAATTCTTCCTCAGAAGGTTACAGGAGAGAGTGTGATGCCTTTCCCAGGGGAAAAAAAAATAGGCCTTTAACAAATGGCATGCTTATAGTGGGAGTCTGATAAATTTCTGTTAGTGAAATGAAAGTCACTCAGTCATGTCCAACTCTTTGCAACCTTATGGACTATATAGTCCATGGAATTCTCCAGGCAAGAATATTGGAGTGGGTAGCCTTTCCCTTCTCCAGGGGATCTTCCCAGCCCAAGGATTGAACCCCAGTCTCCTGCATTGCAGGTGGATTCTTTACCAGCTGAGCCACAAGGTGTTTAAAAAAATGCAACAATATGCTCTCATCCTCTGTCCAGAGAGAGCTATATCCATATCATCTGTTTTTCCTCAGCTGCCGACCCACACTTTTGTTATTTTATTATTCACATGAACCACTCTACATCTCTTAGTAATAACATTTGCTTACATAAAATCTAAAATTAGATTTCACTAGGGGAGACAGGAGGCATCAGCACACAGTGACAATATATACAATGGTAAAATGTGTGTGAAATATGTCAACTTAAGCATCTACCTAATTTCACGTTTACATATTAAAGATTCTATTTAAAGAATCATGGTAATTTTTATGCTTAGTCCAGATAAAGGAATGAAAAGAAGTTACAAGGTGTATACACATCTCTTCTTTGATAAGCATTTCCTTTTCCTTTGCAAACGTGTGCATATTTTCTCCAGAAAGCATCTTCATTATATTTCTAAGTCATACAGCAAGGGTAGGATAATATTAAAATGTACGTATCATGAAGTTAGTATTTGTGTTGCTGTTTATATTTTGTTCACTTACTCTGAGCAGTATATTTCAAATGCTTAAATGCTTTATGCTGACAATTTCTCTTGCCTCCTTTTAACATATAAGAGGTACAAGGAAATTCCTCAGCATGCTTAAGTCAATGTTGCTCCATGCTTGGAAGTTAAAACAGTGCTAATCCTTACAGGGGAAAAAAAAAAAAAAACTAGGAAATGATTCCTGACATCAAGATCATGTCCATGGGCAGAATTTGGGGCAAAATGTCATTAAGATTCAGAGCCAAGAAGCAAGAATTCCTACATCAGCTCCATCACTAGAGGAAACAGGCCTAGGGATGAAGAGCAACCTCTCAGGACATATCCACCCTGCCCCCAGCCAAAAGCTAGATATTAGGATGTGAAGGAATTTAAATACAACATGAGAGTGGAACACTGGACACCCATTCAGCGATAGATGGGAGGGCTCTTGCCAGGAGAACACAGATCCCCTTAAGGTCCAGGATGCCCACACCTGCCTTGGTCCTGCCAGGCAGTCTCCCCAGCACTACAAGCTTCATTCAAAGATGAATCAAAGTACCAGTTTTTATAAAGAATTAGGCTTATGCTCAAACTTCAGCACAGAGCTGTTTTACAAACAAGGCCAGAATGTAACAGATTTTAGGATCTGGGAACTACTCCCACACCCTAAACCTAACTCACACCTGCACGAACATCTGAGCTTGAGACTAGAGCAAAGTAGCAGGTGTGAAGAGAGATGAGTACACAACCTTTCACAAGCGCACTCACTAGAACAAGTCCCAGAATCTGGCGACATCAGAACTGGGGTCATTCACCCCAGGAACGGCAAGGGACAGGATGAGTGAGGTGGAAAGAAGAGAAATTCTGTCAATAAATTTATGTCATTTCACTACAAGGAAATGGTATATAACATCTAATTGAATAAATATTCTAAAATTATAAGATGCTCATATAATGCATGTATGTACTTACATGTGAATATGGACTCTAAATAGACTAAAATCCTTCCAGAATATGTATTTTGAAGTAATTAAGCAAGTTACTTGAAATGAAATAAAGCAATTAACTAAGCAAGTTACCCAAAATGTATTAATAATAATGTATAAGCTTCTGACAAGAAAGTCTTTCAAAGAAAATGGAGAAGGAAATGGCAACCCACTCCAGTATTCTTGCCTGGAAAATTCTATGGATGGAGGAGCCTGGTGGGCTACAGTCTATGAGGTTGCAAAGAGTCAGACACGACTGAGCGACTTCATTTTCTTTTCTTTCAAAGAAAATACAGACCTTCTGCTTGCAAATGTTAATACCTATCTTCCTGAATCATTTCCCCTCATCTGTGGAGACTATGAAAAGAAACATTTATCCTTTATTCATAATTTCTAAGGATTTTGTTCTTTAGAGCCCAAAGATTCATTTTACAAAAGAGATAATGAAAGATTTTTAGCCAAGGAAGTAGAATGTATCATGATGTAAGATATAAATTTCCATATCTTCCACACAGCAAAAAAACTCTATCTTAATACCAGCAAATGTCCTTAGAAAAAAAAAATGCTTAGCATATAGCATATTTCATAATTTAATTTTTTAGCAACCCTAAGCACTTTTTACTGATAAGGGTATTACCTGTGTATTGTCTATAAGAACTTAAAAATTATTTTGCTGAAAGTTGCAAAGTTAAAACATATTCATGGTAGTTGGTAACCATTTACTCTTAGAATAGCAAGCACTAAAATCAAAGTATAAAATGCCTTAGACTTTAGTTTCAATAGTACCCTTTTGTAAATGAAAGATTATTGGTAGCAAATCTTTTTTAGAATAAAAGGATTAGAGTTACTAATTTCTATAAAAATTACCACCTTCTTTCTTGCAAGTTGTTCCCTGAGAGATTTGAAGTTGAAAGGAAAGAAAGATTCTGAAATTGCTATATTAGCATAAATATGCCACATCTAAATTTTTGGTTAACTCTTCATGGCCACAGGATGAGAGACGCAAAAAGACAATACTGCTTTATTAAAATACCTAATGCCTGATATTCCCCTCCACATACAGACACAAGGATCTGACACAGAAAAGCCCCTAACAAATACCTATAGAAAGAGGGGATTGTCCTAGTTTGAAAAAAAAGGGAACACACAATTGTTGAAGACATTCACTAACTGCAGGCATTTTGCCAAACATTCTACATACAGGATCTTAATCCTTGACCCTACCTGTGAAATTTACATGGCCATCCCCATTAAGCAGTAAGGAAACTGAGCAGGAGTAATCCAAACATTCTTATCTAATAAGCAGCAGAAACTGGAGCTCCTCAATCCCACAGCTACACCTTTCCCTTCACTCAGGACAGCCTTGATTCTTTCCCAGAATCCAGCTTAGGAAGGGGGCTCGGGCCTGTAGCATGTGTCTCCAACAGAGAAAACCCGGGGTGTCCCGTACATCACCATCACCACAGTCCACAGCTCTCTGTAATTCTCAAGAAGGCAAGAGGCAGCTGTCGCATGGTGTAAATGGCAGTGGCGTTTGGAATCAAGTAATGTAGATTCAGGCCCCAGCTCTGACATTTATTTGCTGATCAAACTCATTTCCCCATCATTTCATCAAGCCTCAGTTTCCTCCCTTGTAAAATGGGATTGACACTTCCACCCAGCATCATTACGAGACAAGCCAGCTAATCAGGGTGTGCTATAATTGCCTGACCTGCCACACAGAACCCAGGAGATGCCCAAATAAAGCATTTTTAAAGAAAATTGAACTCAGAAATTGTAGTCACCCCTCACACATGAGGCAATGACTTTGTTGAAAGTGTTGATAAATCTCCTTTTCAACAATAAAGCCTTCAGCATACAGAATGATCATATAAAGATACAGAGGGAAGAGGAAAGAGAACAAATGCAGCAATCCTCACATTACTTACCCAGAGGGAAACACAGATTTTCCATTTCCTCTGATGGTAAAAATAAAGGAAGAAATAAAAACACCTCAAGGTCACACCAAGAAAATGTTGCAATCTCAGGTTAAAGCATAAATATCATTATGCCCCGCAACTCTGATGAAGTAGGTTGTCCAGTGGAAATAGATCAAGATTATATAGAACACCTGAGTTCTCCTCCTTGCTCTGCTCATAAATCATGCCTAATTTTTAAATCTCTTCCTAGGTACCTCTCTTCTTCTACACAAGTGTTTGGACTATACTGTCCTTATGTTTATTGTATTTGTGTACATAGACTCCTTTAGTCCTAGTTGATTTAGTTTTAATTAGGAAGTTCTGCTTAGCTTTAGCAAATGTCTTTTCAGCAACAATTGATTTGACAATATCATCTTTCCTTCTCCTTTATTTTGTATATATTATATATTGTATTAATACATATAATATATAAATTTTATATATAATAAATTATGTTTTGGCTGGCATCAAATCATCTTTGCATTTAGGGGATAAACCCTGCTTAACATAATATATTATTCTTTAAATAATCTGGATTCTATTTTTATCACTTTGTTTAGACTTCGAGCAACATTATTCTTAACACTGGTCTAATATTTGTTCTTTTTTGTTTGTTTGTTTGTTTTTGTCCTTCTTTATTAGCATTAAGTATCAAAACTGTGGTTACTTTTTTAAAATGAATCAGACAGATCTTTTTCTAAAGCCTGGGATAGCTTAATTAACATTAGGATCATTCATCCTCTAAAGGTTAGGCAAAAAAATTATTAGCTGTGAAGCCATCTGCTCAGGAAGCTTTAAAGAACTTTGGTCATGGGTCCTCTTTCTAAAATCCTTTACAGTAGTTGGATTTTTCAAGTTTTCTACTTCTTTGTGGATTGGTTTTGGTAATTTGAACTTTAAGATAATAAAGTTTCATGTGTAAGGAAATAGTTGCATGTAACAGTCCCTCTTGGTCTCTTCCATTCATTAGCCATTACCTCTTCATTTCTAAATTTTACGTGTTTTTAGTCTCTCTTTTCCTTCATCAGATTCCTGAGGGCTTTCTCCATTTATTTGGCCTTTTTCCAAAAAATGGATTTTGGACTTACACATCCTTTTTGCTATTGCCTTGCTTTTTGTATCATTTATTTTAATTTTTATCTTTAATATTTCCTTCTTTCTAGTTTTATGTTATATTTTCTAATGTTTTAAGATAGGCAATAATGCCTGTATTTTTGTCTTTTTTCTTTAAAACAAATATGAGTAAAGCTATAAGTTAGCCTTTGAGGTCAACCTTAACTGTGTCTCATAATTTTGGCAGGAAGCATATTTTGTTCTCCACTTTTACTCAGCATTTTCATTCCCCATCTTTCTCTGCTCTACTCTAAGCTTCTGGAACCCTACCCTACTGGATGATATCACCCAGATCTACTTGCCTGACAGATTTCAGTTGAGTTTGGTCCATGGGAGGCATCAACATGATGAAGGAAAGAGAACTTCCACTCTGTTTCCTCCTGGTCCATCCCAGCAGATTTAGCAGGGGCTGTGGCTAGAATACTCTCAGGCAGCATCTCTCCCATAGTTAGAGTTCACACTGGAGTCCTCTAACACTGTTTCTTCACTTTGTCTATTCAAAACAGAGAGCACCTTTCTAGTGTCACTAGTTTTGGGGTGCCCCAACTGTCTTTATTCTCTTAGCTTTATGAAAGCTTTTAAATAATAATTTTACAAAAATCTCTACTGTTGGGCTTCCCTGGTGGCTCAGAGGACAAAGCGTCTGCCTGCAATGCGGGAGACCCAGGTTCAATCCCTGGGTCGGGAAGATCC
The DNA here is from genome assembly GCA_006408695.1 of Aepyceros melampus. NCBI lineage: Eukaryota > Metazoa > Chordata > Mammalia > Artiodactyla > Bovidae > Aepyceros > Aepyceros melampus. The sequence goes on along the minus strand of SJXQ01010790.1, from coordinate 496,384 downwards.
CCTGCAGAAGGAAATGGCAACCCAGTCCAATACTCTTGCCTGGAGAATCCCATGGATGGAGGAGCCTGGTAGGCTACAGTCCACAGGATCACAAAGAGTCGGACATGACTGAGTGACTTTACTTTCCCTTTCTTTCTTTCACAGTTGAACCATCAGAATGAAGTTCTGCTTCCTGCTGGGGCTTCACTAGTGAAAAATATGCATTGCTCTCTAAACAGTTCAATTCAAACTTTATACCTTTTCTTTTGTCCAGTGCTAAGTGGATTCAATGGCGTCTAACTCTTTGCAACCCTACGGACTGCAGCCCATGAGGCTCCTCTCTCCATGGGGTTTTTCAGACAAGAATACTAGGGTGGGTTGCCATTTCCTTCTCCAGGGGATCTTCCCAACCCAGGAATCAAACCCACATCTCTTATATCTCCTACATTGGCATGAGGGTCCTTTACCACTCACATCACCTGGGAAGTCCCTTTGATCCAATATCCATATATTACTTAGGAAAGTATTTTTTTAATTTGCAAAAATTAAGACTCTTAAGGTTGTTATCTTTTCTTTAACAATTGTTAGAACTGTAGAGACTCGGGGCAGGGGTGGGGAGGGGGGAGTATACCTCTCATGTGTGTCTACTTAGTAAGCTACTAGAGATTACACTCCATCAAGATGGGAAAGTAAAGCAAGAAAGAATTTATAGGACCCAGAAAACAGGATCTAACAGGCAATAGGCTAAGAGACTTCCCCAGTGACTGGGATGGAAGCCCTCAAACACCAACAAAGCAGTCTATAATGGAGCAGGAATACTGGGATCACCAAATGATGTTTCTAATAAGAAAAAAAAATGGAAATTTGGAACTAATATATGCTTGGCTACATTGAGGGAAGATGTATAAATATTTTTGAGTTTAGAAAACATTTATGATAAACACCTAGATAACTAAGCAAATGAAAGAAATAACTCAATGTTCAAGGAAGAGTGGTAAGTTGTATGAAAGAAGAAATATCTGAGAATACTACATCCGTGAAAAATGTTTACATGATCATGAACATATAAACCCTGGCTACTGATTTATCCAAAAACTGATATATTGTGATATTGTGAGGGAAGTAGCATGAAGGAGAGAGAGGTTGTGTGTATGTGTTCACGTGCTCAGTCCTGTCTGACTCTTTTGTGACCTCATGGGCTGTGGCCCACCAGACTCCTCTGTCCAGGGATCTTCCCAGCAAGAATACTGGAGTGGGTTGCCATTTCTGCCTCCAGGGATCTTCCTGATCCAGTGATCAAACTTGTGTCTCCTGTGTCTCCTGCATTGGCAGGCAGGTTCTTTACCTCTGAACCACCTGGAAATCCCTAGGTATAGAGAGAGATTAAAAAGGCACAAAATCTTTATTTTCACAATAGAATGCCAGTTGACAATACATAAGTTGATAAATTAAAAAATGGCATAAAAGCAAATTATTTAGGAATCTGGAGGTAAATACCAAGAGTAGCTAACAGCATTGAAGGAGAGAGGGAAATTACAACTAACATTGTCATTTACAGCCTCATTCAGGACTGTAAATGAGAGGGGAAAAGAATTGTGTTGTGTGTTGTGGTAGCTGTTATAAGCCTTCTCATTCTATTTGACTTTTTAAACTACATAACTACATTAGTATAGCTATGATGTGACTTTTTAAACCATGTAAGCGTGCTGCAATTCATGGGGTCGCAAAGAGTCGGACACGACTGAGCGACTGAACTGAACTGAAGCTATATTATATTTATAAGTTAAAAGTTTAAAATAGAAAGATAAGGAACCTAAGAAACTCAGGTTTCTTTCTCTCAGGCAACCAGGGAAAATAATTATCTGGGGGAAAAATAAGCCATTAATACTATAGTATGAATTACATTAATTGTCTCCTATGTCTACATTTCAGCAGTCCATTGATTTAGGGTTTCCCAGGAGGCTCTTTAGGACATGTGGGAAAGACGTGTAGCCCAAATCTGTGCCTCAAAAATATTAGAGACTTTGCTTCAGCTCAGCCAAGACACACTGTTTCATGTTCATAATACCAACATTCATTATACCCTAACTACCAAACTCATGTATGTATTATTAAATTTTTCAAATTTGGTAATTTACTGCTTGAAACTTGAGAGCAGTTTTACTATTTTTTTTAATAGCAATTAAATTTTCCCCTTAGTCATCTGCCTCCTACACACTTACACTTAACAAATCTTCCTCCAGTATGAGTGGGGAAGATTTTATAGCATATATTTGGAAGAGCCCATCCTCAGCAAAACAAACCAATTAGCTACTAAGAAAAACACTGCAGAGTTCTCTTGCCATTTATTTTGACTTAAATCTTGTGTTTTAATAATAGCTCAGCAAAACAGGGAACACTGACAATGTATCAGCCCTGCAGCTGTTGAAGCTTCTTTCTAGACTATGCAGGACCATCTTAAGCAAACAAGAGGCAGGACCCCAAGCCTGCGGATCATTAACAGTAAGTCTGCAGATCATTAAGAAGGTGGAGTTGGGGACTTCCCTGGCAGTCCAGTGGTTAAGAATCCATCTGCTAGTGCAGAAGACACAGGTTTGATCCCTGGTCTGGAAAGATTCCACGTGCCTTAGGGCAGCTAAGCCCATGTACCACAACTGCCGAGCCTGTGCTTCGCAACAAGAGAAGCCACTGCAGTAAGAAGCCCGGGCACCGCAACTAGAGAGTAGCCCCCTCTCGCCCCAGCTAGAGAAAGATCGAACAACGAAGATACACAACAGCCAAAAATAAATAAATAATAATAATAAACTTTAAAATAAAAAGAAGGTGAAGTTGGTATTTTTAAACACTTAGGGTATGGATCACAACAAACAATCATAGATCATTTACTGCAATCAGTCTGTTGATAATTTATAAGCTTCTTAAGAGAAATATTCTAACGTTTCATAAAAATTCCCACAAAGCTTGATCACATAGTGCAAAAGAAAGGAAAGAGCCCTAGTTCAGGGATTTCCAATTCTAGTTTGAGGACCTTAGAATTGCAGGAAAATTAATCAAAAGCATCCACGGCAGACAGGGTGGAGAGATGATGCATCTCCAGAGTCCTTCAAAACCTGCACATTCCTTTTTTATTCATCATCTCACACATGAAAAAAATTAAGGCCTCCAGGAACAAAGAAAAAGTCACCCAACATCACACAGCTAGCAGGTGGTAAAGCTTGAACCAAATTCAGGTCTGTGGATTCCCAGTTTAATGTTTTGCCACCATCTTTTCTGCCTTTCTTATTTTAGGTGCTTTTCTACATATGGAAACTAAAAATGTATCCCTTTCTGAGAGTTATGGAGATGTTGCTACTCTGCGATTTCCCTAAGGAAAAAAGTTTGATAAATTATTTAAATATCCACTTTTCTCTGCTAAAATGTACACTATGTGTTTCTCTAAGTAAAATGTGAAAACACTTATTTTACTGAGCCATTTATATGCATCATTTTTCTTCTGAAAAGCTTCCCTTCTCCCGTATCCATTGCTTTGGAAACGTCTGGAGATATTATAATGAAATATTGATTGCCCTCACTCTCATCTCCACCCTATTCCTATTCTAATAACACTACAACTCCAAAATAATTTTTGTTGAGGAAGCACTAATCCAGGAATCAATTTGTACATTTTTTTAATTAATTTATTTTTTATTGAAGGATAATTGCTTTACAGAATTTTGCTCTTTCCTGTCAAACCTCAACATGAATCATTTTTTAAAAACAAAATCACACTGACCAGGGACTAGGCACCAGCATGTCACACATTAGCTATTTGGAGCGTCTCCTATTGGGATATTACATTGCATTAACAGGAAGAACTCTGAATTACTGGATCCAGAAGGGGCTCTTTCAAGCCCCCAGGGATGATGGACTCAATTAAGATGATGATGGTTAAAAAGCAGAGTTGTCCCCAGAACACCCCAGGAAAAGCCCTGGTCTACATGGTGATTGCAGCCATGAAATTAAAAGACGCTTACTCCTTGAAAGGAAAGTTATGACCAAACTAGACAGCATATTTAAAAGCAGAGACATTACTTTGCTGACTAAGGTCCGTCTAGTCAAGGCTATGGTTTTTCCTGTGGTCATGTATAGATGTGAGAGTTGGACTGTGAAGAAGGCTGAGCGCCGAAGAATTGATGCTTTTGAACTGTGGTGTTGGAGAAGACTCTTGAGAGTCCCTTGGACTGCAAGGAGATCCAACCAATCTATCCTAAAGGAGATCAGCCTGGGTATTCATTGGAAGGACTGATGTTGAACTGAAACTCCAGTACTTTGGCCACCTGATGCAGAGAACTGACTCATTGGAAAAGACCCTGATGCTGGGAAAGAATGAGGGCAGGAGGAGAAGAGGATGACAGAGGATGAAATGGTTGGATGGCATCATTGACTCGATGGACATGGCTTTGGGTGGACTCCGGGAGTTGGTGATGGACAGGGAGGCCTGGCATGCTGCAGTTCATGGGGTTGCAAAGAGTCAGACATGACTGAACAACTGAACTGAACTGAACACTCGTTTTAGCTTTAATCCTTCCAACAAAGTCACCAGGCACACAGCATATGCTAAGGATGGTCCTACACAAGGATACTTCTTCAAGACCAGGAAAGGTAACTGTTTCACCTAATTCGGAGACAAACACAGGAAATTAAACAAAATGAGAATTCAGAGGAATATGTTCCCAATGGAAGAACAAGATAAATCCCAAGGAGAAAAACCTAATGAACAGAGATAAGTAAAATATTTGATAAAGATTTAGAACCAACAGTCATTAAAAAAAAAAAAAAACTTACTGAACTCAGGAGAATAATATAGGAACACAGTGAGACTTCAACAAAGAACTAGAAAATATCAAAAAGAGCCAATCAGAGCTAAAGAAAACAATAAAATGAAGAACACAAGAGAAGGAATCAGCAGCAGATTAGGTCACACAGAACACTTAAGTAACACAGAAGATAGAACATTGGAAATCACCAAATCAGAACAGCAAAAAGAATTTTTAAGCATGAAAATCGTTTAAGGGACCTCTGAGACAATATCAAGTGTACCACATTTACATGAGAGGAGGTCAGAAGGTAAAAAGATAAAGAAAAGGGAAGACAATATATCTGGTGAAATAATGACTGAAAATATTTTCAGTCTGGAGAATGAAAAAGAAAACACAGAAAGTACAAGCAAAATGAATCCAAAGAGAGAGAAAAGAGAACCCTACTACACTATTGATGGGAATGTAAACAGCTACAGCCATTATAGAACATATTATGGAGGTCCCCCAAGAAGTTAAAGCATGATTCAACAATTCCACATCTGAGTATTTATCCTAAGAAAAAAAAAACTCAAAAAGATATATTCCCCCAAGTGTTCACTGAAGCATTATTTACAAGAGCCAAGATAAGGAGGCAACTTAAATACCCATCAATGAATGAAGATGAAGTGTGTAAACCCAGTGGAATATTACACAGCCACATGAAAGTGAAATTCAGTCATGTCCGACTCTTTGCGACCCCATGGACTATGAAGTCCATGGAATTCTCCAGGCCAGAATACTGGAGTGGGCAGCCTTTCCCTTCTCTAGGGGATCTTCCCAACCCAGAGATTGAACCCAGGTCTCCCACATTGCAGGCGGATTCTTCACCAGCTGAGCCACAAGGGGAGCTGACATAAAAGAATGAAATTTTGCCAATAGCAAAACATGGATGGAACTGGCAGGTAATATATAAAGTGAAATTAGTCAGACAGAAGGACAAAATATTGTATGTTTTCATTTATGTGTGGAATCTTAAAAAAAAAAAAAAGCAAATAAACAAAACAGAAAAAAGCCTCACAGGTATAGTGAACAAACTAGTGGTTGCCAGGGGGAGGAGAGTGAAAGTGTGTGTGAAACAGGTGAAGTGGATTGAAAGGTACAACCTGCCAATTCTAAGTCATAGCACAGAGTATACAGTCAGTAATATCTTTAATAACTTTGTATGATATGTAATCTATAAAAATACCAAATCACTATACTGTACACTTGAAACCAATATAATATTATAAATCAATGATATGTTAATAAAATAAATAAAAATAGAGAAAAAATCAGATTTTAAGCTTTGGGAATGAGGAAGAATCATTTGAGACTCCACTGTAAGGGATGCAACTTTAGCTCCTGGATAAGACTCGGGATTATAAGCCTTTCATAGCACATCCCTGCTTGCACCAGCTCAGGATGGAGAGCAGTGCTGGGGGAAGGTCCCAGGCGTCTTTGGAAAGAGCCTGTATCACTTTCAATCTGATGAAGTATGTTCTGGATTTAGAATCAGAATACCTAGTCTAAAAGGTCACTCCATTGCCTACTGAGTCAATGAACATTTAAATAACTTCTTCTCAGTTCTCCCATTTGTAAACTATTGATAAATATGGACCACATTTTCACTGATATTGTGAGAATTCAAAGAGATAATTCATGTTAAAAGTCAACATATGCCTACAGATCCTTAAGAAATGTAAAGTCTTCTTTCCCTTGAAAATAAAAGGTTTAAAAAAAAAAAAAACCCACAGTGTTACTGTTTCTAGAGAGACACTGAGTAGTTTTTCTCAATAAGGTGTTAATAAATCAGTCTCCCATGGATGGTCATTATGAAGTGGATTCATTTGTGAAATTATGCCAGTAAAACTATTAAGTAACAGAGAGCAGAAGAAAGTCTAGACTAGAAGGGCTATTCTGCTTTTCTATTGCTGCATATTTTTTAAATAAAACCACTCTAAAAGTTAGCCACTGAGATCATCATATGTATTATTTATTTCACAGTTCTATAGTTTGAACTCAACTGGGAAGTCCTATGGGTCTTGCTTAGGGCATCACGTGGTTTCAGCCACATGGTGGCTAATGGGGAGCTACCCTGGAAACTGGGACAAGTGGGCCTCTCTCCTTGTTCACGTGATCTTGGTGCCTCTCCTGCCCACATGGTCTCTCCAACAGGGTAGGTGGACTTCTCCTGGGAGCTTACTGCTTCCATCAAGTATGTATTCCAAAAGGGGAGAAGCTTTTCAGGCCTTCTTAATGACTAGATTCAAACCCTAAGAATATTACTTCCTCCACATTCTATGGTAACACAATCCCAGGCCCAGCCCAGATTCAAGGGGTGGGACCAAAGATCTATCCCACAGGCCTTGGGGTCCATGCAAAGTCCAGATGGCTGATGGCCCTGAATAACAGTAGCTCAGAGTCATGCACACAGAACAGGCTCACTAAGGAAATGTCAAATGACTGGATACATACATAAATCTACTTAGAACAGATGGACGTTTCAGACCTTGATTAAATAAAATCAAGAAGAGTTAAATCGTGGCTGGCATACCTACAGCAGCCACCATTTAGAATGTTGTTAGGTTCAGCAGTCCATAGGCTTTTCAGGTAGATTATTTTCCATTCCCATTTAACCAGCAACTGAGTTGATGGGTGGGCCAGTTAGAAGCTTCCAATAGAAATACTGCTGATTTACCACCTACTATTTTAAAAGTGAATATGCCTTGGGACTTCCCTGGTGGTCAAGTGTTTAAGACTTTGTCTTCTAATAGAGAGGGTGCAAATTAGATCCCTGGGCAGGGAGCTAACATCCCACATGCCTTTAGGTGAAAAAAAAAAATGCTGAAACATAAAACAGAAGCAGTATTGTAACAAATTCAATAAAGACTTTGAAAATGATCCACATCAAAAAAAAAAAAATCTTTAAAAAAGTGAGGAATATGCCTTGATGTGGTCATAACCAAGTTAACTTGTATTTGTATGTATGGTTGCTATTTTCAAAATACTTCTGCTCATTTCTTCCAGGTCCCTTAAAAACCAGGATTGCATTGATTCTGTTTGTTTGTTTTGCTTTGTTTTTGGTGGCCCCAGGGATCAGATCAATGTTTCCCTGGAAAGGAGGTTGCCCAGAACAGGTAGTTTCAGGATCCTGGAAAAAAGAGACACACCCACAAATCTGGGACTCTCTCACCTGCTGACTGCTTCCTGGGAACAAAGTGTTTGATTCTACAAAGTGTCAGCTAAAAACTTAGTCATAAGTCGAAAGTAAACAGTTATTTTATTTGGTGGGAAGGTTAAGGACTTCCAGCCCTGGACACAGCATCTCAATGACCCCAAGAAAACTGCTCGAAGGAGGCAGGAGAAGGAGTCAAGCTATACACAAGTTTGCAACAAATAGGGAAGGCAGTCTAAACATCAAAATTATTGTTAAGTGAAGGAAAACCTTTTCAGATTCTCCGGTGGCTCAGCAGTAAAGAATCCACCTGCAATGCAGGAATCACAGGAGACATGCGTTTGATCCCTGGATGGGGAAGATCCCTAGGAGGAGGGCAAGGCAACCTCTCCAGTATTCTTGCCTAGAGAATCCCCATGGACAGAGGAGCCTGCTGGGCTACAGCCCATGGTGTCGCTAAGAGTCGGACACGACTGAGGCAACTTAGAATGCACAAAGGAAAACCAGATATAAAGCTAAGGAATTTACCTTTATTTTATGTATGGGAAGATACTTGGATTTGGGCTCACTGAATTCACTCCTTTCATATGCACCCCAGCTATCTAGGGCCAGATCCTGTTTCTTGATTGCTTACATCCTTTCCTTGTTCACCATAAGGAGCGGCAGCTGTAGCGGATGGCTGCCACTTGCGTTACCCCACTTCCTCACCATGGGGGTTGGTGGCATCTGCTGGATCGCAGGCAATGTGTTGTTTGTTGGGAGCCCTCATTCACATTTGGGGCTTCCCTGTAGCTCAGCTGGTAAAGAATCTGCCTGCAATGCAGGAGACCCCAGTTCGATTACTGGGTCAGGAAGATGCCCTGGAGAAGGGATAGGCTACCCATTCCAGTATTCATGGGCTTCCTTGGTGTCTCAGATGGTAAAGAATCCACCTGCAATGAGAGAGACCTGGGTTCAATCCCTGGGTTGGGAAGATCCCCTGGAAGAACGCTTGGCAGCCCAGTCCAGTATTCTTGCCTGGAGAATCATCATGGACAGAAGAACCTGGTGGGCTACAGTCCATGGGGTCTCAAAGAATCAGACATGACTCAGAAACTAAGCCCACATGGCACAGCATTCACATTTGGAGGTCCCATGGGCTGTGACCCTTCTTGCCCACCAATATGGCGGGAAATATTTCACTTCACAAAAGTAAAGATCTGGTTTGGAAGGATAAAGGGGGCAGAATCATCACCAAGGTATCCGTGGTGGTGATGTTGGTGGTGCTCAGTCGTGTACAACTCCTTGTAATCCCTTGGAGTGTAGCCAACAACACTCCTCTGTCCATGGAATTTTCCAGGCAAGAATACTGGAGTGGGGTGCCATTTCCTCCTCCAGGAGATCTTCCCTACCCAAGGATCAAACCCATGTTCTTGCATCTCCTGTATTAGCAGGCAGATTCTTTACCACTGAACCACTTGAGAAGTCCCAAGATACCAGTGACCACTGCTAAATACTCCAGGAGATCAGGTTACAAAAGGATGTTAGAATAAAAGAGCACCCTAAAATGTAGAGAGTGCATAGACATGAGGGTCCTGGGGCAAATTTTCAGTTGTATCCTTCCTCTCTTCTCCAAAAGCTGAGCCTGCTTGAAACTCATGTTAACATGGAAATGTTGACTCTATAAACTGACTCAGCCAAATCTTCAGGAAAGACAACCCTTCACCACTTTTTCAGTTTCTTCTTTCCCCAGTCCTTGAGACTTTTCAGGCTGATACTCAAGAGGCCCTCCATAATCCATCCTACGTTTCTACTCTTCTATTATAAGATACATAGGAGACCCAACAAACACCTGTGGGAAGAGTAAAAGGTAGGAATGACACCATCCCTTCCCACTTAACATACTAAAGGGCCTACTATTGCCCTCCCTGTCTCACTCACACACATACACACACACACACACACACACACACACACATGACCACTTTTGCCTGTTTTTGTACAGATGATCCCTTCAGATATGCTGTATGCCATGAAATTTCACCACAGAAATTATATTTGTACTTCATAGTTTTGTTATAAATCCTTGTCTTCCAGGAAATCTTCCCAAATCTCTTCATCTATAAAGAATCCTTTTTCTTCCAGGTTAATCAGTTCATCATAACTTCTAAACTAACAAACATGAACTATGCCCAGTATTATCATCAATCTGACAGAATTTTCTGAATGATAAATTAGGAACTAGGGGATACAGATCTGAACAAGGTAAAGTGCTATTCTCAAGGAGTGCAAAATCTAGTAGATAGAGTTTTTAAATAGTCATAATATTGTAAAATAAGAACAAAAGTATACATAATATTTAGAAAGCAGCAGAAAAGGAAAACTTTGGAGAAATGCAAGCATCAGGAGAGGACTTTGAGAGGAAGTAGAGCAGGATTTGTAAGAGTAAGCCTTTGACTGTGTGGATCACAATAAACTGTGGAAAATTCTGAAAGAGATGGGAATACCAGACCACCTGACCTGCCTCTTGAGAAATCTGTATGCAGGTCAGGAAGCAACAGTTAGAACTGGACATGGAACAACAGACTGGTTCCAAATAGGAAAAGGACTACGTCAAGGCTGTATATTGTCACCCTACTTATTTAACTTCTATGCAGAGTACATCATGAGAAAGGCTGGGCTGGAAGAAGCACAAGCTGGAATCAACATTGCCAGGAGAAATATCAATAACCTCATATATGCAGATGACACCACCCTTATGGCAGAAAGTGAAGAGGAACTAAAAAGCCTCTTGATGAAAGTGAAAGAGGAGAGTGAAAATGTTGGCTTAAAGCTCAACATTCAGAAAATGAAGATTATGGCATCTGGTCCTATACTTCATGGGAAATAGATGGGAAAACAGTGGAAACAGTGTCAGACTTTATTTTTTGGGCTCCAAAATCACTGCAGATGGTGATTGCAGCCATGAAATTAAAAGATGCTTACTCCTTGGAAGGAAAATTATGACCAACCTAGATAGCATATTCAAAAGCAGAGACATGACTCTGCCAACAAAGGTCTGTCTAGTCAATGCTATGGTTTTTCCAGTGGTCAGATATGGATGTGAGAGTTGGACTGTGAAGAGAGCTGAGTGCTGAAGAATTGATGCTTTTGAACTGTGGTGTTGGAGAAGACTCTGGAGAGTCCCTTGGACTACAAGGAGATCCAACTAGTCCATTCTAAAGGAGATTAGCCGTGGGTTTTCATTGGAAGGACTGGTGCTAAAGCTGAAACTCCAATACTTTGACCACCTCATGTGAAGAGTTGACTCATTGGAAAAGATCCTGATGCTGGGAGGGATTGGGGGCAGGAGGAGAAGGGGACAACAGAGGATGAGATGGCTGGATGGCATCACCAACTCAATGGACATGAGTTTGAGTGAACTCCGGGAGTTTGTGATGAACAAGGAGGCCTGACATGCTGCAATTCATGGGGTCACAAAGAGTCGGACACGACTGAGTGACTGAACCGAACTGACTGACTGAGAGCAGGATTGAGGAAATGGAAAGAAGACATTCCATACTTCATACTTCATACTTCATTGGCAAAGTCTTGAAGATCTGAATCTCCATGCCAAGTTTGCAATTCCATTTGTCAAGCAAGTTGTAACTGATGCTAGAAGTCAAGATAAAGAGATCAGAGCAGTGACAGCCTTGGGCTCCACCTGAAGGGCTTGAACTTCTCATAGGGGTGACAGAAGGTCATCGTTACATTTCAAGCAGGAACATTGATCATTTCTTGTCCATCTTTGTAACCTAGGATCAACAAGCACAGTGCCTGGAAATAACAATAATCAAACAGACATTTATTGAGTGCTTACTGTATGCCTGTCACTGTTCCAGATATTTCGTACGCATAGTTAGTAGGCACTGAATAAAAGTTTGTGCCATTAAATAAAATGGAATTGCAGCTCCATCCCAACCAGACTGAGTGAAGATAGAAACTGTCATTAGATCTTTATGAGTTTAAAGAAGTTTGGTAATGAAAAAGGATCAGAATAAAAGTGTGAATCTGATTATTCCTCAACTAAAGGCCAAACCAGAAAGACTCAGGTAATAAAATAAAAAGGACAGGTAATATTTTAAGTGTAAAGAGCTAGAGAGGATTTTATAAACACTTTAAAGAAGAAATAGATAAACCACAGAGAAAAATAAGCCTTCTAATAAATTAGTAGGAAAAGAGAATTAACAATAAATGAGAACAACTGAAATATTGAACTCATCCTTTGCAAGAAAAATGAGAGGAAATAACTTAGATTCTTAGCACGTAATAAAAATCTTGCAAAATACTTAATAGGGATAGAAATCTAGTGAGGAAATGTTCATTAAAGTTAATTCGTCATTTTAAAATAGCACAGAGTCCTCACAAGGTGTGTTTCCACCAGGAATCAGATCAGAGTTAGTTCTCTCCTTCCTCAGTATGGCTTCCAAAGACACTGACTCTTAGGAGAGACTACATGTACTGGGAGGTGGTCCACATGTGAACGTGGCCCTTGGGATACTGCCAAGAAAAGGGGACACTGGGAACAGCAGGCGTATGTGGGGGCAATGCTAGAGTGGGCATAGGGATGGCTCTATTCTCACGATAACACCCTCCTCCAGTAAGAGCACCACTAAGCTCCTGAACTGCTCAAACTCAACTGGAAAGCTATTTCTCCTATCTTTCTGAATGTGGCTTTTTGGTGGTTTTTCTTTGTTTCCTTTCTGCTGTAGATCAGGAGTGCTTGATCAATGCAAAAATAATTTCTTTTGTTCTTCCAGTCCATCATTTTCTACATGATGTTTTCTGTAAGAGGGAGTAGGAGAAAAATGAGAGAGAAAGAAGACAGTGGGGGAGAAACTGTGTATGTGTAGACACGTTAGTGGGATAATATCTCTGCAACTCTGGAAAATGTCCTGAAGCATTGGTTACTGGCATAACTGTCAACCTGAGAATTTTATCTCACCAGCAGTGAGCCCTGACTCACTGACTATGATGATGACCGGCAACACAAGAAAACGGAGACGTCTGGAAAATTGGGGAAGGGGGAGGACTGCAAGAAAAAGAGAACCAGGAGGTCAGGAGGAAGGTGATCCAGGTTGAAACTGATAGATAATAAATCAAATAAGTTAACCCCGCATGATTTGCGGGGTTTCTCGGGTGGCACTAGTGGTAACCCACCTACCAATGCAGGAGATGTAAGAGATGTGGGTTTGATCCCTTGGTTGGGAAGAACATTTGGAGGAGGGCAAGGCAACCATCTCCAGTATTCTTGCCTGGAGAATCCTGTGGACAGAGGAGCCTGGCTGGCTACATTTCATAGGACCACAGAGTCAGACATGACTAAAGCAACTTAGCGTGAATGCACAATTTCAAAGCAGAAAATCCGAGGGGGAGGAGGTCCCATGAAAATAACAAATGGAATTCTTATCAGAGCAAATTAGCTGTTCTTGAGAAAATAAAGTAGGGACGTTATATCAGAGAACCAAAGGGATAAGCAGTCACATGGTCAAGACACTATAATAAAAACTGGGCCAAAAAAAAAGAAAGACAAGGAAGCTACAGTTTGAACCAATGACAAAGACCAATCCCAATGAAACACAGTGAGTGTCAAGAAGGCTCTTGATAAATGAGTAAATGAATGAAAAAATGAGTAAGAGAATAAATCAAGAATCTTGGTATCCTTGGTGTCCCAGAAGATAACGGCCAATCACAATACTTTGTGAGACTTTTCTACTGATGGTCAAGCCTTTTGATGATGGCTCAAGCAATTCTACCTGCAGATGACAGTCATATTCAGATTATGTTGCAGAATCTAAAATCCAACAGGCAGACTCCTTTTTGATTTGTGAAATAAGGCTTACAAAATTATATTGAGACTGAAAGTCAGAAATTAGTCAAGAAAAGCCAAATGAAAAATATTACAAAGTGTTCTCCTGAAATGTTGAAGAGAGGCAAGTGTGTTTAGAAGATAAGCCCCAGGTGAGAAAATGAACATTTCCAACTTTAGCAAAAGCTGCTCTGAGGTGACTCTTTTCTTTTTTTCTTTTTTTCTTTTTTTCCTCTGGGATGACTCTAACTGCTTGAAAACAGGACATATTATTGACATTTAGTGGAAATCAAGAAAAGAAAAAAATATAGGAGGAGCAAGAATATTATAACAGCACTGTCAACATCAACACTCCCAGGTTAGCATTTGACTAGAATGGAAAAGAGACATTCTGAGGGGGAAAAAAATGCTGCCTTAGTACAGAAGTCTCACCGCTGTTTTCATAAGAGCAAAATAATGGTCAAAATAATGGTTTCAAAGAAATCAGGGTTGGGGTTTTCAGTTCAGGAGTTCATCACTGACTTTTTACAGCTGAGAAAAACAAAGTTCAGGGAAGAGTTATGGTTGTCTCATGGGCTCTCCTGCTGGCTCAGCAGTAAAGAATCCACCTGCCAATGCAGGAGAGGTGGGTTCAGTCCCTGGGCTGGGAAGATCTGGAGAAGGAAATAGCAACCGACTCCAGGATTCTTGCCCGGGAAATCCGACAGACAGAGGAGCCTGGCAGACTACTGTCCATGGGGTCACAAAGAGTCAGACACAACTAAACAATAACAAATGGCTGTCTCATGATGACAGTCACAGCTGGTAAAGGAGGGATGCCAGACGTAGTGTAGCCTAAGTCAGGAACCCATGGCAAGGGTGCCCAGGAACACAGTGAGAGGGAACAGGAGCAAGAGGAGATCCAGATTAAGTCATCACCTGCCTGGAGCCTCCCCTGAGCCTCCCAGCATCCACTTCCCCATTAGACTGGGTTAGGTGCCCCCTCTGGTGTGAGTGAGTGAAGTCACTCATTCATGTCCCAACTCTTTGTGACCCCATGGACTGGAGCCTACCAGGCTCCTCTGTCCATGGGATTCCCCAGGCAAGAATACTGGAGTGGGTAGCCATTCCCTTCCCAGGAGATCTTCCCTACCAAGTGACTGAACCCAGGCCTCCCAGATTGTAGGCAGATGCTTTACCGTCTGAGCCACCAGAGAAGGTTCTCCTTCTGAACGCTCTGAGAAATGTGAGCATCTCTCAATCTGCTGGCCACTTCTTTTATAATCTTTTTTTTCTCTTTTTCCTCTAGACTGAGCCCTGTGCGGATAAGGGCTATAACCGATTAAATAGTGTGACTCTATTGGTTGCTCCTTAGAAGAAAAGTCATGACCAACCTAGTTCAGTTCAGTTCAGTTCAGTTGCTCAGTCGTGTCTGACTCTTTGCTACCTCATGAATGGCAGCATGTCAGGCCTCCCTGTCCATCATCATCTCCTTGAGTTCACTCAAACTCACGTCCATCAGGTCAGTGATGCCACCCAGCCATCTTATCATCTGTCGTCCCCTTCTCCTCCTGCCCCCAGTTCCTCCCAGCATCAGAGTCTTTTCCAATGAGTCAACTCTTCACATGAGGTGGCCAAAGTACTGGAGTTTCAGCTTTAGCTTCATTCCTTCCAAAGAACAGCCAGGGCTGATCTCCTTTAGGATGGACTGGTTGGATTGCCTTGCAGTCCAAAGGACTCTCAAGAGCCTTCTCCAACACCACAGTTCAAAAGCATCAATTCTTCAGTGCTCAGCCTTCTTCACAGTCCAACTCTCACATCCATACATGACCACTGGAAAAACCATAGCCTTGACTAGATGGACCTTTGTTGGCAAAGTGATGTCTCTGCTTTTGAATATGCTATCTAGGTTGGTCATAACTTTTCTTCCAAGGAGTAAGCATCTTTTAATTTCATGACTGCAGTCACCATCTGCAGTGATTTTGGAGCCCCAAAAGATAAAGTCTGACACTGTTTCCATTGTTTCCCCATCTATTTCCCATGAAGTGACGGGACCAGATGCCATAATCTTCATTTTCTGAATGCTGAGCTTTAAGCCAACTTTTTTACTCTCCTCTTTCACTCTCATCAAGAGGCTTTTTAAAAATCAGACACAAGCACATTACTTTGCCAACAAAGGTCCATCTAGTCAAGGCTATGGTTTTTCCAGTAGTCATGTACAGATGTGAGGGTTGCACTGTAAAGAAAGCTGAGTGCCAAAGAATTGATGCTTTTGAACTGTGGTGTTGGAGAAGACTCTTGAGAGCCCCTTGGACTGCAAGGAGATCCAACCAGTCCGTCCTAAAGGAGATCAGCCCTGGGTGTTGATTGGAAGGATTGATGTTGAAGCTGAAACTCCAATACTTTGGCCACCTGATGCGAAGAACTGACTCATTTTAAAAGACCCTAATGCTAGGAGAGATTGAAGACAGGAAAAGGGGACAACAGATGATTGGATGGCATCACCGACTCAATGGACATGAGTTTGGTAAACTCCGGGAGTCAGTGATGGACAGGTAGATCTAGCGTGCTGCAGTCCATGGAGTCACAAAGAGTCAGACATGACTGAGCAACTGAACTGAACTGAACTAAGTGGTTATTTCAAGTGGTGCTAGTGGTAAAGAATCCTTCTGCCAATGCAGGAGGACCAAGATTGGATCCCTGGGTGGGGAAGATCCACTGGAGGATCTTCCAGGAAATGGCAACCCACTCCAGTATTCTTGCCTGGGAAATTCCGTGGACTGAGGAGCTTGGCGGGCTATAGTCCATGGGGTCTGATATGACTGAGCATGAACACACACAGCAGATGTTGAAAGAACAATGTGAAAACTTGGTGAAGACTCCAAAATGCATTGAAGAAGCCCACAGAGATGTAACTATGAAACCAAAGCAACCAGGGCAGAGAATCTGTCACCAGGAAGACACATGTTGGCCCCATGCAGCCCAGCATCTTCCTGTCTCATGGAGGAGCTTCAGGAGAGCTGGACCAAGGACCCAACTCTCTTGGGTGACCCTGCCTTGCTCTCTGCGGTCTCCTCCTCAGAGAATAATCAACTCATGCAGTAGCCTAGCCAGGATCTGTAGAATGCCACTCACCTATTTCCTTGCCTTCTTTATGGGTCTTGAATTGAATGCCCTGTGGAAAAGTGACCTGGCTGAAGTGGTTGAAATCTGGGAAGACTCAAATGATGTTTACCCTCTTGGATGCAATACAGGGGTATTCAGGAGAGAGTGAGTAGATGGTGACCATTGAGCAGAAACGTAGTTCCTGCCTAGAATACTTTTGTCCATTAAGTGAAAATCCAATGGACTCAAAGGCAGGGTCCCCAAGGAAGCTTGTCTGAAGCCCTGGTCGGAAGCACCTTCTGCCTCTTACCTTCTTGGCCTATTTACAGCCTTCTTCATAGTTGCCTAGATACACAGACAGGTATGCGTGTGTGCTCATGTTGTCAGATCATGAGCTTTCTGCAGGCAAGGGATATTTCTAACTTGTCATTTTATCTGTGCTCCCTGATTTGATTTCTAGAACATAATGAACACTCTAATATCTGTAGAAGCAGTTTTTTCTTTTAATGCTTATTTATTTGGTTGCCTCGGATCTTGGTTGGGGCACATAGGACCTTCTTCACTTTGTCATGTGGGGTCTTTCTTTGCAGAGCACAGACTCTCTCATTGTGGCACCAGGGTTCAATAGCTGTGACATGGGGGTGCAGTTACTCCATGGTTTGTGGGATCTTAGTTCCCAGACCAGAGATCGAACCCATGTCCCCTCTATTACAATGCATTGCAAGGCAGATTCTTAACTGCTGGGCCACCAGAAGTCCCAAAGCAGGAGTTTTGAGAGCAGCAGAAGTTGCAGGCGCGTCTGAAGCAGAGTCATGGCCGTCGCCGTCCCCCTTAACTGAACACCTGGCACTCTGCCAGCTCTGTGCGCAATGGGTGTCTCCCTAGCTCATCTAATCCTAAAAGCATCTCCAAACAGCAGGTGCCTATTTTCTCAGTTTTATGGCTTTTCCTCTTACAGGTGAGGGAAAAAAGAAGATAAGTGTGATTGCATCACTTGCTGATGGCTTTAGAGCCAAGATTCACCCTCACATCTCATTGACATCAGGGTCTGCTCTCAGTCTGATTGAGTGAATCCACTGGCTCAGCTACTGAAGGTACCCCACAAGTTTAGACCAAGTTCAAAGATACCTGCTGCTCCTCGAGACCCACCTTCATTCCCTGTCACTCCTGTGCCAGCCGCCTTCCTCTACCTTAGAGAAATATGGCATTTGGGAGTTACTAGGTGCTTATATATAAGCTCAAAGGGACCAAAGCTCTGGAGGCGACATGCCGTGTCCTAAGTCACTTGGGCACTCTGGTGCAGATCATAGCAAGTGGCATGATGTCTTGCCTCTCAGGAATCTGGCACTTTCTCTATTATTCCTCGATTTGTTTCCATGTTGAGATGCCAGGCTCAAACCTCAACACATAGAGGAAAAAACCCAAGCAAAAGCACAGAATCATTTCCTTCTGCCAAATCCAAGATGGCAAAGCTCAGGACTCCCATGATTCAGTCCTGATGATAAGGGGAAAGTGTCATAAGCTAGGCCTTTTTCCCCTTTTCCATCCTGCTTCCTGTCCTCTGTCTCCCCCAAACCTATGGTCAGTGACTTCAACTTGACCCCCTCAAGCAGAGGCTGCTTATTACGCCTCCTGAGAGGTGGGTTCCCATACCTGCCTTGACTTCCTGGTTTAGTGAAATTAAAATCTCAGCCATGCATGTCCTTCCTGGGTCTCTTGGCTACTGTCTCTGTCCCTCCCATCAGTGCCCTGGTTGCTATGGGCTAGAGAGGATTTATTCCCTCTGCTGGCTTGTAGTGAAAAGGAGGAGTCTCTGGGTGGGCCAGCTCGCTGCAGTCTTGATCCCCCGATTTCCCCTCGTGATTCATTTATCCCATACCATGACAGAGGTGAACCTAAAGGATGATGCCTTTTTATTGGGAAATAGGAGCCATAATCATACACCTACTACAGTAATCCACAGGCCCTGTGAATGAGGCACATTTTCACAAAAGCACAAAGCCAGAACAAAGTAATAAAGGATTGCTTTGCCATCCACAGTGCGATACCAGAAGGAGCACACTATGTCATTTTCTCCTGTGTAAATGTGGTGTAACATCACTCCGCTGTTGTGATAGGAAAAATAGCAAAACACATATGAAGCAGTGAGCCCTGTGTGGACACACATAGTCAACAGCCAGCTGTAGTTTTCTTACTTTCCTAGCTTCCTTCCCTGAAGAAGGAAATGGCAACCCACTCCAGTGTTCTTGCCTGGAGAATTCCATGGATGGATGAGCCTGGCAGGCTACAATCTATGGGGTCGCAAAGAGTTAGACATGACTGAGCAGTTAACACTGGCTTCCTTCCAGACGTGGCTCAAACACAGTCCTTTCTGCAGCCCTTCCTGAGTGCCTCCTTCCCCCTGAGCCCAAATCATGAAGCTGTTTCCTTGATGCTCGTAATTTCCTCTGACAGTGATCATATTCTGACTTTCATGATGATTATTCACAGATCTTTAAGTCAGAGGCAGGGACCTTGTCTTAGTTCCCTGGCTTATGTCAGAGGAATTGGCTTGCCTTGAAATGGATGGAACTTGACATCACCTGTTCTGCCGTCAGCTTGTTGGGTGACTCCTCTCTGTACTGAAACTCATGTTCTTACAATACAGGAGAGTCAGTCTAAGAAAGAGGCTTTTGTCTGAGAGTATCGGTTCTCAAAGTGTCCTCCCCACGTCAGCAGCACCACATTACCTGCCAGCTTGTTAGGAATGCGAAACTTCAGGTCCCACACAGACCTATTGATGGAGAAAGTCTGGGGCGGGGCCTGGCAGTCAGTGGTTTCCTGACCTTCTGGGTGATTCTGATACCTACTTGTTGAAGTTTGAGAAACACTGTCCTCAGAACTTCTAGGAACAACCTAAAATAGGAGTCCCCAACCTCTAGGATCTAATGCCTGAAGATGGGAGGTGGGACTGATATAATAATGATAATAGAAATAAAGTACACAATAAATGTAATGGGATTGAATCATCCCAAAACCATCTGCCCCACCATCGGACTGTGGAAAAATTGTCTTCCACAAAACCCATCCCTGATGCCAGAATAGTTGGGGACCGACTACTGCTGTGAGCTATATGAAAAGTCTGTTTTGTGTATGTGTGTTATACACTTGTATATCCTTTCCCTAGAGAGAGTCTGCTTAACTTTCATTGTATTCACAAAGGTTTCATGACCTTAAAAAAAGGTAGACATCCTAGATAAACTTTGCCCTATAGTTCCTTCTTGATATAAAATGTCATGAGTCTTACTAGAAAGAAAAAGAACATGGGACAATTAACATAAACCCTACTTAATTTCCATGCTGATTGATTAGATGAACATGAGCTCAGGGCCCAGGGCAATATGCCAACACAGAGTCCAAAAGGGAACAGTATTCATACAAGCCTGCCAACTGCTCTGAAGATGAGATTAGCCCCCGACCTCTGTCCCTCCACTCCAGTATTCTTGCCTGGAAAAGCCCATGGATGGTGGAACCTGGTAGGCTACAGTCCATTGGGTCACAAAGAGTCAGACACGACTGAGCAACTTCACTTTCACTTTCTGTCCCTCCCAACAGCCTGGTGCCAGGGCCCCTCCCCCACCTCAAAAATCATAGTGTCACAGAGTTGGGGGGTCATCAGAATTCCTCTGAGCCCTGGCTATCTATTAGAACCACTTAGGGAATTTTAGAAAGTACCAAAGCCGCAGCCCACTCCCAGACTCCTACATAACTGGCCTCAGATAGGGTTTGACTCATCTATTTTTATACTCAGATGACTCATCTATTTTTATAAGTTCTCCGAGATTCTAAGGCACAGCTAGAACTGAGAACCACTGAGCCTACAGGTGCTGGTTGTGGTTTAGTTGCCATGTCCTACTCCTGTGACTCCACAGCCTGTAGCCCACTAGGGTCCTCTGTCCATGGGATTTCAAAAAACCTGTGTCCTTCTATCTGCACTGAAGGGCTTCTCAGGCGGTGCAGTGGTTAAAAATCCACTGCAGGAGACACAAGAGACTTGGGTTTGATTCTTGGGTCAGGAAGATCCCCCAAAGAAGAAAATGGCAGCTTGCTCCAGTGTTCTTGCCTGCAAACTTCAGAGAAGCCTGGGGGGCTTCAGTCCATGGGGTGACAAAGAGTTGGCTATACGGAAGACTGAGCATGCGCGAATGCCTGCACTGGAAATAAAAGTTACTTTTACACATAGCAACCATTGACCCCTGCTGTAAAATGATGGAGATGGCACCAGAGGCTCCAGGACTAGACTTGGGGTTAGAATTCATTTCTGAACACAAATCCTAGCTCTGTTGTTTCCTGGCTCTCTGCCCAAACCGAATCCCATCACCTTTATGAGCTAGGTTTCTTTGCAGTGGTGAGAGGAAATGAGAAAATGATGCCAACGACACTCCATTAATGATGCACCAGGCCTGCAGATTCTGGTGATGAAGTTCCAGGGAGGGGTTAAGCTGGAGGCAATAAAGGCAATAAAGAAAATGTCCACTTATCTAGTAGGAGGCTGGTGGGGAGACTGTCCACAGAGTAAGGAGGGGAGGTGCTGGGAGGGAAGGTGTTTGAGATGCCCTCACTGAACTGGCTTCTTCCCAGCTTCTTCGAGCAAGGCACATGGAAAGGTTGCTGCTGCTGCTGTTAAGTTGCTTCAGTTGTGTCTGACCCTGTGAGACACCATAGACAGCAGCCCACCAGGCTCCCCTGTCCCTGGGATTCTCCAAGCAAGAACACTGGAGTGGGGTGCCATTGCCTTCTCCGCCACAGAAGGGTTAATTTATTCCAAAATCACTGCTCTCTGGCTTCTCCTGTTGCTGGCAGGATTGTTTGTGCTAATTAAAAACAGGTGCATTTGCCTGAGACGTCTGCCAGGAGCCTTTCTCAGGACTGGGTGTTTTGGAGACGACCATCACCACAAGCAACCAGTTTAGGGGACGTGTTCTAGCTTTATTTGCATATGAGAACTTGAGTGTCACCTGAGGTTCATAAAAAGAACCTGAAAAATGACATGTGCTTCAGTTCAGTTCAGTCGTTCAGTTCAGTAGATTAGTCGTGTCCTACTGTTTGTGACCCCATGAACCACAGAACACCAGGCCTCCCTGTCCATCACCAACTCCTGAAGTTCAGCCAACTCATGTCCAGTGAGTCCGTGATGCCATCCAACCATTTCATCCTCTGTCGTCCCCTTCTTCTCCTGCCCCCAATCCCTCCCAGCATCAGGGTCTTTTCCAATGAGTCAACTCTTCACATGAGGTGGCCAAAGTACTGGAGCTTCAGTTTCAGCATCATTCCTTCTAAAGAAATCCCAGGGTTGATCTCCTTCAGAATGGACTGGTTGGATCTGCTTGCAGTCCAAGGGACTCTCAAGAGTCTTCTCCAACACCACAATTCAAAAGCATCAATTCTTTGGCACTCAGCTTTCTTTATAGTCCAACTCTCACATCCATATATGACTACTGGAAAAACCATAGCCTTGACTAGATGAACCATTGTTGACAAAGTGATGTCTCTGCTTTTCAATATGCTATCTAGGTTGGTCATAACTTTCCTTCCAAGGAGTAAGCATCTTTTAATTTCATCACTGCAATCACTATCTGCAGTGATTTTGGAGCCCCCAAAAATAAAGTCAGTCACTGTTTCCACTGTTTCTCCATCTATTTGCCATGAAGTGATGGGACCAGATGCCATGATCTTCGTTTTCTGAACATTGAGCTTATTGCTTAGCTGTTCTCCAAGAGGAAAAATGCCTTGATGAAAGAGATTGCTGCAAAGGTAAAAAGTAACAAAGAATGACCAGGACTGCTTTAAAGCATCTCCTGAAAGAGGACCAGTGACTGAAGAGCCAGGAACTCAAAATTTTTGTTCCAGGATTCCCATGATCTCGCTATTTGATCTTTCACAATAAAACAAACAAAAATATGTATATTAATAAAGGCAATAAAGAAAATGTCCACTTATCTAGTAGGAGGCTGGTGGGGAGACTGTCCACAGAGTAAGGAGGGGAGGTGCTGGGAGGGAAGGTGTTTGAGATGCCCTCACTGAACTGGCTTCTTCCCAGCTTCTTCGAGCAAGGCACATGGAAAGGTTGCTGCTGCTGCTGTTAAGTTGCTTCAGTTGTGTCTGACCCTGTGAGACACCATAGACAGCAGCCCACCAGGCTCCCCTGTCCCTGGGATTCTCCAAGCAAGAACACTGGAGTGGGGTGCCATTGCCTTCTCCGCCACAGAAGGGTTAATTTATTCCAAAATCACTGCTCTCTGGCTTCTCCTGTTGCTGGCAGGATTGTTTGTGCTAATTAAAAACAGGTGCATTTGCCTGAGACGTCTGCCAGGAGCCTTTCTCAGGACTGGGTGTTTTGGAGACGACCATCACCACAAGCAACCAGTTTAGGGGACGTGTTCTAGCTTTATTTGCATATGAGAACTTGAGTGTCACCTGAGGTTCATAAAAAGAACCTGAAAAATGACATGTGCTTCAGTTCAGTTCAGTCGTTCAGTTCAGTAGATTAGTCGTGTCCTACTGTTTGTGACCCCATGAACCACAGAACACCAGGCCTCCCTGTCCATCACCAACTCCTGAAGTTCAGCCAACTCATGTCCAGTGAGTCCGTGATGCCATCCAACCATTTCATCCTCTGTCGTCCCCTTCTTCTCCTGCCCCCAATCCCTCCCAGCATCAGGGTCTTTTCCAATGAGTCAACTCTTCACATGAGGTGGCCAAAGTACTGGAGCTTCAGTTTCAGCATCATTCCTTCTAAAGAAATCCCAGGGTTGATCTCCTTCAGAATGGACTGGTTGGATCTGCTTGCAGTCCAAGGGACTCTCAAGAGTCTTCTCCAACACCACAATTCAAAAGCATCAATTCTTTGGCACTCAGCTTTCTTTATAGTCCAACTCTCACATCCATATATGATACTGGAAAAACCATAGCCTTGACTAGATGAACCATTGTTGACAAAGTGATGTCTCTGCTTTTCAATATGCTATCTAGGTTGGTCATAACTTTCCTTCCAAGGAGTAAGCATCTTTTAATTTCATCACTGCAATCACTATCTGCAGTGATTTTGGAGCCCCCAAAAATAAAGTCAGTCACTGTTTCCACTGTTTCTCCATCTATTTGCCATGAAGTGATGGGACCAGATGCCATGATCTTCGTTTTCTGAACATTGAGCTTATTGCTTAGCTGTTCTCCAAGAGGAAAAATGCCTTGATGAAAGAGATTGCTGCAAAGGTAAAAAGTAACAAAGAATGACCAGGACTGCTTTAAAGCATCTCCTGAAAGAGGACCAGTGACTGAAGAGCCAGGAACTCAAAATTTTTGTTCCAGGATTCCCATGATCTCGCTATTTGATCTTTCACAATAAAACAAACAAAAATATGTATATATAATGAGGTATGCTATCTCTTTTTAAATCTGTTTTCATTTCCACCTTATATATGTATTGCATCATGTCCAATTTCTTTGTGACCCGTGGACTGTAGCCCACCAGGCTCCTCTGGTCCATGGGATTCTCCAGGCAAGAATATTGGAATGGGTTGCTGTTTCCTTCTCCAGAGGATCTTCCCAATCCAGGGATTGAACCTGCGACTCAGGCATCACTGGCATTGGCAAGTGGGTTCTTTACCACCAACACTACCTGGGAGGCCCCACAGCTGCATTGGGGTGGCCAAAAAGTTTGTTTGTGTTTTCCTGTAAACCGAGAAAACCCAAACAAACTTTTTGGCCAATCTAACGAAAATAGTTAGCCAGAGGACTCATCACTCAGTGACTCAACTGGGTAAGGATGAGCCCTGATTCAAATCCACTTCCCTGTGCTTTGGTCCTTCAACCATACTGTTTCTGTCTGCTAAACTTCAAACTCTTTCAGAAAATGAAGATTCTGCATACACTCAGCTTTCTTCCTGCCTCTGAATCCAGAACACAGAAAGTAGTGTTTTCTTTCCATCTTGTCTTGTCGTCTCAGAGCCAAGATCCCTCAGCAAGTCCCAGACTGGGTTTTCCAACTCCAAGCCCAGGAGAGAAGGGATGAAGAGATTAGATGGAGAGAGAGAAAAATTGGCCCACACTGCAGAACCCCACCACTGAGCTTTCATTTGATTTTGAGCTTCATGGTTGGGTAGATTTGAGGCTGACATTTGGAAAAGATGACTGGGATGTCAAAATGAAGTCAATACCTGATTTCTCGTGGCTAGGATCTGTGCCCAAGAATTCAACATCTGATTTTACACCCCCCCTCAACCCCCTACTTTTTAATTTACAGCTCTCAAGCCAATTTAACTGCATTTGTCTTCAATGGGGCTGTTTATTGCCATTTGAGAAGACAGGCTTTCAAAATTATAAGAACCTTCAAAATTGTATTGGGGATAGTAAAGAATCCAAAGATAAGAATTCCAATGTTCCTTCCTAATTTACCCACACAGCATGCAGCAGGGTGAGAAGCATCTTAAGTTAGTGTGTTATCCAGAATGACTTGGCTGGATTACAACTTTGGCCAAGTTTAGCATGATCAACTTCTTTTCCCCAAGCCAATCGCTTGAGGATTTGAAAACTTGTCTCTCTGTTCTTCCTTTGAACAAAGAAACTCAAAGTTACCTTTCTGAACCTTCCTCTCAAATTGAGCTCTCAAGATGTTGTCGAGAGCAAATTTTCAAACAATCTTCCAGCTTTTCAAGATCATTCAATGGAGCTGTCACTCAGCAACTCTGAAAGAACTGTGGAAAAGTATAAATTTTGTTGGTCTTAGAGTCAGAAAAGGTGCACTTCTTATCTCCAACCTGTTTGACCTTGAACGAGTCACTTCCGCATTTCCGTTCAAGGATTTTTTCACTTAACTTTTCTGAGTCTCAATTTCCCCATCTGTGCTATGCTCAGTCACTCAGTTGTGTCCTTTTCTTTGCTACCCCATAGACATTAGCCCACAAGGCTCCTCTGTTCATAGGACTTTCCTGGCAAGAATTTGTAAGTGGGTTGCCATTTCCTTCTCAAGGGGACCTTCCCAACCCAGGGTCAAACCTGCATCTCCTGCCTTGCAGGCAGATTCTTTACTGCTGAGCCATGAGGTAGGCCCATCCCCATCTGTAGAATAGGGGAAATGACAGAACCCAGTACATAGGAATGGCACGTGAATTAAATGAGTAAATTATTTCACAAGTCTTTAGAAAGAGGCCTGTCCATAGTAAGTGCTACTTATCAAACCATTTTAATAAGAATTAACTCAAGTCTCTTCTTTACTCGAACTGTACTATAATAGTAAATGGAATTAACCAGATGAAAGGTTAAGGCTAACTCTTAAGCCAGCATCATCTCATTGAGAAAGGACTAACTCCTCTCATCAGGAAGATCTACATTCCACCTCCATATACACAAAAGAGAACAAACACAGAAAGAAAACACCCCATCAGGTCATCCCCATGTCAAATGACCCTGTGGCTCAGAAAGGTAGAAAAAGGACCAGCACAGATGTGAATAACAACCTTCTCCTTGCTTTTGTAATTTAAATCTTTTCCTTCATGTACTTAGTCACTGCAAAAACTGAATTCATCCTCTGCCACCCAAGTTTCTCTAGGTAACTTATGAAATTTCTCACCATGTACTTATTAAAGAAAGAAATCTCTTTAACAAGTCAATTTTGAGGGCCTATGGTGTTCATTTGTTACAAAGGGATTTTTATCTAAAATCATGTTATAGGCCAAGGTTTCATTTTGCCTCCACTTTGGTATCCTGGTCTGGAGCTATTTTATTTTAAACAACACAAGGTATAGACTGAAATTTCCCAAGAGCATTTCAAAGAGCAATTTTTCATTTCCTGCCCCTATGAATTTATGTTCTTAAAATAGAATTGTGCTAAACAGTTTCTTCTGAAATTAGGTTAATATGAACATGAAAGGATGGAGCAAAAAAACTTGAAAAATAAAAGAACATTAAACCTTTTACAAAATCTATTTGTAAGAGGCTTCATCTCAGTCATGAGGAAGAAAAAAACAACTCATTAGCCCTTGCAGTTCTTAAATTTTCATTTACTCATTAGTTCACAAATATGTATTGAATGCCTTCTATATTCCAGAGGCTACCATCAGCATTTGAGTTTACAGATGAGACAGAAGGACAAGAAAAGAGGTAAGTACAGAATACGTAGGAGCTGTGGCCATGGTAAGCATAGAGTATGGTTAGAGTTCAGATCTCAATGCCCTTAATCACTGAGAGATGATCAGGGAAGGCTTCCTGGAGGAGCATGTCATCAAGGACCTGTAAGAGTCAGGTAGAGAAGGAAAGGGACTTGAACAAAAGGTGGAGCTAATGCCAGAAATCCAAGAGTCCCATAGACTAGGAGAAAAAACCCAGGTAAAGCACAAAGGTTATGAAGTTCTAGAAGATGAGGCCAGAGAGAGAGCCCAGACCAGACCAGGAACAGCTATGGAAACTCAACTAAGGGATTCTGTTTCTATCCTGAGAGTTGTAGGAAACCATTAATGGACTTCAAGCAAAGAAATAATGTGCTCATTCTTGTCTTTCAGAAAGATAACCTGATAGCAGTGTATATGGTTAAGCAAAAGCGCCAGGCAGGGAAAGCGGGACCAGTTCAGTTCAGTTCAGTTCGGTCACTGAGTCGTGTCCGACTCTTCGTGACCCCCATGAATTGCAGCACGCCAGGCCTCCCTGTCCATCACCAACTCCTGGAGTTCACTCAGACTCACGCCCATCGAGTCAGTGATGCCATCTTGCCATTTCATCCTCTGTCATCCCCTTCTTCTCCTGCCCCCAATCCCTCCCAGCATTAGAGTCTTTTCCAATGAGTCAACTCTTCTCGTGAGGTGGCCAAAGTACTGGAGCTTCAGCTTTAGCATCATTCCTTCCAAAGAAATCCCAGGGTTGATCTCCTTCAGAATGGACTGGTTGGATCTCCTTGGAGTCCAAGGGACTCTCAAGAGTCTTCTCCAATCACTATAATGGTCCAACAAAAAGTGATGAGGGGCAGGCATATGAGTGGTGGTGGTCGTTTATTGCTAAGTCTTGTCCAACTCTTGCGACCCCATGGACTATAGCCCTCCAGGTTCCTCTGTCCATGGGATTCTCCAGGCAAGAATACTGGAGTGGGTTGCCATTTCCTTCTGCAGGGGATCTTCCCAACCCAGGGATCAAACCCAGTTCTCGTGCATTGCAGGCAGATTCTTTACTGACTGAGCAACAAGGAAGCCTATGAGAGACATATGAGAGGGATTTAGAAAAAAGGCTCTGATGACCTGTATTTTATAACCTCCTACTCACCCCATCAGTAAGGGAGGGATTCCTGCCCTAGAGTTAGAGGGATCACTCAGCACACAACACCAGACACTGGACAGGTAGGCTGGATGGCAGTTCATGAGTCACGTACATTACAAGCCAGGAGAGGAAGGGAGCACACACCACAGGGCTACACGGAGGCTACCACGGAGAGCAGGTCACATCCACAGGAACTGGAGGAGACAGATTTTGTAGTATCAATAGGGTGAGTTGCCCTCCAAGTCCTGAAGGATGTGATTGGCTTGTTCGAATAACTTTGCAGGCTGACAGGGAGATAAAGCCTGCTACTCAGGGATAACCAGTTGGCACAGTGGTAAAGAATCTGCCTCTCAGTGCAGGAGACACAGAGATCCCTGGGTGGGGAAGATCCCCTGGAGAAGGAAATGGCAATCTACTCCAGTGTTCTTGCCTGGAAATTCTATGGACAGAGGAGCCTAGTGGGCTACAGTCCACGGGGTCACAAAGAGTCAGACGTGACTGAGCACACGATCAGTGATAAGCAGAAACTGTGTCTGAGCCCTTGATAAGAAGCATGGTTTACTGGGACCTTGTCTGCAAGAACAGGATAAGGAAGGAAACACGGTTGAGCCATCTGAGGTCCTCCTGATTTTACCAGAAGTCAAGGCAGCACTTATAGTTCAGTCTAATTGTAGGTTTTGCATCACAGCCCATTACTGAAAGGACAGAGCGATGAATGTGAGAGAGGAGACCAAATGCCTCTGGTCTTGTTGATTTGGGGGGAGGATAGGTGATGGTACACTCGCCCGAGAGAAAGGATTCAGAAGGTGGGTATTTTAAAGAGATCATCATGTCTTCACTTTGGGCATACTGAGTTGACAAGGCTATGAAAATTCTGTGGGTTATGTTGGAGATAGAGGGAAGTTTCACTCTCCACCTTCGGGGATTCTCTCCCTTCACTCACTCCTTGGTCAATGGTCTTTGTTTTAAGTCACAAGGTTGTGGGGCACTTTTTATGCAGCAAACTCTGATACATGCATATTGGAAACTGAGATGAGAGCCAAAATTTCCAGTGAATGAGGGGACCGGCCCTGAAGGGCAACAAAAGAGACCAAGCAGGTGCAGGTGATGAGGCTGATTTCCTTCCTTCCTGTATTTCTAGACAGCTGGCTCATTATTAAAGGTTCCTGTTGGGAAAATAATTACTGTCTTTATATCTACTGGGTCTTTTGGAAGGAGCATTTAAGTATCCTTTGCCAGGTGGGGCCCCCTCAACATGGCAGGTTACTCTCTCCAAGCCACAAGGGAAAGACTCTATAAAATTAGGAGTTCTATGTGGGAAGATAGTATGACTTTTGGAATTATTTAAAGGTTGAGTCTCTGAGGTCAGGAAGAGCTGAACTTGCATCTAGGCTCTATTCCTCTCCTTTAAACTGTGTGACATGGCATCAGTTCCTTAACCCCTCTGAGATTTGCCATTTTTCATTAGTAAAATGAGGGTCATGATAGTACCTATTAGGTTGTCCTAAGGACTTCCTTGGTGGCTCAGACAGTAAAGCGTCTATCTACAATGTGAGAGACCCTGGTTCGATCCCTGGGTTGGGAAGATCCCCTGGAGAAGGAAATGGCAATCCACTCCAGTACTATTGCCTGGAAAATACCATGGACAGAGAAGCCTGGTATGCTACAGTCCATGGGGTCTCCAAGAGTCAGACACGACTGAGCGACTTCACAAGGATGAAATAGAAATGTTTCATTTTATGTCTGGCTTGTTATTTGTCTCTTCTCTGAATTAACCTAGCTTATATATGAAGAAAAGCCAGCTCCCCATTCTCTGACCTTGGTTCTTTATCTATAAAATGAGAAGTTTCATCAGAGGATCTCTAGGTCCCACTTTATCACTAATGCTCTAGAGAAGCAAAGTATCGGGCAAATAACCTCTAGGATTCAAAACTTATAAGGCAAAAACATTCAATTTTTAAAAGGCATTTAAATAACTGTACTGCACCTGTGCAGGAAATTTTCATTGTTTTCTTGATTTTTTTTTTCTTTTTAAAAAATATCAGAGAGCTACCTGTCCTTGTCAGCACCAAGACAAAGCATATCACATAGGTTCTATCCCATCTGTTTTGTAGTTTCACTAGATATCATGTCTCGATTGCTTTCAGTAAAAAAGAATACATTTAGACAGGATAGTATTTATCAAGTCAAAAGAGTGATTTTTATCACTGTAATACTGTACCATGATGCAGCAATCTTGCCCAGCAGATGGACTGCTGTGTGATGGTTGGATGCTAAGCCCTGTTTGATAATTTATTGGCTCTTCCTTGTTGTCCTAACAGATGCCTCCTGTATTCAGACACGGCCAAGCCTATGGTCTTAGAGTCTGAGGTTATTTTCTTCCTCGTTGTCCCAATCAGAGCAGACAGTGCCTCACATGCACGATGTTTATGGGTCTGTTCCCAGCCCTATTCTCAACTCCCCATCCATAAGGTGGGCCAGATTGTAGCATCTTCCTTCTTTGTCGCTCATAAATAACATTAGAAATCAGAAACAATGCACGTGCTTCTTCATGTTCATATTGGAAATAAAGCAAGTGCTGGCTGGATCAAGGGCAAGAAGGCCCATGGATCTGATCTACAGAGAAAAGGTCAGACAACTAAAAATGAATATATTAGTTGTTTACTGCTGCATGACAAACTATCTCAAACTTACCAGCTTAAAACAACACACATTTCACAGTTGCTGTGAGTCCAGAATTGGGGCTAATTCAGCTGATCCTCTGCTTCACAGTTTCTCATGAGGTTGAAATTATAGGGTTGGCCATGTTGGGGTCTTATCTGAAGGCTCAGTTGGGGAAAACTGCCACCAAGCTTGCTCACAAGACTGTTGGTAGGATTCAGTTCCTCGAGAGTTTTTGGACTGAGGACCTTCATTTCTTTCTGGCTACTGGCCAGAGACCACCCACATTCTTTACTGGGTGGGCCTCCCCAACATGGCAGGTT
The DNA here is from genome assembly GCA_006408695.1 of Aepyceros melampus. NCBI lineage: Eukaryota > Metazoa > Chordata > Mammalia > Artiodactyla > Bovidae > Aepyceros > Aepyceros melampus. Next base: position 465,238 of record SJXQ01010790.1, on the reverse strand, counting down.
GCTTTCTCCAAGCCAGAAGGGAGAGAATCTACAAGCTAGAGGTAAGCTATTGTTCTTCTCTAATCTAGTCACAGAAGTGCCATCCCATCACCTTTGCCATACTCTACTAGCTAGAAGTAAGTCGAGGAGAAGGGCTTACACAAAGTATTAATGCCAGGAGGCAGAGATCACTAAGGGGCATCTTAGAGCCTGCCTTCCACAGTGAAAGTCAAAGCCAAGCTGCTGTGCATGCCCAGGCAGTGGGGATAGTGAGGCCCAGACACTGCTCTGCTCCCCCAGCCACAGGCCCTAAAGCAGCACTGTGGCTACCCCGGATAAGGAAATCCCCTTTGCAATTTATCTATGCCACTTTACACAAAAGCACCACATGGATTAAAAGTAGTCATCAGTCAAAAATTCATATTATTAATACCTGTAAAGATGGACAGCTCCATAAATAGAAGAGGTAGGGCATGTGATAGACTTGAAAATTCATGTTCCAAGTGAAGGCACTTGAAATTTTCATCCCGCCTCCACATCTTATCTCCCCAGTGACCCGTTAGACACAGCATCTTCCAAATATCTCAGATATGTGGGCCAAACACAGCCCAGGTTTTCAAATGTGACCCAGTTTTATAGCTTGCTGCATCCAAATTCCAGCCTTTTTCTTCTGGGAAGGGAGACAGAGCCCACAGTCTTGGAGAATTTGCATTCAACTTCCAACACTTGTCTCGGAGAACCAGTCATAGCATAATGAGGCCCAGCCTGGCCTTTCTAGAAGATAGGGCCAGGATTGTCAACCTCGCTTTATCCTGGAATTATCCCACCAGTGTTATAGCCATCACTCACATCCTAGTTCTTGTGCTTATTCATTTAGTAAGAGATCACTGGCCACCTACTCTGTTCCAGGCACTGTGTGAAACATTGATATGAGGAGGTAAATAAGAGTCTTGCCCTGGAGAAGGAAGATGCAGAAAAAAATCAATGCAGTGATGTTTTTTTCTGTCCATAATCTCAGTCTGACCTGGCAGAGTTGGGACACCAAGGGGTGATGTCAGAGAAAAATTCAGAGAAGATGAATTTTTGGTTTAAGACAAGTCTTTTAAAAATAAGTAGGTAGGCATTCAATACTGGTTTCCTGGGAGGCTCAGCGGTAACTCCTGCAATGCAGGAGACACAGGAGATACTTGTTCAATCCCTGGGTTGGAAAGATCCCCTGGAGAAGGAAATGACAATCCACTCCAGTGTTCTTGTCTGGGAAATCCCGTGGACAGAGGAGCCTGGTGGGCTTCAGTCCACGGGGTTGCAAAGAGTCAGACACCACTGCACAAGCAGATGCAGATGTTAATTGAAAATGAGTGCAGACCAGAGGGGATCAGAAAAAGGCAAAGAGAGCCATGTCAGTGAGCAGACCATGAAGACAAAGAAGCCACATTAACAAGTGTGCTCTCCGAAAAGGAGAAATATCAAAATGGCATCCCTTAAATATGGAATCTATAAAGATATGATACAAATGAACTTACTTACAAAACTGAAAGAGATTCACAGATTTAGAGAAAGAACTTATGGTTGCCGACGGGAAGGATGGGAGGAGGCATAGTTAGAAAATGTGGGATGGACATGTACACACTTGCTGTTTAGTCTCCAAGTTGTGTCTGATTCTTTGAGATCCCATGGACTCTAGCCTGCCAGGCTCTTCTGTCCACGGGATTTCCCAGGCAAAAAAACTGGAGCAGGTTGCCATTTCCTTCTCCAGCATATACACACTGCTATATTTAACATGAATAACCAACAAGGACCTACTGTACAGCACATGAAACTCTGCTGAATGTTATGTGGCGGCCTGGAGGGGACAAAGGGGAGTTTGGAGGAGAATGGATACATGTGTTGTATAGCTGAGTCCTTTTGCTGTTCATCTGAAACTACCACAACATGGTTTGTTTATCAGCTATACTCAAATACAAAATAAAAAGTTTTTAAAAATCTGCACTTGACATGAAGGGCAATGAGATGCCCCTGAAGAGCTTCTGACAGACCACAGGCATGAAAAGATTGCATCTTAGAGAGCTCACTATGACTTCTGTGGCGGGGCAGGATTAGACAGAGTCAAGAGCAAATGGTGGACCAGATGTGAGCTTCCTCAGTGATCCAGTGGAGGCAGAAGAAAGGTATGAGCAGGAGAGGTGTCAAGGGGCAGAGTTGGCAGGGTGGAGACAGATGAGAAGCCTGCCTAAATTGGGGCAGGAGGAATATGGATGGTACAGAAGAGGCCAAAAAGAAAAAGGAATTCCTGCTAAAATCTCAGGGCCATTTAAAAGGAAGAAGAATGCAGAGGGCAACTGGATAGATGGCAGCACCAATCTCCAGAATAACTGGTAAGGAACTTGAAGCAGCTTTGAACAAAAAGATGCCTAGGCTAATTTTGCACAGGTGGAGAGGAGCATTTCTGTGGCTCATTCCAGCCAAGATGAAGAGTGGTCAAGTACACACGCAGATCTGGAGCTTGGGGTGGAGATCTTTGCAACTTTCTTAAAATCGAATCTTCTCCCCAAGAGAGGATGGTTTCAGTCTTGTGCATCCAAAAGTCTGTGGAATACTTATTAATAAACTTGAAAGTGTTAAAAATGAATGTTTGGATTTTGGCTCTTTGCTGTCTCCACAAATGGACATGATGATTTTCTTATTCCCCTGTGAGCCTAGCAGGTGTGATGTCCCTTCCAAACCACTAGGAGGATGAAAGTGAAAGTGAAAGTCACTCAGTCGTGTCTGACTCTTTGCAACCCCATGGACTATTATACAGTCCATGGAATTCTCCAGGCCAGAATATTAGAGTGAGTAGCCTTTCCCTTTTCCAGGGGATCTTCCCAACCCTGGGATCAAATCCAGGTCCCCGCATCACAGGCAGATTCTTACCAGCTGAGCTACAAGGGAAGCCCAGGAGAATGAAGGTGCCTGTCAAATTCAGACTTGGAGGAAGGGATGACCCCACCTTAAGTGACCATCTTCACTGTTATGTGTTGCGAATATGTGTGTGTGTGTGATTTGTACACTTCAGAATTTATCCTTCCCAGTCATCATATTTGGCTGGGATCCAGGGAACATTCATATAGAAAACTCTGAAATATAATTGCTACTGTACATTTTGTACGTCTCATCTTTGCTTTAACGACAAGTGTGGCTGCTTCTTCAGCAATATCTGCCCCCACAGCCTTTCTCAAACCTCAACTTTCTTGCCTGTTGTCATTCATATTCAAAGAATATTTATTGACCATCTGATACATTCCAGGAGCCCAGGTAGGCTCCTGTAGGAGCCCAGGTAGGCTGTGTGTTAAAAGGAAGGCCCTTCTTAGAATGAAGACACCACCTTTAAGATGGAGTATATTAAACTAAAGACACCCCTAAGTATTTTACCAAAGTGGGGAGTCTAACCCCTGCAGGACCTCAGTTACTGGAAACCAAGGATTACAACAAAGATGCTGAAGGAGGACCCAGGCTACCTGTGGGAGTATAAGGGTCTATGTATGTATGTTAGTCACTCAGCTGTATTCGACTCTTTGTGAACCTCCATGGACCGTAGCCCACCAAGCTTCTCTATCCATGGACTTCTCCAGGCAAGAATACTGGAGTGGGTTACCATTCCCTCCTTCAGTATAAGGCTCTGCTTGGGCCCTATTATTTACCATGTATAACTTTGCTTGATATTGGTTTTCCTATCTGTAAAATAAGGCAGTAGGACTAGATTTGAGATCATTTTAGTTTTGATGAAGGCAAAACAGAGGGATCAGGAAAAGTCCATAGTGCAGAGGAAAGCCTGTTGGGGAGACAGCAAGTTGTTTTGGAAAAATGATTGGCAAAGGATCTGGTTACTCAAAGGAAGTGGAAGAGTATCAATTATAATTGACTATTTTACCTACTACTCATTTGGAGTGAAAATGTTAGTTCATTGATTCATTCACTCATTCCTTCATCACTGGAAGCCAACTGCAGTCCAAGCTCTGTGCCAGAAACAATAGACACATATCACTGGAAATAGATGGATATTACTGGTTCTTCCTTTTAGGACCTCACGGTCTATGGGGAGCAGAGCCATGAACGGATTACAGCAGTGGTGGATAATAAGTGCTAACAGAGTTTGTACAAAGTACAGTGGAATCCAAAAGGTCTCATGTGGCCAGAGAGGTGACACTTCATCCATCCAACCTGTCTTTCTCTAGTCTTTGCTCTAGAACAGGTACCAGTCCACCCTCAGGAGCTGCAGGTGGTCCATACCCTGCCATGGGGAACCTTATATCAGAACCTTATATCAGTGCTGGGTCTTATATGCCGAAAATAAATAAATAATAAATAAATAAAAGAAAGTGGATGATGGGAGAGAGATGCTACTAGATCTTTTTTTTTTCCTATGTTACCTCCCTTAACTCCAATACTTTGGCCACCTGATACAAAGAACAGACATTGGAAAAGACCCTGATGCTGCCTGGTAAAGACTGAAGATGGGAGGAGAAGGGGATGACAGAGGATGAGATGGTTGGATAGCATCATCAGTTCCATGGACATGAGTTTGAGCAAGTTCCAGGAGATAGTGAAGGACAGGGAGGACCGGCATGCTGCAGTCCATGGAGTCGCAAAGAGTTGGACATGACTGAGCAACTGAACTGAACCTCCCTTGCCTGGACCTTTTCCTTGCATGAACCTCATTCATACAGCTCTCTCTAAAGGCCTTACCCATAATGCACCTACCCTGGTAATGACACACTTCCCTCACCATCATCCCAAAATTCTGCACAGAAATGTGGAGGCTAGAATCACTTTGAAATTTAAGGGGAAAGAGATTTTGAACCACACAAACTAAAATCAATCCAAGAAGAACACAATCAAATAAAGGTTTTCCAGAGGTTGTCTTTAGAACTTTCAGACAACAGTAAATGTAGATTGCTGCCATTGAGAAGATGAAGAGATTGTAATGTCTTCCAAAATATATTCAGGAATATGTAATGGACTACTTGGTGTTCATTTGAAATTCTGCTTCAGAATAAATCGCCAGAAAGAAGGTGTTTTATATTCCTTTTACTACAAATGCCTCACAGTGGAGCCCATGGAGCCACACGCCTGCCTGCTAAGTCTCCTCTTCAGATATATGCAAACGTCTTCCCAGCGCGCATTGATTTATCAGACACTGACACTGAAAACTGAGCAAACAGGCAAATTCAAAATTCTGCTCCCAGTGGAGCTGAGAAGCTGCGGTGGCTACTTGTTATTTCATATATAATAATGTCCCCTAGTTATCTGAAAAGGCCAGTCCCAGAGGTTTCCTTTTAACCAGAAAAATGACCTTCTGTGAAATTCAGTTTTCGTTTCTTACACAAAGACAGAGTAATCCCACCAGTGTTGGGACTTTTCAGGGAAAGGTGATGAAGCCCTCACTTCATTTTTCTGTATGTAGTTCAGTGAACTTGAGGGATTTCCTTTCCCAAAGCAACCCACCTCTGCCGTCACCCTCCATCACCACTCTCCCCATGGCCACCACACACACAATTAATTCTCTAATGAGAGGAGTATCTCTATTGAATTCATCCAGGATATTTCTACCATGTAAATACATCCTACGAGACAATCAGATCTTCTCATCCATAATGCCTCTACCCTGATAATGACATATCTCCCCCACCATCATTCCAAAATTCTGCATAGAAATGTGGATGGTGGAATCATCTTGAAATTTAAGGGGAAAGAGATTTTGAACCACGCAAACTAAAATCAATCCAAGAATAACACAATCAAATTATTTAAAAGCAATGGTCAAAACTATGTGTACGAATTATAAAGCAATTATCTTTCATCTCAATAACCTCAGAGAAGCAGATGACACTACCCTTATGGCAGAAAGTGAAGAAGAACTAAAGAGCCTCTTGATGAAAGTGAAAGAGGAGAGTGAAAAATTTAGCTTAACATTTAACATTCAGAAAACTAAGATCAGGCATTTGGTCCCATCATTTCACAGCAAATAGATGGAGAAACAGTGAGAGACTATTTTTTGGAGGTTCCAAAACACTGCAGATGATGACTACAGCCATGAAATTAAAAGACCCTTGCTCCTTGGAAGAAAAGCTATGACCAACCTAGACAGCATATTAAAAAGCAGACCCATTACTTTACCAACAAAGGTCCATCTAGTCAAAGCTATGGTTTATCCAGTAGTCGTCATATATACATGGGAGAGTTGGACTATAAAGAAAGCTGAGCACTGAAGAATTGATACTTTTGAACTGTGGTGTTGGAGAAGATTCTTGAGAGTCCCTTGGACTGCAAGGAGATCCAACCAGTCCATCCTAAAGGAAATCAGTCCTGAATATTCATTGGAAGGACTGATGCTGAAGCTGAAACTCCAATACTTTCCCCACCTGATGCTGGGGAAGATTGAGGGCAGGAGGAGAAGAGGACGACAGAGGATGAGATGGTTGGATGGCATCACCTACTCAATGGAAATGATTTTCAGCATGCTCTTGGAATTGGTGATGGACAGGGAGGCCTGGCATACTGCAGTCCATGGGGTCACAAAGAGTCAGACACGATTGAGTGACTGAACTGACCTTTCAGCTCCAAATCTACCCTTTCTACTCTGTTTTGTGGTACTGGGCTGAGACTCTGCAAAGTACATTTCTCCCTGGCCATCTGGCTCCCTGTTGGGCTCAGCCAATGCAAGATGTTAGAGGAAGGTGGTAAGTTTGGGGCTGAAGAAAGGGCTTGCTCCTTCCTATCTGCTTCCTGTTTCATTAACTGATGGTGTCTCAGCAGAAGTCTCTTATCCTGCCAGAGGCAATGATTCCTATCTCCTGTCAGCCTCAAGGTGTCCCCACATTGGTACAACCAGGGACCAGTCAGGGAAACAGAAATGACATCAAGTTAATGAAATGAAAGCCTGGATATATATTTGTTGTTTTTCAGTTACTAAGCCATGTCTGATTCTTTGTAATTGCACGGACTGCAGCACGCCAGGCTCCCTGTCCTTCACTATCTCTCAGAGTTTGCCCAAACTCATGTCCATTGAACTGGTGATACTGTCCAACCTAGAAAACTGAAAAAGCAGAAAGGAGACACTAAGAGAAAACAGATAAGCAACCCCAGGAAGCAGCTGCCACCCAAAGGCTAAAAGAAAGACACGAGAATTATCAAAACCTAAAAGCCTAGAGGAAGGACCCAGCAAAGCCTCTGAGGAGGAGCCTTGCCCGGTTGGTGTTGAAACCCCAGAAACTCAGAGGAAGAGGTTCATAGAACTGGGAGCTGGCCTTGAAGGTAGGGCTGCTGTCTGGTTGGCAGAATTTGTAAAGGAAAAAATCTCACTTTAAGCCTAGACTGTGTCCACTGTTGTGATTCAAGAATGTACTACTGTGATTCAAGAATGTCTAGGCATTTTTACTGAACTTTTGAGATTGGCCTAAGAGAAATTATATCAATTGATGTGTTTATTTGTTAGTTTGCTTTTTTTGCCTATTTCTTTGTTTTAGCTCAAGGAAGAGGAAATAGATTGTAATGATCAAGTAGCCAGTTGGAGAATAAAGAGTATGCATGGCATTCAATTAATTCTCAGCTTGGTCTCTGACAAATATGGAATCCTGTGAGGAGAGAGAGAGAAACGGCAAACAGACTTAAGAAATCATATTCATGATATCCTTGTAAAACACAAGGCACGAGGGAGACCTCTTAGATTTCCACATGGCAGAGTGTATCACAAACTGCAGGAAATCAGGTCTTTGCCCCCCAATTTCTGGCAAAAGCATCTCTATCACCTGTCTGAAAGCTGCCTACTCAGAGGCTGACAGTTTAAATTGGTGAGACAAGAGATATTCATATAAGAGTAACAGAATTTTTACCCTGACACCTACTTTGCTGTGGCTTCATGAAATGAAAGGTGTGTTGCTAAAAGAATTTTTACAAAGATCAATTTTCAAACTCAGAGACTGATACATGGGGTCCGGCAGATTAGGAAACACTACGATGGCAGTCACTTATCTTATTGTAACACGTACTGATAATGATCACTCCTATTTTTACTCTGCTTTACTCAATACACAGAGTCCTCACAGAGACCATCTCATGAGCGCTTCTCTAGAGAGACCTCTGGCCACTGTCCCTAGGTCTTTTCCCCACATCAGAGAGGAATTATTCACAACTAAAAAGATTCACACACCCTAGAACTCAGTTCTTCGTCTTGGTACTTGCCATGACAAAACAAGGACAACAAGTCCTGCCTTGCTAATTATTAATAAAATCATCTAATTTAGTCTTCATTTTTTAATCTGTAAAATATGCTTATGACTATAGATTATGATGATTTAAAAGCTTAGAATGTGGCTCAGAGACAAAGAATCAACCTGCAGTGCAGGAGACTCAGGTTCAATCCCTGGGTCGGGAAGATTACCTGGAGGAGGGCATGGCAACCCATTCCAATATTCTTGCCTGGAGAATCCTACGGACAGAGAAGCCTGGCAATATACAGTCCATGAGGTCATAAAGAGTGGGACCCAACTGATGTGACTGAGAATGCCCATACACAATATACCCAAAATTGATGTGCCTTTTGGTTCATGGATCTCCCTCTGTATGGAATGGAATTTTCCCTTTCCCCATGTAACAAAATTATATTCATTTTCAATGCCATTGTCTCAATAAAATGTTCTCTGCATCCCCACCCAAAAGGTTTAATCACTGCCTACTTGGTAATCCCCATCTGACCTTATTCTTGCTTCAGCTATCACATGGCTATAGTGTTCTTATCTTCTTAATAGACTGTGAACCACAACAGGGCAAGTACTGTGTCTTATTCCACTTTGTCATATTTAGAAGAATTCAGTTCGGTTCAGTCACTCAGTCATGTCCGTCTCTTTGCTCCATCATGGACTGCAGTATGCCAGGCTTCCCTGTCCATCACCAACTCCCAGGCTTACTAAGTTCATGTCCATTGCATCGGTGATGCCATCCAACCATCTCATCCTCTGTCATCCCCTTCACCTCCCACCTTCAGTCTTTCCCAGCATCAGGCTCTTTCCAAAGAGTCAGTTCTTTGCATCAGGCCGAAGTACTGGAGTGTCAGCTTCAGCATCAGTCCTTCCAATGAATATCCAGGACTGATTTCCTTAAGATTGACTGGTTGGATCTCCTTGCAGTCCAAGGAACTCTCAAGAGTCTTCTCCAACACCCCAGTTCACAGGCATCAATTCTTTGGCCGTCAAGTTCCTTTATAGTCCAACTCTCACATCCATACATGACTACTGAAAAAACCATAGCTTTGTTTAGATGGATCTTTGTTGGTAAAGTAATGGGTCTGCTTTTTAATATGCTGTCTAGGTTGGTACTAGATTTTCTTCCAAGGATCAAGTGGCATCACAAAGTTCAATTAAGCTGAATTAAATATGATGGAAGGGAATGAACTTTATTCACTAAAATTTTCAGCTCATCCTTTGGATCAGTTCTTCCCATGAGAACATACCCTTAGTTTTCTTTAATAAAAGCCAATGAGGATTTAGGATTCACTTGGAAGAGTACTTTGGCCACCTCATGCAAAGTGTTGACTCATTGGAAAAGACTCTGATGCTGGGAAGGATTGGGGGCAGGAGGAGAAGGGGACGACAGAGGATGAGATGGCTGGATGGCACAACTGACTCAATGGACGTGAATTTGAGTGAACTCCAGGAGTTGGTGATAGACAGGGAGGCCTGGCATGCTGCTATTCATGGAGTCGCAAACAGTAGGACACGACTGAGCGACTGAACTGAACTGAACTGGAAGAGTTCACTCATCCTTTGCCTGCATAAATGCTGCTTCTCCTGGTCACATCTGTTCCAGAAACACTGCATTCCCCTCAATGCCATAAGTCTGAAACTTCAGTCTGCTTAACCATCTCCCAGGAATATTAAATTCATATTTCTCAGAAGAATGTGATGGAGAGAGAACTCTGCATTTTCAATTAATTCCTTAGTAGTCCTGGTACTGTAGGTCATAGAAGTGCACTTGGGAACACAAAGTGCTGGCTAGATGAATGGAGATCTCACTCCCCCTCCCATGGAGCTCCGGATGCCTGCCCCCTCCCCACCCATTCACAGCTCCTCACTTAGCTGTTACCTGCTTTGCTCTAGGCCTCTTTGCAAGATTTTTAAAACAGCCAATTAGGAGAGTCAATTAGAAAGAGCTTTGATTGAAGGGAGAATGAACTTGGTTCCAGTACAAGCTCCACTCATGACTGGCTATTGGCTCTGTTCTGGAGGAGGAAATTTGGGGATATTATTACCAGTCCAGTTGGTTGTTGTGTAGATAAGAGAAAATGCATATAATAATTCCTAATATAACAGATAGAAAAGAAAAAGAAACTAAAGATCAAATTGGCAACATCTGCTGGATCATCAAAAAAGCAAGAAAATTCCAGAAAAACATCTATTTCTGCTTTATTGACTATGCCAAAGCCTTTGACTGTGTGGATCACAATAAACTGTGGAAAATTCTGAAAGAGATGGGAATACCAGACCACCTAACCTGCCTCTTGAGAAAACTATATGCAGGTCAGGAAGCAACAGTTAGAACTGGACATGGAACAACAGACTGGTTCCAAATAAGAAAAGGAGTATGTCAAAGCTGTATATCATCACCCTGCTTATTTAACTTCTATGAAGAGTACATCATGAGAAACACTGGATTGGAAAAAGCACAAGCTGGAATCAAGATTGCTGGGAGAAATATCAATAACCTCAGATATGCAGATGACATCACCCTTATGGCAGAAAGTGAAGAAGAACTAAAGAGCCTCTTGATGAAAGTGAAAGAGGAGAGTGAAAAGGTTGACTTAAAGCTCAACATTCGGAAAACGAAGATCACGGCATCTGGTCCCATCACTTCATGGGAAATAGATGTGGTAACAATGGAAACGGTGGCTGACTTTATTTTGGGGGGCTCCAAAATTACTGCAGATGGTGACTGCAGCCATGAAATTAAAAGACGCTTACTCCTTGGAAGGAATAACCACAACAGGGCAAGTACTGTGTCTTATTCCACTTTGTCATATTTAGAAGAATTCAGTTCGGTTCAGTCACTCAGTCATGTCCGTCTCTTTGCTCCATCATGGACTGCAGTATGCCAGGCTTCCCTGTCCATCACCAACTCCCAGGCTTACTAAGTTCATGTCCATTGCATCGGTGATGCCATCCAACCATCTCATCCTCTGTCATCCCCTTCACCTCCCACCTTCAGTCTTTCCCAGCATCAGGCTCTTTTCCAAAGAGTCAGTTCTTTGCATCAGGCCGAAGTACTGGAGTGTCAGCTTCAGCATCAGTCCTTCCAATGAATATCCAGGACTGATTTCCTTAAGATTGACTGGTTGGATCTCCTTGCAGTCCAAGGAACTCTCAAGAGTCTTCTCCAACACCCCAGTTCACAGGCATCAATTCTTTGGCCGTCAAGTTCCTTTATAGTCCAACTCTCACATCCATACATGACTACTGAAAAAACCATAGCTTTGTTTAGATGGATCTTTGTTGGTAAAGTAATGGGTCTGCTTTTTAATATGCTGTCTAGGTTGGTACTAGATTTTCTTCCAAGGATCAAGTGGCATCACAAAGTTCAATTAAGCTGAATTAAATATGATGGAAGGGAATGAACTTTATTCACTAAAATTTTCAGCTCATCCTTTGGATCAGTTCTTCCCATGAGAACATACCCTTAGTTTTCTTTAATAAAAGCCAATGAGGATTTAGGATTCACTTGGAAGAGTACTTTGGCCACCTCATGCAAAGTGTTGACTCATTGGAAAAGACTCTGATGCTGGGAAGGATTGGGGGCAGGAGGAGAAGGGGACGACAGAGGATGAGATGGCTGGATGGCACAACTGACTCAATGGACGTGAATTTGAGTGAACTCCAGGAGTTGGTGATAGACAGGGAGGCCTGGCATGCTGCTATTCATGGAGTCGCAAACAGTAGGACACGACTGAGCGACTGAACTGAACTGAACTGGAAGAGTTCACTCATCCTTTGCCTGCATAAATGCTGCTTCTCCTGGTCACATCTGTTCCAGAAACACTGCATTCCCCTCAATGCCATAAGTCTGAAACTTCAGTCTGCTTAACCATCTCCCAGGAATATTAAATTCATATTTCTCAGAAGAATGTGATGGAGAGAGAACTCTGCATTTTCAATTAATTCCTTAGTAGTCCTGGTACTGTAGGTCATAGAAGTGCACTTGGGAACACAAAGTGCTGGCTAGATGAATGGAGATCTCACTCCCCCTCCCATGGAGGCTCCGGATGCCTGCCCCCTCCCCACCCATTCACAGCTCCTCACTTAGCTGTTACCTGCTTTGCTCTAGGCCTCTTTGCAAGATTTTTAAAACAGCCAATTAGGAGAGTCAATTAGAAAGAGCTTTGATTGAAGGGAGAATGAACTTGGTTCCAGTACAAGCTCCACTCATGACTGGCTATTGGCTCTGTTCTGGAGGAGGAAATTTGGGGATATTATTACCAGTCCAGTTGGTTGTTGTGTAGATAAGAGAAAATGCATATAATAATTCCTAATATAACAGATAGAAAAGAAAAAGAAACTAAAGATCAAATTGGCAACATCTGCTGGATCATCAAAAAAGCAAGAAAATTCCAGAAAAACATCTATTTCTGCTTTATTGACTATGCCAAAGCCTTTGACTGTGTGGATCACAATAAACTGTGGAAAATTCTGAAAGAGATGGGAATACCAGACCACCTAACCTGCCTCTTGAGAAAACTATATGCAGGTCAGGAAGCAACAGTTAGAACTGGACATGGAACAACAGACTGGTTCCAAATAGAAAAGGAGTATGTCAAAGCTGTATATCATCACCCTGCTTATTTAACTTCTATGAAGAGTACATCATGAGAAACACTGGATTGGAAAAAGCACAAGCTGGAATCAAGATTGCTGGGAGAAATATCAATAACCTCAGATATGCAGATGACATCACCCTTATGGCAGAAAGTGAAGAAGAACTAAAGAGCCTCTTGATGAAAGTGAAAGAGGAGAGTGAAAAGGTTGACTTAAAGCTCAACATTCGGAAAACGAAGATCACGGCATCTGGTCCCATCACTTCATGGGAAATAGATGTGGTAACAATGGAAACGGTGGCTGACTTTATTTTGGGGGGCTCCAAAATTACTGCAGATGGTGACTGCAGCCATGAAATTAAAAGACGCTTACTCCTTGGAAGGAAAGTTATGACCAACCTGGACAGAATATTAAAAAGCAGAGACATTATTTTGTCAACAAAGGCCCATCTAGTCAAGGCTATGGCTTTTCCATTAGTCATATATGGATGTGAGAGTTGGACTATAAAGAAATATGAGTGCCAAAGAATTGATGCTTTTGAACTGTGGTGTTGGAGAAGACTCTTGAGAGTCCCTTGGACTGCAAGGAGATCCAACCAGTCCATTCTAAAGATCAGTCCTGGGTGTTCACTGGAAGGACTGATGCTGAAGCTGAAACTCCAATACTTTGGCCACCTGATGCAAAGAGCTGACTCATTGGAAAAGACCCTGATGCTGGGAAAGATTGAGGGCAGGAGGAGAAGGGGACGACAAAGGATGAGATGGTTGGACAGCATCACTGACTCAATGGACATGAGTTAGAGTGAACTCCAGGAGTTGGTGATGGACAGGGAGGCCTGGAGTGCTGTGGTTCATGGGGTCACAGTCACACATTACTGAGAGACTGAACTGAACTGAAATGAACAGATGTTCAACAAGAGAGAGCTTATTATTTTTTTTTTCTTACTGTGGTGAAATACACATAAAATTTACCATTTTAACCAATTTTAAATGCACATGTCTCTAACTTAAGTACAGTCACATTGTTTTCCAGCCAATACCACATCCATCTCCAGAACTCTTAATCCTTCCCACTGGAAACTTTATACCCATTAAATATTAAGTCCCCCTTCCTTCCCCCACTGTGATTTTGACTTGCATTTCCCAAATCAGTGGTGATGTTGAGCATATTTTCATGTGATTATTAGCCATTTATATATCTTTTGGGGAAATGTGTCCTCAAGTCATTTGCTCATTTCTAATTAGGTTTTTTGTTGTTTGTTTTTATTTGAAAGGGTTATAATAACTTGATTATTAGTAGGAGATATAGGTTTATTCCACATGATATTTTGTCTAAGAATCATTCCTTTTATATTTTCATATTTACTATTTTCCATTTCATTTTTTTTGCCTTGTTTGTCAAGATTTGTTAGCTTGCTATCTATTAGTTTTGTATGCAATTAGCATCTTTTTAATAATAGTATGCTATATCAGAAACATACAAATGAGTGGGGTTATTTTTCTCTGAACAACCTCTTCTATTTTCTTATTATGATTTGAAAATCTTCCTAGCATCTTGTCATGAAGACCTAATGGCACAACCTGCCTTTGATTTCAAATGCAAGTCTTGTGAATACATAATGACTGGACTCTTAGGCTGATTGTTCTTATTTCTAAGCCTATCACCTCTCATAGCACATAGGAAACAAGCAAAAAGTTCTTCACAATAAAAAAAGAAAAATGTAAGAGTTAAATATACTTTTATTGGTTAGAAGCTTATGTCACACTTGGGGAGATGATTCAGTATGCTTTTTTATATATTTATGTAATATAAAATAAATATATAATTTATATGAAATATTAGTATACTGCTCATCAGTTCAGTTCAGTTCAGTTACTCAGTTATGTCTGACTCTTCGCAACTCCATGAACCACAGCACGCCAGGTCTCCCTGTCCATCACCAACTCCCGGAGTTCACCCAATTCATGTCCATTGAGTCAGTGATGCCATCCAATCACTTCATCCTCTGTCAACCCCTTCTCCTCCTGCCTCAATATTTCCCAGCATCAGGGTCTTTTCCAATGAGTCAGTTCTTCACATCAGGTGGTCAAATTATTGGAGTTTCAGCTTCAACATCAGTCCTTCCAATAAACACCCAGGACTGATTTTCTTTAGGATGGATTGGTTGGATGTCCTTGCAGTCCAAGGGACTCTCAAGAGTCTTCTCCAACACCACAGTTCAAAACCATCAATTCTTTGGCACTCATCTTTCTTTATAGTCCAACTCTCACATGTATACATGACTACTGGAAAAACCATATCCTTGACTAGACAGACCTTTGTCCATGCTAGTGTATATAATAAGTAATCACTTTTATGGGTCATATTTTTGGCTCTCAAATTTTTTTTATTGATTTTTACCTGAGCAGAAACCAAAGAGTTGGCCAGGTTGTTTTTTTTTTTTTTTAAAAAGCCATTTATTTCATCATGACATTAATTACTACAGCCTAAATCAGGAAATTTCAGAAGCCCTACTGGAGTTGGAAAGGACCAAAGGAAAACAACAACCTGTGCATTAAATGAGAGGGATCTTGGATGGGAAAGAGCTAGGGCTGGAATCTCAGTCACTGTAGACAGTGCCCCTTTCACCCCCACTACTGTCCACTCAAAGGCCAGAGATTCAGCCCAAGGGAAGCATGGCACCAGCCATGCTCTGGACAAAACTTAGCACTTACTTGTCACCAAGTTCTAGGTGACTTTAAAGTCTCTAGAACACAGGAGAGACCTAGACGAGTCTGTCCTAGGAGGAGAGTTTTACAAATGTCAGGTTTTTCATCTATTCTTCCCTTCATCCTTAATCTGGGACATTAATCTGACCTCTGCCTTCACCATGGGCTAAAGAGAGCCAGAGATGCCTGGAGCAGTTTTTCAAAGTCGTGGTCCAGGGACCAGCTACTCCAGAATCAAGGAGGGGAGGGGGTGTTGATTTAAAATGCGGATTCCTGGGTCCCACCCCAGACCTACTGCATCAGAATATCTGATGATGACTCCCACAGAGGACCCACTGTGACAGCTCCCTCAGGGATTCTTCCATCCTCTAAGAACCACCGGTCTAGACCTGGCTCTGTTAACACATGTTAGAAGCACACACTGAAGCATTCACTGACATTCCCAGAGTCAGTCATTTTCCCCATAATGACAAGGACTTAATGTTAAAATGAAATCTTGATTGTTCAGTTTTTGTAGAGCAGATGGTAAATGGAACTATTCTCTGGTCTTGAGTTTCTGCTAAAGTTGCAATGTTGAAAAAATAAATAACAAACACCCACACAGTTTAAAGAGAAGCTTTGGACTAGCCTTGTAGGTCTTGCCAAGAGACAGCAAAATCAGTTCTCCACTCCTCACTTTGTGTCCTTGTCTTATGTCCGCTTTTAGCTTATACCAAAAAGAGATGAGAAATTCAAAGGATGTTGATCTGAGAGGAAGTTTCTTTGAAGAAACTTGTCAACCTAGAGCCCTGTGGCATTATGCCTCTCCTTCCCTTGGGGGAGTTGCTTCCCATTCCTGTCTGAAACCAAAAGAGGCAAAGCTTCAGGGGTTTTCCTTTTGACATTAGGGTCACCCTAGAGTTGGATGTTTGCTGAGCTGCAGAAATTCAAAGTTTCATCTTGAGCTGTTACTGAAGAAGAACTTGGTAAAAAAACATTCTTGGAAGACGGAGGCTCCGGACCTCTGAAGCTAGATGGAGTACAGTCTGGTGCCCGTGGCTCTTCTAGAAAAGTCTGGAGGTAAGCATTTGACTGGAGCTGCCCTGAAGACAGGGATTGGAGAGACCACATCTTCAATGTGAGCATCTGCACTTTCACTAGAGAGGAGCAAAGGGACAGTTTCCAAAGCCCATAGTGTGCCATCTTGAAAAGACCTCACCGGGAGAACTTCCTTGGAGAGTGTGGAGCCTCAGAAGGCTTTGTGGAGCAAACAGCTGGAGCAGCAGTGGCAGGTGGCGGGAGAGACAGAAGTCTGCCTGCACACTGCCTGGATCAGGGACTAGCTGGGAGGGAGGATGCTGTGGACATCTGAACATCTCCATGGGGGAAGTCAGCTCCTGGAAAGCCACTGTAGAGAGGGTCCTACAGCAGATTTTAGTTCCCAGCTTCCCTGTGGCTCAGACTGTAAAGAACCCGCCTGCAACGTGAGAGACCTAGGTTTGATCCCGAAGTCGGGAAGATGCCCTGGAGAAGGGCATGGCAACCCACTCCACTAATCTTGCCTGGAGAATGCCATGGACAGAGGAGCCTGGCCAGCTACAGTTCATGGGGTCACAAAGAGTTGATCATGACTGACTGACTAACATTTTCACTCTCCACATCACCAGTCATATTGGATTTTACCCTTTTCCTCCTAACAATGTTCTCTACTCTAAACTTGGAAAGCAAAGTAGCTGCACAGAAATAAGAAAGGAGAGTCAGAAAAGGAATGTGGAGGAAGTTTGAGAAATAGACCACACTCTGCTTATCCATATCGTGTTGTGCAAAATTTCTAAAACCTTCCATTTTGTATTGGAGTGTAGACAATTAGCAATATTGTGTTAACTTCAGACGCACAGAAGAGTCATACATACACATGTATCCATTCTTCTCCAAACTCCTCTCCGCTCCAGGCTGCCCCATAGCATTGAGCAGAGTTCCATGTGCTATACAGTAGGTCCTTGTTGGTTATCTGCATTAAATATAGGATTGTGCTCATGTCCATCCCAAACTCCCTAACTACACCTTTCCCCCACCCTTCCCTGATGATAACCATGAATTCATTCTTTAAGTCTGTGAGTCTGTTTTCTAAATAAGTTCATTTACATCTTTTCTCTTTAGAGCCCATGTATAATGGATAATGTAGGATATTTCTCTCTGTTGTGGAATTTTATAATTAGTGTGAGTCAAGAAAACGAAGCATGGAACAGGGTGATCAATGTATGTTTTGCTTTAGCTTGGACTAGACTTTCCAAGTACTGACAATCAGACTGCCCCTCTACCTGAAAATGACTGGGAAAGCCATGGACTATGCCACAGAGATCATACAAGGCTGGGAAGGGATGACCAATGGAATGGGACAGAGGTGAAAATAAGCAGTTTCCTGCTTGCGCTGTCTTGAGTTTCACCTGCTCAATAAACCAATTAAAAACCCTGTTGTCACCAGAAGCCCATGTGTGGTTCTCGTCAATGACACTTGAATGGCCAATAAACTTGAATATTTTATACACTGTCAGCATAAGATATTTGGCCAGGCTTTGACCTTGGACACTCAGCAACACATTCCAAAAAGCAATGGATTACATGACTGACCAGTCACCTGCACTTCATAGTAGACATCACATCTTTTTTTGTTATCAGAAAGTAGCACCTGGAGAAATCAAGACAAGGAATAAGGAGAAGATAGCAAACAATTTCCTCTCTAAGTCTCTCAAGCTTCATTGCTATCTGAATATTTAGCCCTTTTCAACAGAGAGCAAGAAGAAATGTATCCGTCCTGGTTTCTGTGAGATTAGTGATTGATGCAGAGGGTTCTTTGCTAAGGCTAATAGACAAGAATGAATGACTGAATACTAACAAGAATGTTAGGAAGCTATGGTCCAAACACCAAAGTGGGAGAGTTGATCAATCCAAGGCACCCAGAGATTGAACTGAAATAGGAAAAAGAGTTGGGAGCCCATGGAGATGCCACGGGAACTGGCTTGGTGGTCTTGAGCAATTCATTGTCCAAGAAACTCTTGAAGTTTGTGGTTTCTTTTTCACAACTGCAAGGGAACAATGAGTGGGTGGGTTTGCTGGGCTTAAAGAACCAGAAGTAGACGGGCAGCCCTCATCTTTCATCCATCATCAGTTCTGGGATGATTCTAACAGACACAGATGGACTCCACAATACTGGGGTCTGCTACAGCACAACTGGCAAACTGAGAATGATAACAAAATAGTGCAGAAGTCACAATCAGTCAATCAGTTCAGTCACCCAGGCATGTCCAACTCTGTGACCCCATGGACTGCAGCACACCAGGCTTCCCTATCCATCACCAACTTTTGGACTTTACTCAAACTCATGTCTATCGAGTCTGTAATCCCATCCAACTATCTCATCCTCTGTCACCCCTTCTCCTCCTGCCTTCAGTCTTTCCCAGCATCAGGGTCTTTTTAAGTGAGTCAGTTCTTCACATCAGGTAGCCAAAGTATTGGAGTTTCAGCATCAGCATCAGTCCTTCCAATGAATATTCAGGACTGATCTCCTTTAGGATGGACTGATTGGATCTCCTTGCAGTCCAAAGGACTCTCAAGAGTCTTCTCCAAAACCACTGTTCAAAAGCACCAATTCTTCAGTGCTCAGCTTTCTTTATAGTCCAACTCTCACATCCATACATGACTACTGGAAAAACCATAGCTTTGACTAGATGGAACTTTGTTGGCAAAGTAATGTCTCTGCAATTTTTTGCCAGCATGGCAATAACTTGTGCTACCAAAAAAAAAAAGCTTTTGAACACAAAATACACTGCACAGCTGTGTGCAGAGAGCCATTAAAAAATCCAGTACTTAACGCTCTGCCCACACCCACCTTCCCCATGAGGAGCAGCTTCCCACGTGGTCTGTTAGGCGATGGCTCCCTGCACCATTCTGCCTGACCTCCGAGCATTTTGTTCCTGTATCCTGAGAGAGACAGTCCTGCCCCTTCCATACACCATTTCTCAAGGCACTTCGACCTTGTCTTAGAGTGCAGTTCTACCTTTACTGGAGTATTTCCTCCTTTCAGTTCAGTTCAGTTCAGTTCAATCGCTCAGTCATGTCCAACTCCTTGTGACCCCATGAATTGCAGCACATCAGGCCTCCCTGTCCATCACCATCTCCCGGAGTTCACTCAGACTCACACCCATCGAGTCCGTGATGCCATCCAGCCATCTCATCCTCGGTCATCCCCTTCTCCTCCTGCCCCCAATCCCTCCCAGAATCAGAGTCTTTTCCAATGAGTCAACTCCTCACATGAAGTGGCCAAAGGACTGGAGTTTCAGCTTCAGCATCATTCCTTCCAAAGAAATCCCAGGGTTGATCTCCTTCAGAATGGACTGGTTGGATCTCCTTGCAGTCCAAGGGACCCTCAAGAGTCTTCTCCAACACCACAGTCAAAAGCATCAATTCTTCAACACTCTGCCTTTTTCACAGTCCAACTCTCACATCCATACATGATCACAGGAAAAACCATAGCCTTGACTAGATGGACCTTAGTCAGTAAAGTAATGTCTCTGCTGTTGAATATGCTATCTAGGTTGGTCATAACTTTTCTTCCAAGGAGTAAGTGTCTTTTAATTTCAAGGCTGCAGTCACCATCTGCAGTGATTTTGGAGCCCAAAAAAATAAAGTCTGACACTGTTTCCCCTTCTATTTCCCATGAAGTGATGGGACCGGATGCCATAATCTTCGTTTTCTGAATGTTGAGCTTTAAGCCAACCTTTTCACTCTCCTCTTTCACTTTCATCAAGAAGCTTTTTAGCTCCTCTTCACTTTCTGCCATAAGGGTGGTGTCATCTGCATATCTGAGGTTATTGATATTTCTCCCGGCAATCTTGATTCCAGCTTGTGTTTCTTCCAGCCCAGCGTTTCTCATTATGTACTCTGCATATAAGTTTCCTTCTTTATTAGAAATTAAACCTGGTTTTCGCTCTTGTGTTTTCATGTACTAGTCTCTTTCTTATGATGCTTCCGGCTTTTCCTGGTGGTGTGATAGGGAATGAAGCTAAGTGACCTGCCATGACATGCAGTGCACACTTTTGTAGAATGGGAGGTGTTTTAGGATTACATGGGCCTCTCTGGTGTCTCAGATGGTAAAGAATCTGCCTGCAATGTGGGAGACCTGAGTTCCATCCCTGTATCGGGAAGATCCCCTGAAGAAGGGAATGGCAACCCACTCCAGTATTCTTGCCTGGAGAATTCCATGGACAGAGAGGATCCTGGCGGGCTACAGTCCATGGGGTTGTAAAGAGTTGGACCCACCTGAGTGACTAACACTTTCACTTTAGAATTACATGTATGCCCTCACAGGTGAATTGCTTTGGCTTCCTCCTTGCAGGAGCCCAGCAGAGGAATATCTGAAGAACCAGGGTCCCTGCGGCCACCCCAGATGCATCTCAGGGCCTTCTGGGTAAAGTACCCAGGAAGCTGGCTCACCATCTTATCTTTGCCCATCCACATCAATGCATTTTCTGGGGCTTGCCCAGAAGAGATTTCCAGACTGATACATCAAAGCACATTCCTAATTCCTCCAAAAGCTTCAAGAGTGCCTCCTAGGGGCAAAAAAAAAAGAAGGAATAAAAATGACAGGCTGAAGTCCAGGGTCCCCCAACTACAGGAGCTCCCTTTTCTCTGCTTCTTGTATCCGGGCTGCCCGAACAGTGGGGTTTGGTATATTTTTTTTTAATGATTGCTCTGATGATATCTAACTTGTTGTGTAGACACTGAGATACCTAGTGTGTAGACACTGAGGACACTGATATATCCAGCTGGTTGATTACTGAGCCAGGAGAGGGAGAAGAACCCCAATATTCCAGCCCTTGCTTTGCCTCGTTTGTTTCTCTTTCCCTTTGTTTTCAAAGCCCAAACAGAAACAAGGCATTTATATGACTCACCCAAGTTTGCATAATAGTACATTCAACATGACAAGAGCATCAACTAGTTCCCCTGAACATTCTTTCCTTAACTGAATCCCTAATTCATGGGAAAGAAACTGCAGAGGCCCTTGGTACTTTTAAAATAATGCTGAAGCTGTGGCCAGACTGTCAAAAGGGAAGGCAGGTACAGCAAAAGTCATTGTTTATTGTTCCACCCCCTTTTTTGTTAGCGTCTCCCAAAGCCTTCAGAATGCTCAATAGGTCCCGTCAACGCCGTTTCTATAGTGACTTCTGATCATGAAAAAAAGGTACGTTCAGTCGAGATTGGAGATATTGTAGACATGGAACTAATATTCCACTGAAGATTGGCAAGGCAGGTAGCTACCTGCAAGCTATTTTTTGTCAAAAGAGAGATGCTTCTAAAAAAGAGCTTTATTCCTGGCTTATTATATACAGTTGTAAAATGTGAAAGTTGGAGCAGGTTTTTGAGGCCTTCAACTACAATCCCCTCATTTTATACAGGAGGACACTGAGGCTCAAAGGGGTTAAATTATTGCACCATATGCACGATGCTAACTGGCAAGTCTGATTTTCAAACTGTTGCTCTTTCCTACCTTTCTCCTCTTAATCAGCAAGTGCCTTTCCGTATCTGTGAGTCTGTTTCTATTTTGTTAATAAGTTACAGAAAACAAACTAATGGTTACCAATGGGGAAATGAGAGGAAGGATAAAGTAGGTGTTTGGGATTAAAATAAATACATACTTTACATAAATTAGGAAACTAACATGGATCTACTGTATAGCAGGGGGAACTCTACTCCAATAACCCATAACGGAGGAGAATGTAAAAAAGAGAGTACATATATTAATATGTATGTATGACTGAACTACTTTACTATATATCTGAAACTAACAAAATATGATAAATCAACTATATTTCAATAAATCATTTTTAAACAAACAGATGCCTTCATTAAAACCACAGGGAACAAAAATGTTTTGTGTGGGCATCCTCAAATATCAACAATTTTTTCAATAACCATCTTGGCTTCTTTTATCCAAAACCAACCTTAAACAAAAGTAAGCAACCACCTTTAAAAGTGGAGGCAAAAGCACAAAACATAAACCCCACAGTTCAATAAAATGATGGATGATCCAGGGCAACAAGGTAACTAAATATTAACTATAACATTAAACAAGCCGTTAACAAAGATTAATCTTCCAGTCTGGTATGCAGAGTACACAGATAACGCATTAGCTTGCTAATTCCTTTTTTTTTTTTTCCTGTTATTCTGAACAAATGACCTTCTTTTAAAAAAAAAAATGAGTGATCTTGTCTGTGTGGGAGGGAATGGGCAAAACAGAAGTGAGCAGCATTTTCTGAAGGATGTCCAAGGTGAGCGGGGTTGATGGGCATTCAGCCAGAAGGAACTGTGGTCCACAGGTTCTTTCCCAACACTGCCAAGTCTGTGATGATCTCCTTAATTAGCTAGGGCTGCTTTGCAGTTATTTTCATTCCAATATCAGAAATCCTATAACTGGCCTTTCATCTGGAATTTTAGCTACTAGAAATAAGTGTTTCTCTTTGAAAGTCATGTTTGTATGCTATTCACATGTATCCATAGGAGAGGAAAATCATTCTAAGGGGAGGTCTCACTTGTGGGTTTTTCTCTTAACTGAGAAAAACAAAACATCAGCCTGGTTTCTGTGGGGTACAAATACAGAAAAAACATGTAAAGTGCTTCCATTATAATGAGATAGCTGGGGAAACTGAAACCCTAGAAGCTTGCAGACTTCACCAGCCTGGGATTTTACAAGTGAAAAGGCTGATTTGTAGGCTTCCCAGGTGGCTCAGTGATAAAGAATCCATCAGCCAATGCAAGGAATTCCGGTCTGATCCCTGGGTCAGGAAGATCCCCTGGAGGAGGAAATGGCAACCCACTCCAATATTCTTGCCTGGAGAACCCCATGAACAGAGAGGAGCTTGGTGCATGAAGTCCATGAAGTTGCAAAAGAGTAGGACACGACTTTGTGATTAAACAACAAAACAACAACAACAAAAGGCTGAATTGTTTTGTATTAAAATAGTGTTTATGTTACCAGAGGGATATGAAACAGTGAAACTGACCACAACACTCAGCTTCACTTCCCATCAGTAGCCACTATGAACCACGTAAAAAAAAATGAGCACATTTATACAAACTTCAACATTCCCCCCTTTCCTCTTTGCTTTTACTAGTATTAAAAGGTAAACCAAGGCACATTAAAATCTTGAAGAGTTTATCTGAGCAAACATCCAACCAAACAGTTCACTTCAGTTCAGTTCAGTTCAGTCGCTCAGTCATGTCCGACTCTTTGTGGCCCCATTAATCGCAGCACTCCAGGCCTCCCTGTCCATCACCAACTCCCGGAGTTTACTCAGACTTACGCCCATGGAGTCAGTGATGCCATCCAGCCATCTCATCTTCGGTCGTCCCCTTCTCCTCCTGCCCCTAATCCCTCCCAGCATCAGGGTCTTTCCCAATGAGTCAACTCTTCCCATGAGGTGGCCAAAGTACTGGAGCTTCAGCCTTAGCATCATTCCTTCCAAAGAAATCCCAGGGCCGACTCCTTCAGAATGGACTGGTTGGATCTCCTTGCAGTCCAAGGGACTCTCCAGAGTCTTCTCCAACATCACAGTTCAAAAGCATCAATTCTTCGGCGGCAGCACCAAATCAAAAGTGTTAGGAGTGCTCCACCAACAGGAGCTGAGGAAGAGGTTTTTATAGAGGACCCACTGAAGCAAAGCAAGGAAATGATTTGATTGGCTATAGCTCACTCAGTTGCTTATTTAGGAGAGCCTATGGGGCTATGTATGATTGGTTTTCCTTCAGTTTCACTTCCTTCAATTAGAATGCATGGCCTGTGGCTTGAAGTTTTAATTCTCTGGGCATTAGACCCACCCCCAGTCTAAGCACCCCTTGTTTAAAGACTTTAATACTAGCTAAGTGTCATTTATACTTTGTGAAGTTTATGATAGGCAAACCCTCTTCTAATTTCTATACGTCTTCCGTAATGAGTCTATGTGAGTCTATATAGGTTGATTCAAAAATAGAAATAACCAAGTAATATCAGTTCAGTTCAGTTCAGTCGCGCAGTCGTGTCCAACTCTTTGCAACCCCATGAATCGCAGTACGCCAGGCCTCCCTGTCCATCACCAACTCCCGGAGTTCACTCAGACTCACGTCCATCGAGTCCATGATGCCATCCAGCCATCTCATCCTCGGTCGTCCCTTTCTCCTCCTGCCCCCAATCCCTCCCAGCATCAGGGTCTTTTCCAATGATACTTTCTAACTGTGGTGCTGGAGAAGATTCTTGAGAGTCCCTTGGACTGCAAGGAAATGAAACCAGTCAATCCTAAAGGAAATCAACCTTGAATATTCATTAGAAGGACTGATGCTGGAGCTAATGTTCCAATACTTTGGTCTCCTGATTTGAAGAGCCTATTCATTGTAAAAGACCCTGATGCTGGGAAAGATTGAAGGCAGAAAAGGACAGCAGAGAATGAGATCACTGACTAAATGGACATAAGTTTGAGCAAACTCTGGGAAATAATGGAGGACAGAGGAGTATGGTGTGCTGCAGTCCATGGATCACAGAGTTGGACACAACTTAGCAACTGAACAATAAAATTATATATATATATATATATATATATATATAGTGTTGCACAAAAGAAAATATTCCTAGCAACAAAGTCTGTTGAAACCTCTTTTCATTTTTATGTGACTTTCTTCATTCATTCAGGCCGTGTCCTAATGCTCTCCTTTTTTATACCCTGTAGCATTCTCTTTCATGGATTCCTTTTTTATTCTGCTAAAATATCTCCTGAATAATTTTTTCCATGTAGGATATGTGAGAAGTAAGCTCTGAAATAATATACATCTAGGAGTGTTTTATTTTGGCCTTAACCTGATTTGATGGTTTATCTAGATAAAATTTTAGATTTAAACCATTTTCTCTCAGAATTTTAAAAACAATGCCCTGTACCTATCGCTCCCAAAGTTGCTAATGAAAACAATCTAGGTCCTTTGTTTATAACACCTGTTTGTCTCTCTTAGACCCTAAAAGATTCTCTTTCTAGCCCAGTATTGCTAAAATATATATCTTTGTTTAATCCAGGATTTATCTTTTCCGATTAATCCAGCTCAGCTCTCCGTGCCCTTTTCCAGGTGAAGATTCAACTTCTCAGCTCAGAAAATGATTTTTCTTTTTTTTTTTCTTGATTACTTCATTTCCTGCATTATTTTTGTTTTCTTCTTCTAGACTTACAGTTGGATGGATGTTGAACCCCTGGATTTATTCATGTTTCTTTAGTTGCTTCTCTGTTCTCCATCTGTCTATTCATGCAATCTCCTAGACTTTATCTTTGTGATCAGTTATATTGATGTTACTATTTAAGCCACCCACTGATCTTTTGAATTCAGCATCATATTTCTTTTAATTTCTCATGTGTAATTTGTATTTGTTGACTGCTCACTTTTTCATATTGACCCGTTTGTATTATATCGATACAATATGCTCTCAAATTTTAAAATAATAAATAGTTTTCTGTTTGTTTTTAAGTGTCTTGTGCATCATGGATTTGCTCTGTTGTTCATCTTGGTCTTTTCCATACTATTGCAGTTGCCTCAAATCAGATGATCCTTAGTTTTGCAATTATACTTATAAATGAAAGAGAATCTGGGCTCATTGTGGGCACTGTTATAGCTTTCCTGGGCAGCTGTATATATCTTTTATGCCAGTAATCCTCCCCCTTTGAGTAGTACCATGTTTAAACATCCATTAAAACAAGTTAAGCCCCACCATCCTACTTGCTGAGTGTATCTGCTGGCTCTTTTAGAGCTCTGCTGCAGAGATTCCTGCTTGTGTCAGGCACAGATCTTTCTGGTTTGTCTGCTCCAGGCTCATCATCATGCCCACATGCTTCTGCTTCTGTTGCTAGAATTCTCTCTTCCACTCTATTGGGTCCCAGTCTGGAGCAGGACACCAAGTGGGACTACATTTCCAGTAAAGTGAAAGGGTTAGTCACTCAGTCATGTCTGACTCTTTGCAACCTCATGAACTGTAGCCCACCAAACTCCTTTGTCCATGGAATTCTCTAGGCAAGAATACTGGAGTGCGTAGCCATTCCCTTCTCCACGGGAGCTTCCTGACCCAGGGATCAAACCCATGTCTCCTGCACTGCAGGCTGATTCTTTACCATCTGAGCCACCAGGCAAGCCCATGTTTTCAGTAAACCACTGGCCAATTCAACCTCTTCACAACATTAAAGTACAAATGAATGTGTGACTGCAGGATCTATCTGCTTCCCCCAGCCATCTCAAGATAATGCTGACCTGGAAGTATTTCCAGGGTGTTTATACTAAGAAATAAATTTCAAGATTTAAAACACCTATGTATAAGAGGACAGACTTGTGGTTGCCAATGGGGAGGAGGAAGGTGTGGGAGAGATGGATTGGGAGTTTGAGATCAGCGATGCAAACTATTATATATAGAATGGATAAACAACAAAGTCTTATTGTACAGCACAGGTAACTCTTTTCAACATCCTGTGATATACCCTAATGGAAAAGAATATGAAAAAGAATATATATGTATGTGTAGAACTGAATCACTTTGCTGTACAGCATAACTAACACCACATTGTAACTCAACTTTACTTCAAGAAAATGAATTTTTAAAAATCTGTGTATAATGTGTAAGTCAGCACATACAAAACTACACCAAAAATAAATGGGAGACACCCTTAGCAAAACAAACACTCAGGAGGGAAAAAAAAAAAAAAAACAGCAGAATTATGGAATCTTTTAGGAGAGAGTCTGAAAGCTTTCTGTACCCTTCATGTAAAGATAAATAAAATTCCATTGGTACAAACTGACCCAGTGCCAACCAAAACCTTACTTGGGTGTTTTTATCCTGGGGTTTTGAGGGAATTGGAATGGAGAATTGGGAGACTGAGAATGGAGGAAGAGAGCTTCCTTACTGGCTCAGTAGCAAAGAATCTGCCTGCCAATCCCAATACAAGAGACCCAAGTTCAATCCCCAATCAAGGGAGATCCCCCATGGCACAGAGCAACTAGGTGTGTGAACCACAGCTACTGAACCTGTGCGCTACAGCCTGGGAGCTATGGGCCCCAGAGACCATGCTCAGCAACAAGAGAAACCACTACAATGAGATGCCCACACGCAGCAACTAGAGAGCCGCCCCTGCTCCCCAAAACTAGGGGAAAACCCATGCAGCAATGAAGACCCAGCATAGTCAAAAATAAATAAATAAAATTAAAATTATTTAAAAAGAAATAAAAAAGAATGGAGAAGGAAAGACATAAAAATTGTCATTACAGTTGAATTTATTGCTGACTTGAAGATTAGAGCATGTTCACACCTAAGCCAGATTTCTCCACCTTACCTAAAAAAAGTTAGTGGCCAAAAAAGTTTGGGTTTTTCCATATACTGTTACCAAAACTCCAAAAAAACTTTTGGTCAGACCCAATATAAGGGCCGATCTGAGGCAGGACAAAGGAGGACTCTGTTTCAGGTGACATACAAGTCTATTCCGTGGCAGTTCAGTCGCTTAGTTGTGTCCAACACTTTGTGACCCCACAGACGGCAGCACGCCAGTCCTCCCTGTCCATTCCAGCTCCCAGAGTTCATCAAACTCATTTCCATTGAGTCCGTGATGCAATCCAGCCATCTCATCCTCTGTCGTCCCCTTCTCCTCCTGCCCCTAATCCCTCCCAGCATCAGGGTCTTTTCAAATGAGTCAATTTTTCGCATCAGGTGGCCAAAACAGTCTTCTACAAAAAAAAAGGGGGGGGGAGACAGAGTGTCATGCTAGGGAGTTCACCTCATGTTAAAG
The DNA here is from genome assembly GCA_006408695.1 of Aepyceros melampus. Lineage (NCBI taxonomy): Eukaryota > Metazoa > Chordata > Mammalia > Artiodactyla > Bovidae > Aepyceros > Aepyceros melampus. The sequence goes on along the minus strand of SJXQ01010790.1, from coordinate 436,900 downwards.
CCACCTGTGACCACACCAGGACTCAACAATACTGGCCACCAACCTGTTAAGGCAGGTGTGTCTATGTTCTTTTTGGCTCCCATCTTTAGCCACGACCTCTGGGGCAAATACAAAGTTGTAATTAGGATGGTGAGTGAACAGGCAGGAAGGGACCTGCTGGAAAGAAACAAGGAAAAAAGAAAAGACAGTTCCAGAATGAAACCTGACTGGCCAGGGCCAAAACCAGTGTCCAGGGAGTATGGTCAGCCCTGAGAATGAGGAAGGAGAGGGTTCTACCAGGAAGAGTATTTTCCAGAGAAATTAGGAATGCAATTTCAAGAGACTGTTGTCAAATGAGTCTTAATGCAATAGGCAAAAAATCATAATTAAGTATTACAAAACACATGAATTAACTTTAAACAAAAAGCTACTAGCAACAGACAGACCCTCATCCACAGCAGATTTAGCATTAACAAAGAAAGGAAGTAAGGGAAGAAAAAGTAGCAAAACCACAGGCAGGAGTTCTCTGAGGGGTCACAGGGTACACGCAGGGCAAAGAGGGGAGGGCATTTCTCTTTAAAGTTTGGATTTTTTTAAACCCATAAGGAAATTGTGGTTGAAGGAAATTAGAAGGCTTCACAACAGTTGCTTTCCTAGTGGGTGTCAGAATTTTGAAACCTGATCAGTTTCGTTCAAAGTGAGATTTTGAAATCTCCGTGCAACAACCAACATAAATAGTATGCAGAGAAAGAATGGCAAGATATTTCTTGAGAAGCTCAACTGTGATTTACATGGCTCAGACAGTAAAGAATTTGCCTGCAATGCAGGTGACCTGGGTCGATCCCTGGGTCAGGAAGATCCCCTGGAGAAGGAAATTGCTACCCACTCCAGTATTCTTGTCTGGAGAATGCCATGGACAAAGGAGCCTGGTGGGCTACAGTCCATGGGGCCCCAGAGAATCAGACATAACTGAAGTGACTTAGCACACACACACCCCTAAGTGTGCAGAGAAACCTGAAAGCCTCAAACACATCTCTCCTGGCCTTTGACCCTGGGTTGTCTTGCAGATGCGCTTTTCAGGAAGGAGGAAGGCAAAGCAGATGGATGGTTTGCTGACAGGCTCAAAATACTTCCCGGAGCCCAGAAAGTAGGGTGATTGCTGTTCATTCTGCTCCCACAGAGGACTGCGCTCAATTACGAGACTTTAAACCCAATTGTCATCAAGATAGATTATCTGATTGTGGAGATTTTCTGCTGATTTTGTCTTAGGACTTGGTCTCCTATTTTCAGCCATGATGGCTGTCAGACTGTGAATCTAGTATGTCCAGCCCCCCAGGCATTCTTGCTTATTCTGACCTCTGCTTCCTCTACTTAACCTTCAATATGCAAACGTAACACCCACAGAGAAAAGAGGCAAGACTCTCTACCAGTTTGAAGATGGGTAGCAATGACCACTGCTTCTTTTATCCAATTGGCGAGATTGCTATTTCTCTCAGGCTGGTTGGAAATCTTTCCAGCAGCTTCTCAGATATTCCAGACCACAAACTACTGAATATCAAATTCTCTTCCAAACCCCTTACTTTCCCATGTAGAAACAAGGCCCAGAAAGAGGTGATTTTCCCAAAAGTTTCTCAGACATTTGAATCTAAAACCAAAATGTCTTTCTCACCCTACACAAAGCTCTTCTTTCTCCCAGTGCTCAGAAACAGCCAGCTGTCCCTAAGGGACCCTGAGTCCCACTTTCCATGGGGAAATATGGACTGTCCGAGCTGGAGTCCAAAGCTTCTGCTGACACACAGAGGAATCGAAGACCAGAGAATGGAAATGATTACACAGTCTAGTCAGGCCTGTCCCCAGCAACAGCAGGGGCTCAACTCATGGCAGCCGAGTCTGAATCTACAGTGGGAAATGACACCCATTTATGCTGAAAGTGTGGTCAGAGATATGGTCCTTTTCTATGGAATCTCAAGCCCAATAATGAATGGTAAAGACCTAGAAAAGACCCTGGTGCTGGGAAAGATTGAGAGCAAGAGGAGAAGAGGGCAACAGAGGATGAGATGGTTGGATGGCACCACTGACTCAATGGAAATGAGTTAGAGCAAACTCTGGGAGATAGTGAAGGACAGGGAAGCCTGGTGTGCTGCAGTCCATGGGGTGGCAAAGAATCAGACAGGACTTAGGGACTGAACAACAACAGAAAGCACAGAGCCAGGGGCCTCTCAGCAGAGCGGCCCTCTCCACTGGCTACACCAGACTCAAAGGAGCATCTCCTTACGAGTCTTCTGATGGCTAATGAATGCCGGGTTTCCTCCTGGCTCATTCTCGCCAGAAGGCTATTAGCATATTCACCAGGTTCTCGCCCTATAAACCTGAGTTGGAATGCATAAGTTATCAAATGAATCTCTCTACAGCAGAGCTTCTAGACACAGTCCTAATCAGACTCTCACTTGCTCACAAAAACTTTTAGAATGAAGGGCTGCCAGATAACACTTATAACAAGCCTTACTATACCTGTATCAAAGAGACACGGAATTATTTCCTTAATTCCATGCATGAGCAGAGCTGAAAGAGCTAGTAACAATATAATTTCTTAGCAATTTAATGTATATTTTCACATTAGAGCCTAACTTTATCCCAGAGGCTAGAAACATTCTTTAGTGGCAAATAATGAGTTTATCTGCTATAAAATTAGCTACCCTTCCTAAGAGCAACAGGATTCCGCTGCAGTGTCAACCTAGAGATTTCATAGAATTATAGCCTCTAGCATGTGGAAGAAAACATTCAGAGTAATAATAATAATAATCTGGATTTTTTAATGAATTTCTCCCAGTAATCAGTGTGGATCTTTATGTATAGTAAACCCTCAAGACATCTTCATGTATTAGTCATTAATTAATTAGTTAATTAATGAATGATCCTCAACTCCATTTAACATCTGTGGAAACTGCATCTCCAGTGTGAAGTGTGATTTCCCTAAGCTCACAAAATGTCAGAGCTGGAATTTAAACCTAGGTGTTCACATTCTCAGGAATTTTCTTACTCACTTTGTCTATCATACAGTCCCTCCTATTTTTAAAAAAAAATAATGTTTCAAATATTCCAAGAGTAGCCTCAAAGTAAGCTATTTTCTTTTTCCTTAACTTTTTTCCAACTCATTGAGGTACAATTAACATATAACAATGTATAATAGACAAGTTATTCATCACGATGACTTGATGTATGTGTATATTACAAAATGATTATCACAATAAGGTTAGTTAACACATCTATCATCTCACATAATGACCTTTCATTGTGTGTATGGTAAGAGCTTTCTGGGCCTCCCTGATGGCTCAAATGGTAAAGAACCTACCTGTGATGCAGGAGACCCAAATTTGATCCTTGGGTCAGGAAAATCCCCTGGAGAAGGGAATGGCTACTACTCTAGTATTTTTGCCTGGAAAATTCCAGGGACAGAGAAGCCTGGTGGGCTACAGTCCATGGGGTCACAAAGAGTCAGGCATGACTGATGACTTTCCCTTTCTTTCGAGAGCTTTTAAGATCTACTCAACTTTCAAGTATATAGTCCACTATTCTTATCTGTAGTCACCATGAGGTGACATTTCAGAATATATCTGTCTTATAACTGGATGTATACCAAGGTCTTTCCTGGTAGCTCAGTCAGTCAAGAATCCGCTTATGAAACAGGAGGGGCAGCTTCAATCCCTGGGCCGGGAAGATCCCCTGGAGAAGGAAATGGCAACTCACTCCAGAATTCTTGCCTGGAAAATCCTGTAGACAGAGGAGCCTGGTAGGCTACCATCCATGGGGTAGCAGGAGTCGGTCACAACTTAGCGACTAAACCACCAACTAGATGTAACAATTTTCAAATCCAGTTTGAGAAAGCATCCTGTGTACACCTTTCAAGCACAGCAAAAAGACTGTAGAAGCCATTCTACCAACCAAGTTCCAAGGTGAGGAGCCTTCCTGTTATTAAAAAAACTCCTCCTTCAGGCAGCGGTGAGGATAAATTATCAATTCATTCAACTAAAAAAAGGTTCTAATCCCATACTAAAAATCTCACACAGTACAAGTATTTCAGAAACAATATCTCATTTAATTCTCACCCCAGCTCTGCAAGCCCAGCAATATCCTCTGTACTGCACCATTGACAAGACTGGGCTCCAAGCAGTAAGGGAAGTGCATGAACCCATGCAGCTAGTCACAGACAGAGCTGGATCTTGAAGCCAGGTCTGGGTGACTTTCAGAGATGTGGGTTCACCTTCTGTGAAGTTATGGAACAGGAGTGAAATGTTGCCCTGCCTGGGACGTTTCCCTTCCTCTAGCAGGGAATATGCCAGCTAACAAGTGATGGCAGCACAGCTTGGTGGGTTCTACGATGGAGGTAAGAAGGAGCAAGGTGTGACTTGGAGGACAGGTGGCACACCTAGCTGAGGCTTCTTCCTAGGAAAGTGACACCTGACTTGGGTTTCCTATATGCAAATAAAAAGGGAAAGATATTGTTCCTTTAATTGCTGTCCTGATGAATATCCAGATGTAGTTTTCTGGACTTGAATGTCTTTGAGTTGTCGCTAACTTTATTGAACGGCATGAGTTTTAGAAGCTTTGTTTCTGTAAGACTTGAAGAAGCAGCTCTTCTTCCTGCCCAAGGTCCCTGAGGGCTTGGGAAAGGAAATTTGTTTTTGACTGGTATCTACCATAGCCAGAAGGACTTACCTTCAACCTAAAACTAAGACCAATTCTCCACCTACAGCCTGCAGGTCACGATCTTGATTTTGATTCTATTTCAGACTTAGATTTGTACCATTTTGTCTCCATCAATGAGTCTGAGTTTCATCCCACAGTTGACCTACTGACTGAGAAGAGAGGAAAGGAAATAGGTAGGAAAATGTTTCGCATTTGGCCGTAGAGCAAATGGAACAAGGGGGATCCAGAAATGGCACAAAACATATACCACTTTCTCTAGTCCTTTCCTGCCTTAAAGCCTCTTTGCACAACCAATCCCTGTTCTGCTACTCCCCCCATCCCCTGCGGCTACCATCACCAACCCCCATGGACTTTGTAGTTGGGGCAATTTATCTGCTGGACATCTCTTGAAAAGGCATGATGGGTTTGTTTCCCCATTTCTAAATTATTCCAGTAAAGCAAATCTGAGCTTGGGATTAGCCAGAAGTTCCAAGTGTAATGTACTCAGGGATCATGTCAGTCAAGTACCAAGAACCTCGACCTTTTTCTTAGTCTATCCAACTTATTATACTGGAGACTTACACTTTCTCCAAAGTTTGATCCTTATTCACTTAATGTAAGAACTCTGAAATCCTCATTAGAGACAAGAATGAATCTTCCTTGTTGAACACTTCCTCTATGAAAGACACTATATAGTAAGTCTTTACATTTTTTATTGCATTTAATCCTCAAAGTCACCCCAGCAAGTAGTTATCATTAGTTCCATTTTACAGATGACGTTAAGTCATTAGGTAACTGACCTTGAGGCTGGTAGAGAGTTCCGTATGTGTTAAACACCTCTATTGTCTGACAATGAAACCCTCACTCATTTATAACAATCCTCCTATCTGCCTGGACTCCCACATATCTTAGATGTCCATGGAATACAGTTGGGAGAGAAGTGTCTTCACTGCATAGCTGGAGAGGTAAAAATACTGATTAAATATTTTTATTATCTGGTCTTAACTCCAGATGGTAGAACAACTCCTCACTCTCTCTGCCTGCCTCTCAGAAAGGACCCTGCCTCTCTCAGGTATCCCCAGTGAGCCCAGCCCAGGGCATCCCACCAACTTCCTGCCTTGTTCCAGGAACCTGGCAACCCAACAGCAGCAGCACCTTAGCAGAGTCCAGAAATGGTTCCTGAGGAGCCCATGAAGTGGTGGTCCCACCCCTGGGCTCTCAGAGTGGATTACAACGTGAAGTCAGCAGAGGGACCAGACAAAGCCCCGAGGGCCACCAGCTTCCTCGCTTCTTCCTCTTTCAGGTAACAGATGTGGACGGTGTATTAATCAGCTCAGATGCTACAGCAAAACATACCAGACAGACGAGATGGCTTCCAAACAACAGGGATTGATTTCTCACAGTTCTGGAGGCAAGAATCTGAGATTAGGGTGCCAGCATGTCAGATTATGGTAAGAACCCTTTTTCCAGTGGCGGATTGCCCACTTCTTTTGTGTGTGTGAAATACTGTAAGCTTTAATTAAGCATTGTTCATATACCTTAACAGGGCTTCTCTGGTGGTTCAACAATAAAGGATCTGCCTGCAATGCAGCAGCCGCAGGAGACATAGGTTCAATCCCTAGGTCAGGAAGATCCCCTGGAGGAGGGCATGGCAACTTATTCCTGTATTGTTGCGTGGAGAGGAGCCTGGCCAGCTGCAGTCCATGGGGTCACAGAGAGCTGGACACGACTGAAGGGACTTAGCATGCACACGCACACGTATACTTTAACACTCGTATTCATTTAATATGAATGCCTGCCAGAGGGTCCATACATGTCACTCTCCTTCAGATTCATCACTGCTTCCCGTCACCGCCCAGTGCGATGCTACTCAAAGTCTGGTCTGTGGACCATCAACAGTGGCATCTCATGGGAGCTTGTTAGAGCCTGAGGATCTCAGGCTTCCACCAACAGACTGCCCACTTCTCACTGTGTCCTCACATGACAGAGAACGGAAGGGGGACACAACTCCCCTGTATAATATTTATAAGGGCACTAATTCCACTGTGGGGCTTCACCCTCATAACCTCATCTAATCCTAATCATCTACCCCAAAGTCCCACCACCTAATCAAGTGGGGGTGGGTAGGGTTTCCATCTGTACATTTGGGAGGATGCAAGCATTCAGTCCATAACAGGAGCACATAGATGGTTTTTCCCCTCTTCCTCTACCTTTGGCTGTTTGGAAATTTAATCATGCAAATATTTGTTTAGCACCCACTCAATTCTAAGCCCTGGGCTAAGCAGAGTAACCCAAAGAAAATTCAGGGTCTGGTCAGAGAAAATATAAAACAGAAAATCCTAGGCTAATGGAATGAGCACCACAGCGAAGTCCTGTGTAAAGCGCTCTGAGTACACAGGGGAGGAACTGGTTTATTCCGCCTGCCAGCTCAGGGGCATTTCACATGCCACCCTGGTCTCCCTAGTGCCAGTAATGCAAGCTTTTAAGCTGCGAAGCAACATTGTCAATTGTGTTTTGAGATAAGCTTTCTGGCAGCTAGCACTTTGAAGGTCAGAAACACCCTGTGCCCAGCAGAGAACCTGGCAGAAAGTTCACCGATTCCAGTAACACTGATGGAGTCCCTACAATATGCCAGGCTCTGGGCACATAACGTGCAGCAGTAAAGTCTCTGCCCTGAGAGAGGAAAACAATCAAGTCAATGGGATGTTAAGGGCAAGGAGATGCAGGCATTCAGGAGAAATGACTCACCCTGTTTGGAGAGTGTCAGCCTGGCTGCCCAGACACGATATTTAAGCTTCATCAAGATGGGGAGGCAGGAGTTAACCAGAAAAAATGGGGCAACAGTGGGAGGAAGTGAGCAGGGAAGAGTGTGCTGGGCAGAAGTAGTGTGAACAATTGCCTGGAAGCAGGAGAAAGCATGTCTCAGTGAGTCTGGTCCTGGTGAGTATGGCCAGTGCGAGGTGAAGCTGAGACAAGGACAAGGCACCTTGATTTAACTGAACAACAGTGGCTTCAGTGAGAACAAAGGTCTGGAGGAAATAGCACAGAGGCAGGGAGGCCATTTGGGCCAGAGCAAGGTGAATCTGATGGAAGGAGGAAGATGAAAGTCAGGACTAAGGCAATAAGAGTAGAGATGGAGAGAAGGCCTAAGAAGAGAGCAACTGATTGAAGATGGGACCATCAGAAAGACACAATAGACACAGGGAAAGGATCCACACTTATTTCAGTAAAGTACACAAGAATGGCCCTAAGAACATTGTACAGAGCAAGCATCCCAGCAGGACTGTCCACATGGAAAAGGCAATCACCTTTGGGCTTTCAGATTCCAACCATGGAATCTGCTAATCATGGGACTGTCTGATCTAGATGAAAAACTTTTAGTCCCATGGATTGGTGGTTGGAGGGTATGCTTTTGGCCAGTCCCAGCTTCCCTCAGCTTTGGCTACCCCGCCCCCCTCCTCCCCAGATACAGAGAACCTGTAAGAACCCCTGCCCATTACTGAGGCCAGTCTTTTAGGGGTGCCAGTCCCTTACCATGTCCAGGCTGCAGGCTTGCCAAAAATCAAGCCCCACAGGGAATAAGGTAAGGGAAAAACAGGCCAAAAATGACTCCCAGTAGGGACTGTGTTGTGAGTAACTGAGATGGCAGGAAGAACAGGTCTAGTTGGAGATAGTGGTGGTAGACAGAGGGAGTGTAGAAGACAGAGGGACAAAATTGATCAAAAAACAGACACCCCTGAAACTATAACCATGGGAGGTGATGCTTCCTGCAAAGCAATGTGGTGCTGTGGATGGGATGGGTAGACAGGTGCCTGGGTGCCCAGAGTCAAACTCTGAACCTCAGAGCTCCAGCAGTAAAATGGGATGACAATTCCTACTCAGTTTGGGGATCAGTTGTTTCTCGGGCCCCTCCAGTTCTAAAATGATATGAATTGATGGACTGAAGATCAGGTTCTTCTGGGGGAAGTTTCCAATCCTTCCCCAATCCCACCTGCACCCATCTTTCCAGCCACACTTCTCTTCCAGAAGCTCCCCTTCAACCAGCTTGGGCTCCTCCCTGGCTCCTCCCTATGTCCATGTCTTCTCAGCCCCACTGATTCCAGCCCTTATCCCTGCGTGTTGATTGTGAACCTCAGCAGATCACAGGAAAATAAAATTCAGCCCTTATACTTGTTCCATCCGCCCCACCAAGGAAGCCTTCCCAGCTGCCACTGGTTGAGCACCTAGTCCCAGAATATCTGTAACTTCACTTCTTCAACACTCTGAGCAACTTGAAGGTCAGTGACATTACAGGACATGCCAAGTTCACTCCACTTGTAGGTAGCAGTTTGTATCCAAACCCATGTCACATTGATTCTGGAATCTGTGGCCAGTCTCCTTCAAGGTCATCTAAGCTTCCACACCAGAGTCTATTCCTGACTCCCTAATAGGTTCTCACACATGATGAATTTGCCTTATCCTTTAACTTGCCATTGGTTTTGTCACCAAGCCAGACTGTGAAGCCAGGATCTGTACCTTCCACACCTTGTGATGGCCCAAGAGTCACATTTAATTTAAATTAATATTTTCTTTATAGAGACAGATCCCACAGTGGGAAAAGCTCCGACTGAGAGCAGCAGGCCTGGGTTCCATCTCTCTCTAACAACCAACCTTCCCTGTGTCCTTGGAGGGTGACTTTCACTCTGGGAGTCTGTTTTCTCATCTGTGAAGGGTTGGATTTGATAGCTAACTTTGCTTTTGACATTTGATGCTAAATCAGCAGAACCTTTGAGAGCAAATGCTAAGGGGCATCAGAGCTGATCTGCTTACAGACAGGGAGGCTCCGAGGAACTGGATGAGTAGTTTAACAACAGGAGGGGAGAAGTCAAGGGGGCCCAAGTGGCAATAATAGAGCAGATTTATCACTCGATTCCTGAGATTTATTTTAGAGGAATGAAAAATGAAGGGCGGAGACCTGAAAGAGGACAGAATCTTATCGGAGCAACAGAACATGGATATCTGTTATAAATCTTCCACCTTTAATTACTCTTAAAGGTGGTTATGAATTTAATACTTCTATAGGGCTTGGCTTTTGAGAAAGTAGACAGTTATAAAGGGGCTGATGATACATACAGAATGACTTTCAAAAGGAACACACAGGCTGCATGCCCTGTGCTTAAAAAGGAGACAGGACCCCATCAAGGATATTATGGCCTCTTACTAGGTCAGTACCTAGCAGGGCTATGTGATCACAACTCAGAGGACCTAAAGCATTAGAAACTGAAAAGTAAGTTCCAAGGATAATAAAATGGATCAGGAAAGAAGGAAGAGTAGAGATGGTAGAGGCCACGGAGAAAAGGTGAACTGACAGAAAGAGATTGGGTGCTCCAAGTTTAGGATTTCTGGTTCATGTCTTTCAGGATGATGAAGAAGAAAAGAACAGTGAATATAGGGCAACAAGCATGGTGGTCAGGCTCCAGGTAACTGCTCTTGTCCTTGCTACCGATTGGCTCTGTGACCTTGAACAAGTCACTTCACCTTAAAGAAACTGCTTCTTCGTTTGAAAATGGAGTCATCACACTTATCTGCTCTAAGCAAGCTTCACTAGCAACAACACACTAGGAAACTAAGACAGACTGTACAAATCCACGGTATCTTACAACAGAGAATCATCCTTTTCACCCTCTGGTGGCATCAACCTCAACAGTGTACCAGTCTGCACAGCATCTGCCCTGCTCCAGACCTCAAGATCTTCACTTTGACCACTGCAACTGACTTCTGTTTTGCCATTTCAGTCCATCATCAACCAGAGCAATCTTTTCAAATTGCAACTGTGGTCAACTCTCTCCCTTTCTCATAACCCTTACCATCATTTATAGATTACATTTTAAGAATGCAGACAACCTTCACAACTTGTCTTCCAAGCTCCATTTCCAAGCATTGTTGACCACTTGCTGTCACAATCCCTATATTGCACCTAAGTTGAGCTATTTGAAATTCCCTCAAGATACCTTGATCTCTCTTGAATCCAAGCTGTACTACACACTCATTTCTTTTTCTGGAGGCCTTTCCCATTTGACATGTTCCAACATATCCTTCAAGACCCACTTCAAATACTATTTTCCCTGAGAAGCTTTCTCCAACTCCCCCAGGCTGTTAATATTTCTGTTATCTTTGATTTTTTTAACTCAAACATTTATTTGTTCACATTGGACTTTCTGCCATTTCCCTTAGGAAAAAAATGTTCCATAAACTGCTTCTTGAGTTTGATTCTCTCCTTTTTCCTTTGTAGCCCTGAACATTCTACCTTATTGACAGCTCCAAGGTCAGTGCTTTGACCTTGTAAAAAAACACAGTGTAAATTATGGGTTTAAAAAATTTACAGCAGCTGCAAAATCAAATGAATTTGGGTAAAATGAATATGATTTTTAGGTCACCGTCTGCTATATGGAACACTTCTTTACCTGTAAGCAATTTGGCAGGGGAGAGCAAGGGGCAGTAAATTCACCTGCTTTGGTTAATTCTGGAGAGTCAGTACCTGATTGAAAATTCCCTTCTGTGCCCTCATGATGCTCTATGCACAGCTCTAGCCAAGCTTTTATCTCCAGACTTCTCATCACTACTTACTTCTTAGCCTCCCAGAGAAGGTGTAGATGTTGTATGGCAGGGACGATGGATCCTTCTCCATATTCCCCAGCAGCCAGTCCTGTTTGTGAGACATGCTTGGTACTCAATTTAGAAATGTTCATTGCATGAATAACAGTAGCTAACATTTGTGGAGATCTTATTATGTGCCAGACAGGCACTGTTCTAAACACCTTCTGTGTATCACCTCATCTAATTCTCAAAATAACCCTATAAGATAAGAATTATAATTATCTCCATTTTAAAAATGACAAACAGAAACCCAACATATGTGTAGAAGCTTAATTTAGAACTTGAGTTCTTGGCAAGAGAGTCATACCTCCACCAAAACAAAATACTGCCTCTCATGTTGAATAAACAAACCATTTGTGAGTTCCATTCTAATGGAGCAGTTCCTCCTTTATCAGTTTTGAGAGGCAAGATAGGTTGGTCTAAATGCTCAGTAATTCCATTCAGTGTTCACTGAATGATCACTTTGTACCAAATATCTGTCCTGATTTCTTGGGCATCCAAGATGAGTCAACCCTGTCTCTGAAAAAAAAAAATGAATGAAATCTGGCCTTCCTTCCAATCCATCACCAAAAGTAACATTTCCCAGTCAGGCTACCTGTTTTTGAGGTAGATAGAAGTTATCATCCAGAGGCTAGCCTCCCAGAACCAGGTCTTAAAGAACCAACAGTCTTAAAGAAGATGCCCCAAAGACCCACAAAAGGAGATTATTGATGCCCAGGGAAACAAGACAGAAAAAATATTTTCCCAACAGCTGGTCGTTCCTTTTAAGAAGAGAGTTTTTGTCGGAAGAGTTGTGTTCTTGTATGAGTTTCAGCTCTCCCATAGTTTCCATAAGGAAGAGACACAGAGGAGAATAATAACTTGCTGTTTCCAGGAAAGCAATTTTGGAGGAATGGGCATGAGGAGGGAAACTGAAAGAGGAAAGCAGAGAACCAGGATAATAATAAAAATTGTAATTTAGTTCCAACAGCCTTCTGATGTCAGCACTACTATTTTTCCCATTTTACAATTGAGGTAACTGAAGGGTTAAGTTAGCAGAAGTATAAGTGATTCATTTTCTCTTTAAATTCCTCAATTTTCCCAAAACTTCACCAAAATCTTTCAAAATGCTAGGTGAGTACAATTCTGGATATTTTTGTTGGAAGTGAATATCAGCGCTAAGTTCCACATGTGGGTTGAATTAGAGTGAAGAGGAGGCTACGGCATGTGCAGCTACAAGCCTATTTGGGACCTGGGAGAACTGATGTGACCGCATGCGTTATGACTGCAGTTATAGCCACCACCACACAACCCTGAGGAGAGAGAGTTACGTGTGCGTGCTGTAATTGTGTGAATCAATGAGAAGCAAAAGGAGTGTTCTTTAAATCTGCAGGGATTCAAGCTAAAGCAACCCCAGCATGATGGGAGAATTTCTGATGCATGTGTGAGCACAGACAGTTTTTTCCAAAACAATGGAGGACTACAAGGATGGTTTATGCTGAATGCTTGTTTTCCTTCTAGGAATCTGAGGTTTTGGTAGGTTCTAAGGATGGGTGCCTACATGATCAGTCCTCAATTAAGACCTGGGCACTGAGTCTCAAATGAGCTTCCCTGGTGACAATGTTTCACACATGTTGTTGTCACAACTCCTTGATGAAAGAATTCAGTCAGTAGGTGTGATTCCACTCAGCAAGGACTCTTGCTAGCTTGAACTCAGTTTCCTTCACACTTCACTGCATGTGGGTTTTTTCCCTTTGCAGATTTTTCTTTGAATGCTTCACGGTAACAAATCCTAAGTATTGTTGAAGAAAATATTGCTCACCATTTTTAAAATGGAGAATTCTGGCTATCAAATGCTGAGATATTTAGAATCCACCGGACACATTTAAAAGAGTGACATAAAATATTTGTTTTTTTAAATGTCAGTATTTATAATTTAGTGAAAATTTAAATTTATAGAAAATTTAGAAATGTGTAAAGGAATATACAGATATATTTCTAAAATTTAGGGACATAAATAAAATTTAAGACCATATGAGGATTACTGTAAATGAGAGGTTCTTGTTCTTAAAGAGGGTTACATACTCTTTAGACTCACAGAATCTATGAAATCTCTCATGAGAAAAAACATATATATGCATATATCTGCAAGATTCTGTATATAAGGACTTCTACTTCTAGTCAAAGTGGAATAACAGGGACCAGATTTACTCTAATGACAAAAACAAGAGGAAAATATAAAATATATAGAACAACAGTTTGGGACTGTATATTAAGCAACAAAAGACAGTGGTCCATGAGACAGGAAACAAATGAGGTGAGCCTTACGATTGCCCCAGTTTGCTACCTCGAGAGAGTTTCCAGATGTAATGCAGAAAGGGAAAACCCAGGCAGATCCCCAACAATCTCTGAAGTTAAGGAGCTGGAGGCGAAAATCTAGTGGCTAGCATTCACAGAACAGAATTCCAGGGAAGAGAGAAATGCACAGTAATATCTGGAAATTTGCAGATGTCTTTCCCAAGAATTCAGCAGATCAGTACATCTGTATGAAGAAATAACTTCAAGGAATGAACCATCAGAAAAGACAGAGGAAACAGTCCTCAGTGCTTGCAAGAAACAAAAAGAATGCCCAATCCCACCAGCCAGATTGCAACACTTCATAATTCATGGAACACTGGGTAGACTATTCAGAAGGTCTTGACTTAGCATTGGAGAATAACTGGCCCAGACTAAACCCTGTTCTGTTACACCAAAAAGAATCTTAAAAGCAAGACCTAAAAAAGTTCAACTGTTTCCAAGTAACTTAGGAAATTCCCACAATAAAAATCAAGAATATTTATAAGTATACAATATCCAACACCCAAAACGGTAAAATTTATGAAGACTAACATCCGGTAAATGGCAACCCACTCCAGTGTTCTTGTCTGGAGAATCCCAAGGATGGCGGAGCCTGGTGGGCTGCCATCTGTGGGGTCGCACAGAGTCGGACACGACTGGGGCGACTTAGCAGCAGTAGCAGCATCCAGTAAAAAATTACAAGGCATGCAAAGAAGCAAGAAATAGGATCTGTAATATAAAATAGATCAATGAATTGAAACCAGCCATAAATTACATGTCAGAATTATCAGGCAAGGGCATCAGAATAATTATTATCACTGTATTCTGTACATCCAAAAACTTAAATATAAACAGAGATAATATTAATAATATTCAAATCAAACTTTCAGAAATGAAAACTACATCTGAGATTTCAAAAATCCATTGGTGGGCTTAACGGCAGGCCAAATATTACAGAAGAAACTGTAATGACAGAGAAGCAGGAAAAACAGGAAAATGAGTATCAGTTCATCAAGCAAGTGTAAGTGTTAGTCACTCAGTCATGTCTGACTCTTTGTGACCCCATGGACTGTAGACCACCAGGCTCCTTGGTCCATGGAGTTCTCCAAGCAGAAATACTGGAGTGGGTTGCCATTTTCTTCTCCAGGGGATATTCCCAAGCCAGGGATCAAACACAGCTATGCTGCACTGCAGACTCTTTAACCACTGAGCCACCAGGGAAGCCCTTGCTATGCAGAAGAATAATTATATCTTCATCCTTTTTCCTGAAGATCCCAGACGAGCCTCCAAGATGATAGCTTACAGTGAACGATGTCAGATTTGTGATCTCTGAAGAAGATTTAACTTCAGGACCAGGGACCAGGCTTGATCACTCAACATTGTAAATGTTATGTACTTGATAACAGAGATGCAAAATACATAAAAGAAAAACTGATAAAACTATAAGGACAAGTAGACAAATATACACTTATAGTTGAATGTTTTCATACTCTATGTTAATAATTTGTTTAAAAAATTAAAATATCAGGAAAAATATAGATGACATGAAAATAATTCCAAATAGCTAGACCTAATTAACATTTCACCGACTCAATGGACATGGGTTTGGGTGGACTCCAGGAGTTGGTGATGAACAGGGAGGCCTGGCATGCTGCGGTTCGTGGGGTCAGAAAGAGTTGGACACAACTGAGTGACTGAACAGAAACTGAATTAACATTTGTGGAACATTCTGCCCAATAATATGATACACATACTTTCCAAGTGCACATGAAACATTGACCAAGATACACCACATTGTGAGTGATAGAACAATTTCAATAAAGTTTAAAAGATCCAAGTCATACAAAGGATTTCATTATAACAAATGGAATAAAATTAGAAATAAAAAACTGAAAGAACTCTTTAAAAATCACCAAATATTTGGAAACGAAACAACATATTTCTAAATATCCTGGGCATCAAAGAATAAATCAAAAGGAAAATTAGAAAGCATTTTGAACATAATAAAAACAGAAACACAAAATGTATGGTATGTTTGTATGGAATGCTGATAAAGCAGTATTTAGGGGGAATTTTATAGCATTAATATATGTATCAGAAAAGAATAATGTCTCAAATCAATGACCTCAGCTTCCATCTTATAAGACTAAAAAATAAGCAAATTAAACACAAAAAGGCAGAGGAAATGAAAGAATAGCAATCAGAATGGAACCAATGAAATTGAAAATGGAAAAGCAATAGAGCCAATCAGTGTAATCAAAATCGAGTCCTTTAGAAAGACTAATAATATTGATACTCTTACCCAGCCTAGTCAATTTAAAAAAAAATAAATTACAATATCAAATATTGCTGTAAATTCTATAGATATTAAAAGGATGATAAGAAAATGCTAAAATATTTTATGCCAATACATTTAATGATTGAGATGAAATGGATAAAGTCCTTGAAAGACACAAACAACCAACGTCTACTCAAGAAGAAATACATAAACTAAATGACTTAATATCTATAAAATGACTGAATTTGTAGTTAAAAACCTTTTCAAGAAGAAAACTTCATGGCCAAATGACTTAACTGGAGCATTCTGTCAAACATATAAAGAAGAAATATTACCAATTCTATGCAATGTATTGCAGCAATTAGAAGAGGGAGAAATACTTTGCAACTCATTCTGAGTCTAGCATTGCCTGGATAGCAAAACAAAACAAAATAGCAGTTTTTTAAGGGGGAAAAAAAAAAACTGAACAATATGTCTCATGAAAGTAAATGCAAAATTCAAAAATTTTATCAAATTGATCCCAGTAATATTTTTAATAATGCATCATGACTGCTGTTAGCAGGACTATATATCCTCTGACAAGATATGTTCAGGTTCTGACCCCCAGTACCAGTGAAAGTGACCTTATTTGGAAATAAGCTCTGCAGATGGAACCAAGTTAAAATGAGTTCATGATGGATTTTTCTCTTTTTTTTAGTTAATAAACTGTGTCTGACTCTTTGAGGACCACATGACTGTAGCCCACCAGGCTCCTCTGTCCATGGAATTTCCCAGGCAAGAATACTGGAATGGGTTGCCATTTGCTTCTCCAGGAGATCTTCCCAGCCCAGGGATTGAACCTGCCTCTCCTGCATTGGCAGGTGGATTCTTTACCACTGAGCCACCAGGGAAGTCCCTCATGATGGATTAAGGTGGCCTTACTCCAATGAGTGATTCCCTATAAGAGAATGGAAATTTGGACACAGTGACAGAAGATACACAGGCAGAACATCATAAGACAAAGGAGACAAAGACTGAAGAGATGTATCAATAAGCCACAGAATGCCTGGGATTGCAACAATCACAAGTCTAGGAGGAGGCAAGAAAACACACTCTCTAGAGGCTTCAGAGAGAGCCTGGCTCTTGACGCCTTGACTTCAGACTCCTAGCCTCTAGGACAATGAGAGAAGGGCTCCAAATATAATAAGAACCAGGGACACTCATCAGCAGAATTTCTGAAACTTGCCCAAAGACAAGAATCATCTGAGTGACTCCTTAAAATAAACTTTTTAAGCATCATTAACCCATGCTCCTATTCAATCATCTTCTCTGTGGGAGAAATTTGAAAAAGTGAAAAAAAAAAACCTGAAAGTTAAGTCATCTGACTCTTTGCGATCCCCTGGATTGTAGCCTGCCCAGCTCCTCTGTCCATGGAATTCTACAGGCAAGAGTAGTAGAGTGTGTTGGGAGAAATTTGGTCAACACCAATTTTATATGTATCCAAGTAAGCCTTATCATTGAAGGAAGTTTAGGAAACACTGCCCTAATGGATATATTTTTGCTTGAAAATGAATATAAAATAGAGCAAAAAAAAATTTAATGACCTATTTTGATATGTAATGATTCCAATATATGGTATGAAACTCATTTGTTTATGGAAGTCTCTACAGCATAGTGTTTAAGAACCCAGACTTCACATCTGGACTGCTGGAATTTTCACTCACATTCCACCGAAGGAAGTTAAATAGTCTGTCTTCATTAACATTATGGGAGTAATGAAAGCATCTAACATGTTTGTGAGCAATGAAATGAAAAACGTCTTCAAGAAAAGCATTTAACACAGTGCCTGAGACATAGCTTCCCATAAACTGGAGTGGAGATCATTGTCACATAACAAAATCCTCCCACTAAATTCTGTATTTTAACTGCTCACAGCCTTCTATGAATGGTGGAGCCCTCATCAGCTTGCAGATCCCTTTGATCAATTTGGGTGTGCTATGCTAAGGGTTTTATAATGAAGAGGTTATGAAGAGACGAATCAGGCAGCTGAACCGGGCTGAAAAGGGGCAAAGGATATCCTACCCCTAATTTTTCTCATGCCCATAGGGTAGTCTGTCCAAGACAGGTCTCTGAGAAACAGAAATGTGTAGTAAATCATTTTACATTTTACTGGGGGATTATGATTTCAACTCACTCCTCTGTCTTATCCATTAAAACTCTAAGGTGATCATTAAGATTTTCCTGAACATCTAATCTTAAAAAGAAACCATGAAAGAAGGGCCGCATTGATGGGCTTGACACAGTATGAAACAGCAGCTCCAAGAAGCAAGTGACAAGTGGCACTGGGGCATAATAAAAATACTGAAATAAGTCTGCTACTATTTTTAAAATCTTTTTTTTTTTTGTAATATTGTAACACTGTACTGAAATTTGTTCCAGTGATAAAACCTTACTCCTAGAGGCAGATGTAAGGCTCTCCTCTCAAGGGAAAAGGTGTTCCTGACTTAGTCTCCTGGGCCTGGATTCAGGAATCTAACACTCTGGGAGCATTCCAAGAAGATGCAGAAAGAAGAGGTTGGCCAGATGAAGGTGGCCTGGGAGCCAGATAAGAAGACCTCTACTGGGAGTCTTCAAACTTGAAGACAAGTCACCATGTCTTGTGAGATTAAATATAGAGGCAGGTGCCATTCATTTCCAGTTTGTTACCATCACGCCCATAGTAAAACCTCATCCAGCTTCTTCCTAACTGCCACGGGGCATTAAAGCAAGGATCTTTGTTCCCTCTTCAATATCATTATTTAAGGAAGGGCAAAGCCTCCTGGAAGCCACCAGGGTGGTGACAGTAATGGCACAAAATTCCAAGAAACAGTGAATCTCTAGGAAGAATCACAGCAGAAGGTCAACTCTCTAGTCTCTAGTTAGTCACTCAGTCATGTCCAACTCTTTCAACCCCATGGACTGTAGCCCACCAGGCTGCTCTGTCCATAAAACTCTCCAGGCAAGAATACTGGAGTGGGTTGTGATCTCCTTCTCCAAGGGATCTTTCTGACCCAGGGATCGAACCCCGGCACAGCAGGCAGATTCTTCAGCATCTGAGCCACCAGGAAAGCCTGGAAGATCCACTAGTCCTCTCCTATTTTCTCTTCATTGCCTAAAATGTGGATTTAAATTATATTTGCTTCTCTCACGACTACAAATTTTAGCCCTTGCTGAACTGATGTCTTGAGTTGTTTTCTTAATTCTTCATAGAATTTGGTTCAGCTCAGTAATCAGTTGAAACTTATTGAAATTTAATAAATTATCACCAAATTCATTATTTGGATTACTTTATTGATCTGAAACTGCCAAAGAGGCATCGCTTCCTAAAGTCTCTTCATTTTCTCTTTGTTTCCACCTCCACCAGCAACCCATTGGCCTTCTTTCTGGCATATGCCACAAAGAATATTTCACACCATCACAAACTCGACTGCTCACCAATAATGAGTAGGAAACAGCAACGCGACACTGAGATGTGAGTGCTGCCAAGCCAGTCAAGTCTCCTTACCACTCATGGATTCGTGAAATTCATGTTTGTGCTGAGCTAGACTACAAGTGACTACACGCAGGTCATGGGACTTATGTGTGTCATGAGTCATGAATACTAAATCCTCAAATAACAAGACTGCACTGAAGAACACCTCACTGTGACAAGCTCAGTGTCCATCCCTATGGCTCTTGCATCTCCATCACCCAGACACATCAGTCATCAGTGCTCATAATGATGCATGTGATGGAATATTTACAGAAGCATAGACAGTTCTATTGCAACTCTACAGTTCTCACAATGCCTAACACAGAGACCTGTACATAGAAAAAATGTCAATCAATACCTGTCAAATGCTATACTCTGCTAAAAAAGGTAGATGAAAAGCAATGTTTTCTAAAATTTAAATTAAGTGATAATTCTAAAGAAATTAATCCAAACAGGCATGGATATCTATTATACCTATTAAATATTATATATATATGTATATGTATTGAATATATATCATATATATGTGTGTATATATATATACATTATATATACACATATATACATTATATATATACACACATATATATAATATATATATTGTATATATCATATATATTAGATCTGATATAGATCTAATGTATATCTTATATATATATATGTATATGTATGTATATTATATCCATATAATAATATGGACCATTTAAACACAGGATATCTAATCTACACTTGTAGGCTAAGAGAACTTGGATGGTAGACATAAAGAACAGGTTTGTGGTTGCCAAGGGGTAGGAGGGGCAGAGGAGGACTGGACTGAGAGATTGGGGTTAGCTGATGCAAGCTATTATGTATTGTTGTTTTCAGTCACTAAGTCTTGTCCAACTCTTCACAACCCCGTGGACTGTAGCAAACTAGCTTTTCCTAGTCCTTCACTATCTCCCCAGGTTTGCTTAAACTCATGTCCTTTGAGTCAGTAATGCTATTTAACCACCTCATCCTCTGGTGCCCCATTCTCCTTTTGCCTTCTATATTTTCTAGCAGCAGGTTCTTTTCCAATGATCGGCTTTTCACATGAAGTGGCGAAAGTATTGGAGTTTCAGCTTAGTATCAGTCCTAATGAATATTCACAGTTGATTTCCTTTAGGATTGATGGGCTTGATTTCCTTGCTGTCCAAAGGACTCTCAAGAGTCTTCTCCAGCACCACAATTCAAAAGCAGCAATTCTTCGGCTCTCAGCCTTCTTTATGGTCCAGCTCTCACATCCATACATGACCACTGGAAAAATGATAGTTTTGACTATATGGACATTTGTCAGAAAAGTGATGTCTTTGCTTTTTAATATGTTGCCTAGCTTTGTCATAGCTTTTCTACCAAGTAGCAAGTGTCTTTTAATTTCATGGCTGCAGTTGCCATCTGCAGTGATTTTTGGAGCCCAAGAAAATAAAATTTGTCACTGCTTCTACTTTTTCCTCTTCTATTTGCCTGAAGTTTTGGGACCAGATACCATGATCTTAGTTTTTGAATTTTGAGTTCTAAGCCAGCTTTTCACTCTCCTCTTTCACCCTCATCAAAAGGCTCTTTAGTTACTCTTCACTTTCTCCCGTTAGAGTGGTATCATATGCATATCTGAGGTTGCTGATATTTCTCCCAGAAATCTTGATTTCGGCTTGTGATTCATCTAGCCTGGCATTTCACATTATGCACTCTGCATATAAGTTAAATAAACAGGGTGACAACATACAGCCTGATGTACTCCTTTCCTAATTTTGAACTAGTCCATTGTTCCATGTAAGGTTCTGCTGCTTCTTGACCTGCATACAGATTTCTCAAGGGGCAGGTCAGGTTGTTTGGTATTCCCATCTCTTTAAGAATCTTCCACAGTTTGTTGTGATCCTCACAGTCAAAGGCGTAGTCCATGAAGCAGAAGTAGATGCCTTTCTGGAGTTCCCTTGCTTTCTTTGTAATCCAGAGAATGTTGGCAACTTGATCTCTGATTCCTCTGCCTTTTCTAAATCCTGCCTGTACATCTGGAAGTTTTTAGTTCACATATTGCTGAAGCCCAGCTTGAAGGATTTTGAGCAGACCTTGCTAGCATGCAAAGTGAGCACAGTTGTCCAGTATAGTAAACATTCTATGGCACTGGCCTTCTTTGGGATTGGAGTGAAAATTGCCCTTTTCCAGTCCTGTGGCCACTGCTGAGTATTTCAAATTTGCTGGTATATTGAGTGCAGCACTTTAACAGCATCCTCTTTTAGGATTTTAAATAGCTCAGCTGGAATTCCATCACCTCCACTACCTTTGTTCATAGTAATGCTTCCTAAGGCCCACTTGACTTCGCACTCCAGGATGTTAGACTGTAGGTGAGTGATCACACCATGATGGATATCTGGGTCATTAAGACCTCTTTTCTGTAGTTCTTTTGTGTATTCTTGCCACCTCTTTTCAATCTCTTCTACTTCTGTCAGGTCCTTAGTATTTCTGTCCTTTATCGTGCCCATCTTTGCGTGAAATGTCCCCTTGATATCTCCAAATTTCTTGAAGAGATCTCTAGTCTTTCCCATCCTCTATTTCCTTGCATTCTTCACATAAGAAGGCTTTCTTGTCTCCCCTTGCTATTCTCTGAAATTCTGCATTCAGTTGGATATATCTTACCCTTTTTCCCTTGTTTTTCACTTCTCTTCTTTTCTCAACTATTTGTAAACCTCCTCAGACAACCACTTTGCCCTCTTGCATTTCTTTCTCTTTGGAACAGTTTTGGTCACTGCCTCCTATACAATGTTATGAACCCCTGTCCATGGTTCTTCAGGCACTCTGTCTACCAGGTCTAATCCCTTGAACCTATTCAGCACATCCACTGTATAATCATAGGGATTTGATTTAGGTCATACCTGAATGGCTGAGTGGTTTCTTTACTTTCTTCAATTTAAGCCTGAATTTTGCGATAAGGAGCTGATGATATGACCCACAGTCAGCTCCAGGTTTTTGTTGGGTTTTTGTTTTGTTTGTTTGTTTGTTGACTATATAGAGCTTCTCCATCTTTGGTTGCAAAGAATATAATCAATCTGATTTTATTATTGACCATTTGGTGATGTACATGTATAGACCATCTCTTGTTTTGTTGGAAAAGGGTGTTTGCTATCACCCATGTGTTCTCTTGACAAAATTCTGTTAACCTTTGCCGTGCTTTATGTTGTACTCCTAGGCCAAACTTGCCTGTCACTCCGGGTATCACTTGACTTCCTACTTTTGCATTCCAGTCCCCTATGATGAAAAGGACATCTTTTTGACATTAGTTCTAGAAAGTCTTGTAGGTCTTCATAGAACTGGTCAGCTTCAGCACCTTTGGCATCAGTGGTTGGGAAATGTGTGGTATGGGTGTGTACTCAGTTGTGTCTGACTCTTCGTGGCCCCCACGAACTGTAGCCTGCCTGGCTCCTCTATCCATGAAATTTTCCAGTCAAGAATAGGGTTTCTATATGAGGGGATCTTCCTGACCCAGGGATTGAACCAGCATCTCTCACATCTCCTGCATTGTTAGGCAGATTCTTTACCACTACCACGACTTGTGAATGTGGACTACTGTGATGTTGAATGTTTGACTTGGAAACTGAGATCATTCTGTCATTTTAGAGATACACTATTATGGATAGAATGAATAAACAAAGTTCTACTGTGTAGCTCAGGGAACTATATTCAATATCGTGTTATAAACCACAATGGAAAAGAATATGAAAAAAAAATATGTGTGTGTGTGTGTGTGTATCTGAATCATTTCACTGAACACCAGAAACTAACATAATATTGTAAATTGACTATATTTCAATTAAAACAAACAAAAAAATAAGTTAGGTGATTTCCTAACTTAGTTCCTCACATAGCTAGTGAGCTGTGGAACCAGATATAAATCCAAGTCTCTATAACTTTTAAGAATGGATTGCCTCTCAAATCATCTGGAAAGACCCCTCAGAGAAGAGGGAGACAGGAAGTGGAGGCTGGATGTCTGAGAGGAGATACATCTAGTAACCCAAGGTGATCAGTGGCCCACGTAGAAACCCACACTATATTCCAAGACCTTGGCTGGCTCCAGAACTGGCATATGCTGAGTGACCAAGTGTTTTTGAGATTGAAGTGATGGTCAAATGATCATTGTAAATAACATTTGGCTACAACCATCAAATGTGCAAGGAGGAAAGAGCCTCTCCCTGTGATGGTGCCTCTCCCCACATCATTTGATGGAGCTCACCACCCTTCTGGTATCTCATGACACTCTCTTTTTTTTTAATATAAATTTATTTATTTTAATTGGAGGTTAATTACTTTACAATATTGTATTGGTTTTGCCATACAGCAAATGAATCCACCACAGGTATATACATGTTCCCCATCCTGAATCCCTCCTCCTCCCTCCCCATACCATCCCTCTGGGTCGTCTCAGTGCACCAACCCCAAGCATCCAGTATCATGCATCGAACCTGGACTGGCAATTTGTTTCATATATGATATTATACATGTTTTAATGCCATGACACTCTTTTTTAACCCCCTCGCCTATTGGTATTCTGGTTACTCTGAGTTGTCAGTGGCTGCAAAGAGATCCAACCAGTCCATTCTAAAGGAGGTCAGTCCTGGGTGCTCATTGGAAGGACTGATGCTGAAGCTGAAACTCCAGTACTTTGGCCACCTCATGTGAAGAGTTGACTCATTGGAAAAGACCCCGATGCTGGGAGGGATTGGGGGCAGGAGGAGAAGGGGACAACAGAGGATGAGGTGGCTGGATGGCATCACCGACTCAATGGACATGAGTTTGGGTGAACTCCAGGAGTTGGTGATGGACAGGGAGGCCTGGTGTGCTGCGATTCATGGGGTTGCAAAGAGTTGGACACGACTGAGCGACTGAACTGAACTGAATGCTAATAGGTGTGCATGCTAAGTCATTTCAGTCATGTCTGACTCTTTGTGACCCTATGAACTGTAGCCCATTAGGCTCCTCTGTCCATGGGATTTTCTAGGCAAGAATACTGGAGTGGGTTACCATGCCCTCCTCCAGAGGATCTTCCCGACACAGGGATCAAACCCTCATCTCTTATACCTCCTTCATTGCAGACAGGTTGTTTCCCATTAGCACTACCCAGAAAGCCCTATAAAGGTTTAACTGTCATGCACCTCAAGCCCAGACATGAGAACTTGAGAAGCATCAGTAGCCCTGGAGTCTACATGTGAAAATGAAGGATGAGCTGGAACTTTCCTAGGAGTCATGAAATAGCCACCTAATGATAGACACCTAGTCCTCAAAAGTTATAAGCCCTGCTGTATCAAATAGACCTGAAATCTGTGCACCTGCTTTTGAATTATGGTGTATAAAACAAGCCTCTACAATCAAAGGAAAGACAACCTGGGAATACTTCAAGAAGTAAAATTGATTTGATTTGATTTTAAAAAGGAATTTTTTAAATGGCTTTGAATATGCACATTCATCTGAACCAAAATATGCTTTTGACAGACGTAGAAAAAAAAAAAAAGTGGAATTTAAAGTGGATCCAGGGCTTTCAAAGCTTTGCACAGACTTCATTGACAAACACAGAAAGAAGCTTCAAACTACAAAATAGGAACAATGAGAATCAAAGGCAAAGGAAAATGAACAAACGAGATAAAGCGAGGTGTTCTTTCTTCCCCAGGAATATTTTTAGTTTATTGCTTCTTGTTAAAGTTTACTTAGTGCCATTATAATCCTGGGCATGAGTTCTTTGTGAATATCTGAATTGCTTTGTTTCTGTTAAGTTTTTTGGGAGGAGGCAAGTGCATTGTTATATGCCTTTAGCAGAATGTTCCTTATGGTCTATTGAATCAAATTAAACTCCATATCAAGACCTTACAAAATGACTCCAGCCTATTTCTCCAGCTTTGCCCCCAAAGCTCCCTCTGTCGGAAATGTCAATTCCCCCTTTCTACATGCTCAAGCCCTTTCTGTCTTTCAAGACCCAGATCAAAAGCCAACTTTCCCCCAGAATATTTCTCAAGATTCTCCCAGGATAAAAGGACAACTCCTCCCTTTTTCAAATTTCCACATTATTTTATCCATGCTAGCCCACAACTGATTATAAAAATATCACATTTGGTCTTAAATAACAGTTATTTGTGCACAACTTGTTTCCCCTAATACACGGTTTACTCTTAAGAACAGATGTCATGTCTTCATGTCTCTGAAACCCTTGAATTATTTAGGAAGGAATCTGTCACATAGGATTTCAAAACAATATCAATGAGTGAATGTAAGTTTTAGTGTCTATAAGCATCCTCAGTTCAGTTGCATAGAAAGGTAGAAGAGGTTTGTGGCAGACTACTTTGGTGTCAGGTAGAAGGAGCAGCTTTGGGGTGCGGCCAGAGGGTATGACTCTATCAGTGGGAAACAAGAGAAATATTGTGGGCTTAGCATTGTAACCAAGAATATTTGCCACAGTGCAAGTTTATTACTCAATATTAGAAGCACAATGAAATTTTCTACTCTGGGTCACTCAGCTGGTGCAAGTGGTAAAGAATCTGCCTGCCAGTGTAAGAGACTCAAGAGATACAGTTTCCATCTTTGAGTTGGGAAGGTCTCCTGGAGTAGGAAATGGCAACCAGCTCTAGTATTCTTGCCTGGAAAATCCCATGGACAAAGAAGCCTGGCAGACTGCAGTACACAGCATCACAAGAGTGGGATACAACTTAGCGACTTAACATGCACACATACTCTGGGTAAACATGCCCTCCATTTCAGTCCCTGTTTTAGTAACTGTTTTATTATGCATCCTATTTAAGTAAAATACTCATAAAATCTCAGGACTGAAAAGGACACATTCTGTTTGAGTAGCTTGGATGACATCCCTGTTAAGTAGTCATCCATTCTCTGTGAGGATATCTCCTATGGTAGGCAGAATTCTAAAAATAGCCTCTCATATTCCATAGCCCTTAGTCCCTAAACCCTATAAATGTAAGAAAATACTGCTCCCTCGATGGTGTCATAAGACACGGTTAACCTTAAAAGGAGAAGTTGTCTGAATGGACTGAATCTAATCACATGAGCCCTTAAAAGCTTTCTCAAATGGTAGCAAAAGGAGGAGGCAGAGGGATTTGAAGCACCTGAAGAACTCACTACTCCATGGGTGGCTTTGAAAATGCAGTGGACAAAATGCCAAGGAATCCAGGTGGCTTCAGAAGCTAAAAATGACCCCTAGCTAAGAGTCAGTAAGGAATGAAGACCAGTTCTACATCCTCAAAGAACTAAATTTTGTCAACAATGTGGATGAACCTAAAGCAGATTATCTCCAAGGCTAGCCAACACCATGATTCCCAGGTTTATGAGATGCTAAGCAAAGTTGGCTTAAAGCTCAACATTCAGAAAACGAAGATCATGGCATCTGGCCCCATCACTTCATGGGAAATAGAAGGGGAAACAGTAGAAACAGTGTCAGACTTTATTTTTTGGGGCTCCAAAATCACTGCAGCCATGAAATTAAAAGGTGCTTACTCCTTGGAAGAAAAGTTATGACCAACCTAGATAGTATATTCAAAAGCAGAGACATTACTTTGCCGACTAAGGTCCGTCTAGTAAAGGCTATTGTTTTTCCTGTGGTCATGTATGGATGTGAGAGTTGGACTGTGAAGAAGGCTGAGCACAGAAGAATTGATGCTTTTGAACTGTGGTGTTGGAGAAGACTCTTGAGAGTCCCTTGGACTGCAAGGAGATCCAACCAGTCCATTCTAAAGGAGATCAGCCCTGGGATTTCTTTGGAAGGAATGATGCTAAAACTGAAGCTCCAGTACTTTGGCCACCTCATGCGAAGAGTTGACTCATTTGAAAAGACCCTGATGCTGGGAGGGATTGGGGGCAGGAGAAGAAGGGGACGACAGAGGATGAGGTGGCTGGATGGCATCACGGACTCAATGGACCTGAGTCTGAGTGAACTCCGGGAGTTGGTGATGGACAGGGAGGCCTGGCGTGCTGTGATTCATGGGGTCGCAAAGAGTCGGACACGACTGAGTGACTGAACTGAACTGAACTGAAGCAGAGTATTCTTCTAAGCCTA
This sequence comes from Aepyceros melampus, assembly GCA_006408695.1. Taxonomy (NCBI): domain Eukaryota; kingdom Metazoa; phylum Chordata; class Mammalia; order Artiodactyla; family Bovidae; genus Aepyceros; species Aepyceros melampus. The sequence continues at coordinate 409,450 of SJXQ01010790.1, read as the reverse complement.
CCTAGAATTTTCACCAACATAACCGAGACAAAACTGGATATTGTTTTGAGCTGTTAAAGTTGTGGCAATTTATGAGCATTTGGCTGAAGAAAACTAATACACTTCCACTGACATAAAGTCACTCTCTCCAGTGACAGCTTCTTCTATCTTGGAGGACCCTGGTTGATAGAAAGTTCTTTTTTCAATTCAACAAATGAGTTCTTCCTATAACACCCATTGATCCTGCTCCTAACACCTGGCTCACCTAGAACAAACTCAATTTTTTTTTCCACTTGACAGCCCTTCAAAAATTAAAAATGTCTCTCATGTCACATATTTAGTCCCTTAAAACTTTCTTTATATGGTGTGGCTATGCTTCTGCCATTCTATTTACATTCTGTGAGTATGACATCATTTATCCATGTGACTAATAAAGTGAGGCACTAATGAAGGATCCTATATCAATACACCCCTTGCTGGCGCTACACCATCTCAGAATGTCTTAGGCTAGCCCCACCAATTGTCTCCAGCTTAAAGCCTAATCTAAGGTACATGGATAATTGGTATTATGAGATGAATCAACTTTTAACTTCCAGAGAGACTGTCTGGATATCTCTGGGTCAGCCACTGTTTCATCATAACTGAAAAAAAATAAAATGGTCCAGGAGAGTCTGATTTTTCAATTCCAGGTTTCTACTTGGCAGCCACCTAAATGTATGTGTGATCTATGAAGTTTATGAAGAAACATCCCTTCTGACAATGATGGAGTAACTGACACTGGACTAGTCCTCCTACCGTAAACAACGATAAAAGTGGGGAAAATATATTAAGTGACCCTTTTTAGACATGAAACAACAGATAGCACTCGACTGTGATCCTTGAGAGAAGGAAATAAAGGAGTTGTACAGTAAGGGCCCCAGCATCAAGGGAGCGGATTTGGAGCTGAGAAGCAATAACTGATGATCAAAGCACAGACTGAGCCTCTTGATTGCCTTGATTTTCTGCCTGGAAACACTTCTCAGATTGCAGTGCAGAAAGACAGAATATAGTCTGGCTGCAGTGAGGAGGCAGAAATCAGATTTGAAGATGAATGAATTGACCAGAATTTGCAGGTGAGGGTAGCATAGAGGAGGGAGTTGCATAGAGAAAAAGTACTTTAAACCTGGGTTTGGGGGCCCCTTAAGTTTTGGGCTTCCCTGGTAGCTCAGACAGTAAACAATCTGTCTGCAATACAGGAGACCCAGGTTCAATCTCCGGGTTGGGAAGATCCCTTGGAGAAGGAAATGGCAACCCACTCCGGTATTCTTGCCTGGAGAATTTCCTGGACGGAGGAATCCAGTGGGATACAGTACATGGGGTCACAAAGAGGTGGACGTGACTGAACAACTAACTTTAAGTCTTTGGCTGAATACTAAGCTGTACATGTATAAGGGTGGCATTCCACAAGAATAGTTCTGAGAGACACTGGAGCCCAGAGTGCATAAAGCTTGTTGAAAATTCCAGGCATTCAATTGAGATTTCAGAAAGTCTATACTTCAGAAATAGTATTATACTACCTCTAGTATCTGAAATGTTTTATAAATTCCTACATTTTACCTTTAACATTATCTGATTGTCTGATTTTTCAATTCCAGGTTTCTACTTGGCAGCCACCTAAATGTATGTATGATCTATGAAGTTTATGAAGAAATATCCCTTCTGACAACGATGGAGTAACTGACATTGGACTAGCCCTCCTACTGTAAACAACTATAAAACTAGTAGTTTTACATTATCTCATTTTACGTTTTACATTATCTCATTTAAGAAGCAGAAGGAGCCAGTGGAACTATCACAAGGCTTGGCATTGAAATTCTCGCCATGAAATTTAGGGCACGTTACCATAGTAATGATACATAATGTACATTTTTCTGACCTGAAAAGCATCCCACTTTTCCACCCTTTTCTCCAGGGTTTGCTTTTTGTCCACACCATAAAGTGAAAAGTGAAAGTGAAGTCACTCAGTTGTGTCTGACCCTTTGTGACTCCATGGACTGTAGCCCACCAGGCTCCTCTGTCTATGGGATTCTCCAGGCAACACTGGAGTGGGTTACCATTTCCTTCTCCAAGGGATCTTCCCAATCCAGGGATCGAACCTGGGTCTCCTGCATTGCAGGAGGACTCTTTACCATCTGAGCCACCAGGGAATCATAAACACCATAAACAAGGGTTCAATTAAAGCAACTTTCTTCTTAGAAATCTTATATTCCATGCCAACAATCTTCAGTCTAGAGAAACAGTGACACCTGATACAAGCTGGGACAATTAGTGTCCTTCCCTTTGAATTTTTAAATAAAATAAGAAAATAGAGTAAGGTTTCCCTCAGTCAGAGATTCTTCTACGTCTAATTAAGTGATGGTCTTCTCTCAGGGTTTCTGATTGGCTTTGCTCCAGTTCTTCAATAGACAGTTTTTAAGCTGACCTATTTCTAGTTATCAAAATCATGAAACTGTAAAATGTGAAGAGAGCTTGATGTAAATGTTTTTATTTTCCCTCTTTTTGAAGGTGGGAATAGTAAAACATTCAAAGAGTAAGTTCCTCTTCAGTCATCTCTTGTCATTCTTCTGTCAGACACTTTATATCTCATGCATTATTTCCCCAAATGTTCCTATCCTGTCATGCCTCTATGCCTTTTCCTTAGGCTAATCCCCTCACCTAGAACATCTTTTCTTCGCTCTTCCTTTCATCAAAATTCTATCTGTTCCTTTATTGCTCGGTTGCGAGACGTTCTCTGGTCCTTCTAAAGCTCTTCTTCATCTCTCTACTCTCGAGTCTTATAAATCTCTTGGAGAGCACGCATCGTCACACAGCTTCTATTCAAGCTCATTCTGTTGATGTCTACCTTCCTGCTTGGAGTGTGGGCTTTGGGGAGGGGGAGAGGAGAGCATGAATTGGGTCTTTATTCATCTCTGACACTCTCACTGATCCTGCCCAGTGAAACTTCACACATATAATGATTAATCGATATTTACTGAATTCAATCAAATTTTTCATTAGCAGAGACTAACTCATCTCAAAGAATTTTATCTTCTTACATAATAAAACTATCAAGAAATGTTTAAAGAACTGGGATTTCTTTTCTGGGTAGAGAGGAAAAAATCAATACAGTGCTGGTTTTGAGTATAACTGGCACACGGTAAGTAGACAACTGTTGTTGTCATTTAGCCACTAAGTCATATCCGACTCTCTACCACTCATGGAGTGGAGCCTGCAGCTCCTCTGTCCATGGGATTTCCCAGGAAAGAATACTGGAGTATATTACCATTTCCTTCTCCAGGGATCTTCCTCACCCAGGGATCAAACACATGTCTCCTAATTTGGCAGGTGGATTCTCTACCACTGAGCCACCTAGGAAGCCCAAGTAGGCAATTAACACTTGTTAAATTGAATGGCATGACCAGATCACAGCTAGGAATCAGAAGAATCAAGTCTCCGGAGGTTCTCTCTTTCTACGAGATACATTCTTCCCCATTTACCCTTATACCTTTGTACTCCAATAAACAGCAGTCTTTGCAACTTCACATTTCGGTGACACTCCCTCCAGCCCCTGTCTTTCCTTCCCCAGACTCCAGTCCCAGCATAACATCTGGTATCTCAATAAGAAGACTCCTCTTTAGTCTCACCTTCCACACAATCCCTTGGGGTACCAGGTAGGAGATTCAGATTGCAGAAATTGAATTCGAGATGCTTGGAGGTACATGGACAGCTATTTTCTGCCAAAGTCCATTAGTCATAGCCAAGGTTGGGGAGAAAGTTTTCATTTTTGTGAGTCACTGTTTATCTGTCTATAAATTTAGTAATGAAATGCTTATGCCACAGGGATGGGAAGAAATTTCATTTTTGCTTATAAAATCCTCGGGGCATGTTTGGATCCAAAGTGCAATAACACCATAAAATATTGCCCTGATACTGCTGTCTCCAGACCTGGAACTCATTTCTGTATTATGAGAAGCAAAGAAGAAGATTTATGGGGAAGATAAGGAGATAGCTTTTCTCAAGTATTTAAATGAGGCTTTTTCTTTAAATAGGCATTGTCTGCTGGTGTTCTGTTGTTTGAGACTGAGAAGGAATATTTGTCAGTAGCTCTAGAAACTTCTATTTATTGGAAGTCTGGGCAAGACTTTAGTCAGAGTAAAAACAGCTACAATTTATTAAGCGTCATCACAAGCTCACTTTCTACCATCATTTCCTTAAATTCTCAATAGATCTTTGCTAGGTTTAGGTGTTATTAATACCTTGTAGATAAGGAAACTGAGTTCCAGAAAGGTTGAGCAAATTTCCTTAAGTCACACAGTAATAGTGGCAAAACTGAGATGGACAACCAGATGCTTATGACTCCAAAAGTTTTTGCTTTCTCCATTACAGTATATGGGCTTCCCAGGTGGCACTCTTGGTAAAGAATCTGCTGGCCAATGCAGGAGACACAGAGATGTGGTTCAATTCCTGGGTCAGGAAGATCCCCTCGTGTAGAACTTGTTCCAGTATTCTTGCCTGGAAAATTCCATGGACACAGGAGCCTGGAGGGCTACAGTCCAGGGCGCTGCAAAGAGTCAAACATGGCTGAACACACACACTCACATTACTAGTCTATATAAGACCAAGTCACAGAAAGCCCTACTGTTCATAATCTGATTTTCCATTCCTAACCATGAATACATCTGCAATTCTGCATTGTTTTTAGAAAAAAAGCAAGTTTAAAATTTAATACAAATGGGAGAAGGTTACTCCCAGGACGCAGTATAGATGTGTAGAAAGGCACGCCTAGTTTAAGCTTAAGTGCATCAGGGAAAAAGCCTAGGACTGTCATTTTAATGCAAAAAGACAACCATAGGAGCTAAGTGTGGGTTTCCCTTGTTGTTATAAAACCCTGCAGGCAATGGATCACTCTCCCTCTTGTCCCTCTCAGAACCCTGCTAAAGAAAGATAAAGGCATGAAAAAGCTACAAACTTATAGGGGCAAACTGCATAGAAAAGAAGATGTCAACAGATAAAATATTTCACTGAACTGGGAGGTGCAGAGCAGGTAGAGGAGTGATAACTGGACATGGGTGGGGGAGGGGGATGAATTGGGAGATTGGACTTGACACATATACACTAGTATGTGTGGAAAAGATACCTAGTGGGAACCTGTTGAGCTGAGCACAGGGAGCTCAGTTCGGTGTTCTAGGGTGACCTAGATGCGATGGGTGGGGGGGATGGAGATCCAAGAGGGAGGGGATATATGTATACCTATAGCTGATCATGCCATTGCACAGCAGAAACTAACACAACAGTGTAAAGCAACTTTATCCCAATTAAAGAACAACAACGACAAAAAAAAAAAAAAGTGAAGAAAGTAGCTAATACAGCAGGGGAAAAAAAAAAAAACATGCTTACAAGAGCATTGGAAGTGCCCGTACCGCCATAGGCCAGGGTGAAGCAACTGGATGTAATCATAGGGATCACTTTAAAGATCCCTGGTCAAGCCCCAAGTCACTCTTCTCACCTCTGAGCATCCAGACAATGGCCACCCACCCCCCACATGACCCCCATGAGGAGGTTGGAAATGTATCTTCCAAGGAAATTAAACCATGAAAACTCTGTATTTGGAGACAACAGAGTGAAGGCAAGAATGAAGCACAAGGGCTGAAATTAGAAGCAATAAGAGACAGCCACCACCTTAGCCCCCCTGTTCTGCCCTGTGCTAAACCACCAGCGGCTGGCATGTGCGCACCCCTACAGAGATTACTGTGTCAAGGAGACTGAATGTCCCCTGACTCCCAAGAACTGCCTCTGGGCCAGAAGAAACAGATTCCTGTCAAAGCTCCTTATAGGGAAGTTCACCAGAGGATATTATGCCCACTCAGGAGGTCAGCTTGGACTTTTCACCATTCAATTTTTAATGCGTTAATTCTTAATGAGGGAAAGGCAGGGGGCAAAGGGGGAAATCACTAGATATGGAAACATAATTTCTAATGAAAAAGATTGAGACCAAAGAAAAGATACTAGGAATCTTGAAGACAGAAGCAGCAAGAAATTTTTTTTAATATTTTTTAAGAAGCATGACAATATAATCAGAAAGATAAGAGAAGACACATCCTATGGACAAGAACAAGATGCTCTAGAAAGATAAAATCCAAAACACAAGAAAAATTATTTTTTAAATTTGACAGACCACAACTTTTGATTTAATAAAAGTGTTCAAAGATAAAATTGGGGCAATCCCCCAGAAAGTATATATAAAAGCAGCAGAAGGAAGGAAAATAAGAAAATCAGATAATCACTCAAGATCACCAATATCTAATGGAATGAGAAAGGAAACAATACAGGAGAAAGTGCAGGGGGGATAGAACAGAAAAACTTACAAGAAATAATGCAGGAAACTTTCCTGTACATGAAGCACATGAGTCTCTATCAAGTGCAGAGAAAAATAAATGAAAAACTAGGTTAAATTACAGCATAGTACTCTAATTCTCTAAGGGAATGTGGAGCTATGAGATGGAAGGGAAGAGAAGTGATATGTGAATCAGAAATAAAGTGGCATTGATTCAAGTCGCTGAAGAACTGATGCTTTTGAACTATGGTGTTGGAGAAGACTCTTGAGAGTCCCTTGGACTGCAAGGAGATTCAACCAGTCCATCCTAAAGGAGATCAGTCCTGGGTGTTCATTGGAAGGACTGATGTTGAAGCTGAAACTCCCATACTTTGGCCACCTGATGCGAAGAGCTGACTCATTGGAAAAGACCCTGATGCTGGGAAAGATTGAGGGCAGGAGGAGAAGGAGACGACAGAAGATGAGATGGTTGGATGGCATCACCAACTCAACGGACATGAGTTGAGTAAATTCAGGGAGTTGGTGATGGACAGGGAGGCCTGGCGTGCTGCAGTTCATGGGGTCGCAAGGAGTCAGACACGACTGAGCAATGGATCTGAATTGATTCAAGTCACTGAAATGCTGGGGTTTATGACAGAAGTGTTAGCTAACCCATCATGTTAGTGAACTTCAAACACGGCTGCCAATGGGACTGCCCCGTCTCTACACACATGCTGTTCCTCACATCAAGAGAATATGTCTAATTCCTCTCCCTGGCTTCTGAGGTTGCCTTAGTGGCTTCTTTGAACAACAGAATGCAGCAAAAATGATGTTCTAGGACTTCCAAAGCTAGATACAAGAAGAATTGAAGATTCTCTCTGGGCATCTGGAAAAACTCGTTCTTGGAATGCTTCCTCAGAGAAGCCAGCTACTATGCTATGAAAATCTCAAGCCACACAGAGAAGCCATGCACAGGCGCTCTGATTGACTGCCAAGCTGAGCCCCCAGCCAACTGGCAGCATAGACTGCCAACCGTGTGCATGAGGCACCTACACGTTGCAGAACAATCAAGCCCTAGAATGACCGCAGACACCCCTGTTCCCCCATCACTACCAAGTGAAGTGGAGGACTGCGTTAACCCACTGAAGGGTGGTGGGCATACACTGTTTGAGGACAGTGAGCTTTGATGTGGTTTATTGTGCAGGAATGGATAAATGGAACAGTTAGATAACACAGCAAGGGAGCAAATGAAGAAAAGGAAGACATGGAGTCCAAGAAGTAAGGGCAAGTCCTATCAACTGTCCCAGCATGAGAGCTGAGAGGCAGAGTCAGCAACAACTGGTCAGTTTTGGAATGGGAGAGGGGATTTCAGGAAGGAGGGCTTTAGGAAAACCAGATTTGATGTTTTCTGATATATTTGAACATTTGGAAAAAACCAAATAGGTGACATAAGACTTTGGATTGAGTGCACAAGAAAAAATAAAAATAAATACATAGATAATGGGTGGTGACCCAGTGGCCTAAAGGATAAGGCGTCAGCCTCTGGAGCCAGGGATTGTGGGACTTCCCTGGTGGCTCAGAGGTTAAAGCATCTGCCTACAATGAGAGAGACCTGGGTTCAATCCCTGGGTCGGGAAGATCTCCTGGAGAAGGAAATGGCAACCCATCCAGTATTCTTGCTTGGAAAATCCCATGGACAGAGGGGCCTGGTAGGCCACAGTCCATGGGGTCGCAAAGAGTCAGACACAATTAAGTGACTTCACTTTCTTTCTTTACATAGTAATGAAGCGAATGAAAAATGAGGCGATTATTCATTCAAGAAAAATAAAAGTTAAGTGAGAAAGGAAATAGTTGTGAGAGGCTGGGAAGGCTTCAGAACTAATATATTTTGCAAAAATCAAACAAAACAAAACCAAAAAGAATCTTATTTGGGGAAAGAACATGAGAACCAGAGGAAATAGATCTGGTTTTGAAAACAGATTTGGGTTCTATAATGTAAAGAGGAAAAGAAAGTCAAAGGAAAGATGAGATACTCTCACCCAGAAAACACTATTAGCCCCACACGTGATTAAGGAAAATGAGGACAACTACAGGACAAGGCAGAAGTTTTTAAACTTATTTGGCACAGCCTGAAAAAAAAAAAAAGTACGGTAATAGGAGGGAAATAGCACACTAGAAACATAACTCACCACTGCGAAAATAAAGATGATAAAAAGAAAAGCTTCTAACTAGCATTAAAGAATAAGTCAAAGTCTGTACAAATAAAAAGGTGAGGCAAGGCAATCTTGGACAAAGGTGTATAACAAGGATAGATTTTTCTCTCTGAGCCCCGGAGAGCTTACACGATGGAAACAACCTCATTTTCCATTAGAAAGCTATCGAGGACAGGAGTCTGTCTTAGAGGTCTTGGAACTATAATTGTTGGTTTAGATGTCTAGAAGTTAGTTATATACCTAAAATAAGGTATTCAAAGAATGCTTTGTTACATGAATAAATATTCTATGCATGGCTCCCATTTTGAATGTCTGGATCTTTCATATTTTAAATTGAATACAAGAAAAAAAATCAACTGCTGTTAACTGTATTACTAATTCTGAAATAGTATGTGGAAGTCAGTGTGTTTACACACCATAGAGCAGGCCACAAGAAATGTCAAGTCTACTGCTGATCTAAAGCCAGTTTCAGACTTTAATCACAAAATCCTGTATGATACTCTCTGGGTAAATACAAGTGAAACAACAGCCATTGCCACATTTGTTGAAATAATTAAAGATCCTTTTAAACACTATACATTTGGGTAGAATTCAGGTAAACTGTGGATGTTAATTATTTTATTAACAAGATTCTCTTTTGAGTGTTTGTTTTAGCTAGGAGTCATCTTCCGGATATCCCAGAGCAGAATAAAATTGCTCATCTCCAGAGGTTTAAATTTCTCATAGGTGTATATTGGGGCAGCATATTTGGGGGAGGCAGATAAAAGCTATTTTCACCTCTCTAACTAAAAAGATATGGATTGGAATGTTCCATTATATTTCCCGTACTAATATATCCTGCCACATTTAGAATGGCCCATTAAATTCACAACAGTTCAAAGAGAGAATACATTTAACAATACCAAGTAGAATGCTGTTAAAAAATTAATCTAACACATTGAGTCCTCCTCCCCTGAGGATATACTATATAAACATTGGTTTACAATATAATACCTTCAACTCATGGAAAGAAAAAGTGGTTTTCATACATAACACATTCCATTAGTCTCTTCAATTCCCCATTATTTCCTGATTTTTTTAAAAGGACTCTATCAAAAGTATTTCATATCAAGAATTTTCTTATATTTCACAGTAACAACTTCCATGCACTTTTGAAGAAACTGATAATAACCTGCTTCATTTGCAGAAAATACACCATAGCTTATAACTTCAAGTTTATTTCCTTCTACTTGGCAATAACTTCAGTGCTCATACATTCAAGAATTCTTCCTCTAAAACAATCTATAGGAAAAGTTTTAGCACCTTTCCAAGCATTAGGAAAATCAAATATTAAATTTAGTTGATAAAGTGAGAATCTTCTATTTATACACACACACATACACAAATGTACCCTAAACAAAACAGTCAATTAACACAGGAGCCCTCAAAGTCCATAGGATAAAATTTTATTGGTTTTAGGTGATATTTTCCTGTTATTTTTTTTAACTTCTAAATTCTGAAATACCTAAAATAGGGAAGAGTCTTTCAGAAGTTCATTACTTCACCTCCTTCTCTCCTGGCAAGGCAGTGCCCTAATTATTCTATAAATATAGATCTAAAATTAGGTATGGATTGATTTCAGGTAGTCAGTTATTTTTTAATCTAAGAGAATTCAGATTAAAAGATAATGATCACCTGGTCCATGAAATAGCTCCTTCAAAAGAGCAGATGCATTTTAAATGAAACAAAGATTTTATGAATAAAGGAATATTAGGATTCTTTATTTCGTTGTTGTTCAGTTGTTCAGTCGTGTCCAACTCTTTGCGACCCCATGGACTGCAGCACACCAGGCTCCCCTGTCCATCACCATCTCCCAGAGCTTGCTAGACTCATGTCCACTGAGTCAGTGATGCCATCCAGCCACCTCATCCTCTGTTGTCCCCTTCTCCTCCTGCCTTCAATCTTTCCCAGCATCAGAGTCTTTTCCAATGAGTCAGCTCTTCACATTATGTGGCCAAAGTATTGTAGCTTCAGCATCAGTCTTTTCAGTGAATATTCAGGGTTGATTTCCTTTAAGATTGACTAGTTTGATCTTGCAGTCCAAGGGATTCTTAAGAGTCTTCTCCAATGCCACAGTTCAAAAGCATCAATTCTTCAGGGCTCAGCCTTCTTTATTTAGAACCAATTTATCTGACAAATATAAATTATGTGCCTGCCTAAGAAGTATCTGAAAAAATTTTAAGATCATTTAAAGCATTGCTTCAAAGTAACAGCATCTAAATTCACAGAATGAAATTGTTGATTTCTCAATGAACTCCCTGAGATACTAGTCTTTCTTCTTGTTTTTAATTAAAAATAACTTTCTTGATTTGTTGTGCTGAACTGCTAAATTGAATGCCACTTGTTGTTTTATATTATACAAACACAGCATAACTTAATGCTAACATATATTCATTTTTATGACACATATTATTATACAAAGATCACAAGATCACAGATTATAGAGTCAGAAGGTACCTTTTAACATTATATTCCTATTAATATTGGGGGGGAAATTTCCTACTCAAAAAAAATAATAATAATAAGGTTACAATAAATGTAGTGAAGTAAAATGCTTTGCTAAAACACCATATGAAAAAGGAACCACTAGTACTCATAATTTTAATATAACAATTTCACTTGATAATTAAGATAAGATAGGATAATTACAAAAACTTGAAAAGCATAAAGGGGAAAAATGCTATATTACCCATGATCCTACCACATAGATTTTCTTTTATGCTTAGAGCTACAAGCAGCAATTCATCCAAATACTCAACAGTAGGGAAATGTTTAAATACATTTTGATATGTTTTCTTTTGCTTTGTTTTCTATGCATTTCTTACTTTTTTATTTTTGTTGTTCAGTACTAAGTTGTAATTGACTCTGCCACCCCATGGACGGTAGCACACCAGACTCCTCTGTTCATGGGGTTCTCCATACAAGAATACTGGAGTGGGTTGCATTTTCTTCTTCAGGGATCTTCTTGGACAAGGGATTGAACCCACGTCTCCTGCATTGGCAGGCAGATTGTTTACCAATGAACCACCAAGAAAGCACAGTTCTTACTTAGTTGATATCTTAAAACCAGTAATCAAGTTTCAGCAAACTTTGAGATTGTTTTTCTGACCTGCTCCTCTCCTACCAGCCTCCCTCCCATTCTCAATTCTCAAGTTGAGGAATTCCTCAAGTAATATGTAATTTTGAAAGAGGCAATATTATGTGTATAACAGGACTCCAACCAGCAAAATATGATTCTGTAGACATTTTTTCATTTACCAAATTAATTATAATATTAACTACATTTTTTTAAAAGAAAAATAATTTTTTAATATATGATAGGAAAATTTTTGAATATCTATGAAAAAGATACCATCTTTCATTTGCATTAAGCAGAGATGGAGCTCACTGACTGTCTATTCAATAAGACACTGATATTTACATATTCCAGAATTATAAATTCTTACAGTAGGGAGAGGAAGATAATAGTTGCCTGGGAAGTTTATATATTAAAAACTCCTTTTAAATCTCAGAAGAACTCTAAACCCATGCTAAACATTTGTTATTTATTCAAACTCCCTAGTAATAAGAGAAATGCAAATTAATGTGAAAGAACTTTTTTCACCTATCAAATTAACCACAACTGATGATTTTAGATACCTGTTCTGGAAACAGGACAATGAAGTGATCACTCGCATACACTGCTTTTGGTGAATGAAAAGCATAAATTTGGGGGATTACTCCTTTGGAAATTGACCCCCCCAAAGAGATAATCTTAAATTCAGAGAAATGTCTTTATCACAAGTCATCACTGTAGCACCATTCAACATAGATGAAAACAAAAAGCACAATCTCAATGTCCAGTAGCTGGGTAACTCCTATGTAAACTGGGTCAATACATCCACAGTTTACATAGAGGTTATACAGTACACAGCCACTGAAACAGATGCCTGTAAAAACAAGAACAATTGGTGGGAATGAGTATGCTACAATGTTAAGTGAAAAAGAAAGCATAAAATGGAACACAAACAGCATCATTACAACTCTATTTTAGAAAACACAGTGTGAAAAGAACAGACTGGAAAGAAATATGTCAAAATTTTGCCAGTGTATACTTGGGTGGTGAGATTATGGGTAACTCGTTTCCTTTTGTTCCCCATCTTGAGATTAACTTTAAATGACCCTTTTTCTCATCATATCCTTGCACTGTTAAAACAACAAGAAGACTTATTTAACCAACTGGAAATTTCAGGTACAAAAATGCATAAGCAGGTTTGCATCCTGGAAGGCTAAAATAAAATTAATAAACAACAATATTACTATGAATAATCATAGCAATACAATATCTTACATTGAACATCATTTTAACTTTCTAAAGTAATTTTTTTAAGTCTTCCTAGTCCTTATCATCTTAAAACATCTCTCCAAAGCAGATTAATTTCATCACTCTTTTTATTTAACATATTTACTGAGCACATCAGTATCAGACCCTGTAATGTGTGTAGGGAGTACAAGAAAATAAGACATGGCTCATAGAGTTGAAGATCTCACAGGCTAGAAGAAGGAAAAGAAGAAATAGACAGCAGTGGTCACTAAAGAGGTGCATGTGAGAGAGATTACCATTGGCCAAGTGAAGCAGGGAGCCAAGCCTGGGGGCATGGGAATTTGACAGCTGGAGAAGGGGGCAGTGCAGGAGTGTGTTCATCCAAGGACCTAGAGGTGACACAGAGGAGCTGGCAGGACCCATTGTCCAGGAGGGCTGCCTGGGTGTCATGAGCATGGGGGAGAGGTTGGAAGAGGGAACAAACATGAGGTCCAAAGTCAAGTGACCCGCAGCTCAACTGTCAGGGGTGGGACTTAACAACTCTCAGTTTTTTCCATTGACCTCAGAAAAAAAATAATAAATTTGAGGTTTGGGTTTTTTTAAAGTTTGATTCACATCTCTGCTTTTAAGGATCACCTTGCTCAGTTCCCTGGTGGCTCAAAGGGTAAAACATCTCTGCAATGCAGGAGACCCAAGTTCGATTCCTGGATCGGGAAGATCCCTTGGAGAAGGAAATGGCAGCCCACTCCAGTATTCTTGCCTGGAGAATCCCAGGGACAGAGGGGCCTGGTAGGCTACAATCCATGAGGTCGCAAAGAGCTGGACGTGACTAAGTGACTTCACTTTCTTTCACTTTGCTGAGTCTGCTTCTCATGTGAAAAGCCTTCCTCCCAGGTTGTAAGGAACTAATGAAATAATGGATACATGCTTAAGGTGCTTTGTAAACTCTGAATTTGTAAGGTACCATTAACACTCACCTTTCTAGGCTTATATGGAACCACACCCCTTCCCTTTGAAAGCTGCATGGTCATGGCAGATTTCCCTGTGGCATCCTGGTTCTCAGTCTCTGCTGTATACTTAGAAACATCTGGGAAACCATAAAAATTCTTGATAACCAAGAGCATCCTTATCCATTAAACCAGAAAATCCAGAGGTGTGCTCCAGGCACGGAGCAATCTAAAACTTTCCCAGGTGATTTCAGTGAACAATCAGGTTTAAATATTAGCGCTTGCACACCTACCCAAACTATAGTCCAAGGACCTACAGCCTTAGCATCACCTGGGTGCTTGGTGGATATGCAGACTCTCCAGCCCCACCCAGGGCTGCTCTTCAGGTGATTGAGAAGCACCAGTCAAGTCAGATTCATTTGTATGTGTGTGCTGAGTTGTGTCTGACTCTTTGCAACCACATGGACTGTATCCCACTAGGCTCCTCTGTCCATGGCATTCTCCAGGCAAGAATACTGGAGTGGATTGCCATTACCTCCTCCAGGGGATCTTTCTGAACCAGGGATCGAACCCATGTCTCTTATATCTCCTGCATTGGCAGGTGGATTCCTGGGAAGAATCACCTGGGAAGCCCCAGTTCCATTTATTCAGCAACTATTACCAAAGCTGGAATCAAGATTGCCGGAAGAAATATCAATAACCTCAGATATGCAGATGACACCACCCTTATGGCAGAAAGTGAAGAGGAACTAAAGTCTCTTGACGAAAGTGAAAGAGGAGAGTGAAAAAGTTGGCTTAAAACTCAACATTCAGAAAACAAAGATCATGACATCCGGTCCCATCACTTCATGGGAAATAGAAGGGGAAACAGTGGAAACAGTGTCAGACTTTATTTTTGCGGGGGAGGGGGGGTCCAAAATCACTGCAGATGGTGACTGTTATGACCAACCTAGATAGTATATTCAAAAGCAGAGACATTACTTTACTGACTAAGGTCTGTCTAGTCAAGGCTATTGTTTTTCCTGTGGTCATGTATGGATATGAGAATTGGACTGTGAAGAAGGCAGAGCGTCGAAGAATTGATGCTTTTGAACTGTGGTATTGGAGTAGACTCTTGAGAGTCCCTTGGACTGCAAGGAGATCCAACCAGTCCATTCTGAAGGAGATCAGCCCTCGGATTTCTTTGGAAGGAATGATGCTAAAGCTGAAACTCCGGTACTTTGGCCACCTCATGTGAAGAGTTGACTCATTGGAAAAGACTATGATGCTGGGAGGGATTGAGGGCAGGAGGAGAAGGGCACGACCGAGGATGAGATGGGTGGATGGCATCACTGACTCTATGGACGTGAGTCTGAGTGAACTCCGGGAGTTGGTGATGGACAGGGAGGCCTGGCGTGCTGCGATTCATGGGGTTGCAAAGAGTCGGACACGACTGAGTGACTGAAACGTACTGAACTGAACTGATTCCCCTAGCTCCTACTCTGAGTTGGTTCTTGGAATACAGCAGAGAGTCAATCCCACTCCTTCCGCAAAGATGCACTCTCTAGTAAGCAAGGCAGACAAACACATAGCTTACTAAGGAGGGGCACCTTTTTTTGTGGGTAGGGATGATGCATTGAGATCAGGGAATGCTTCCTGGAGGAAGAGAAATAGGCATGGGACAGACAGACACTGCAGAGCTCAGTAGGACTATGTTACATTTCAGAGACCGGAGGTTTGCTGTTTAGAGGTTTGAAATTTAGGGAGGAGGTCCAGATTGGTGACATAATGTGTGTGAAAATACTCTGTAAACTGTAAATAATTATGCAAATGGAAGTATTTATATTATTCTTCACAAATCCTAGTGGGTCTTTCTCATAATTAAGTCTTCAGAAAATTAAGCTCTTAATTGTAGCTAAAGGAAATCACCAAATCAAGATGGATATTCAGCTATGGGCTGAAGCCCTTGCAAAGACAATGAAGATAATTCCAGGTGGAACAGTCTAATACACACCCCTCTACCCAGGCTCTCTGACAAGGATGATCTTACATCCTGCTTTGGTCCAGGACAGTCTTAGTTATGCCTGTCATCCCAGCACAATTTCTATGATGCCTCACTCTTTCTCAAAAGCATCCTGCTCTGGACAATGAAAATACATGGCCAGAATTCCCTGGTGGCTCAGGAGTGAAGAATCCACCTGCCAATGCAGGAGAAACACGGGCTCAATCCCTGATCCAGGAAGATCCCACCTGCCCATGGAGCAACTAGTGTGCCCACATGTCCTACAGCCCATGTTCTGCAACAAGAGAAGCCACTTCAGTTAGAAGCCAGAGCATCACAACAGAGGGTAGCCCCCTGCTTGCTACAACTATGAAAAAAGCCCACGTAGCCCCGAAGATCCAGCACAACCAAAAATAAATAAAAATTTTTTTAAAATATATGGTCATCCTGTGTTGGACCCAAAGGTGCTTCAAATAAATACGCATTTCCTCATTTTTCCAGGTATGGCCCAGGGCTGCTCCCAGCAGGGACTGCACCCAGGTTTGCATGGAGTCAGCTCTGAATCTGAGTATTTCCTTTGCCTGAAACAGTCCTAAGAGCTCCAGATATCATGCACACCCCACACCAGTGTCTGAAACCCAACAAGCTTGAGAAGGAGCAGCTAAGGCTTCCAGGTGAGTGATCTGCAGATGGCAAAGGACTCCACCAGTCGCACTGGCCAAGAGTCTTGCCAGATGATAGAGGGAGGCAAACCTCAACAGTGCACCATCCACACAAGGCTCAACTTGAATCCAGCATCTCAGTGCTGAAATGTTGTTGCTGAGCCATGAAGGATGCTGGATTCTTGGCCTCCAGAAAAGTGGAATTCAATCTGGGGCTAGTGACAAGGCCAGTGATGAGGCTTGATTGCTCAGAGCTTTTGTGTGATAAAGTTTTATTAAACTGTAAAAGACATAGACAAAGCTTCTGACATAGACATCAGAAGGGGGCAGAAAGAGTGCCCGCCTGCTAGCCTTTAGCAGTATGTTATATACCTATCAGCAAGCTGTTAATTCAAGAAAGGAGATGTCTCAAAATTCAGAGTCGTACCAGTCCCCTCACCCACAACATGCATTTTGAGATAACTTTGGCACCAGATGAGTCATCCAGATCATAAAATGACTGACATGAGTCTTGAAGAAAAGCAGATTTCCAAGTAAATATATAGTTTCATTAGCATAGATTAGGAGAACAATATATGAGTAAAACATACTGGTTTATTGAACCCTTATTGTTGAGATTATCAAGTGGAACCAACTTGAAGAACAATACATAGTTCATTAACATAGCTTAAGAAAACCATTTCCAAAAGAAAAACGCATTGGTTAGCACAAGGTTTGAGAAAAGTTAAGTTCAGGAGAAGCCAGATGTCGTCATGGCAACACAGAATTTTAAAAGACATCTCCTTTTAATTTTGTATAGAGAAGGGAAAAAAAATCTGACACTTGTAGTTCGTTTTCTCCTGCCACTTAAGAGAGAGAGAAAAATGTCTGACATTTATAGCCTACTTCCTCCATTTGAAGACCCTTAGCCTTCCTGCCTATTACCCCTTCAGTCCCATTTTGGTTCCCTGCCCCAGCTGCCCACATGCACACAAGACCATCTCTATCTTCACGTCTCCAAGCTCAGCTTCTGAGAATACCAATGACAACGCTTATTGCACCATCAAAAAGAATAACCATATAACATTTGTGAGAACACATTCCTGATTCTGAACTGCCGCTAAGCTCCCCACAGTTATCTCAAGGAAAGGACCTGAAAGGGAAGGTCCATTTACTGAACTACAGGCAAGGGACTCTGCAGGGGTCTTTACCTTTCTTATCTCATTGGATCATCACTTGTAGCAGCTCTGGAGATCATCGACCATTTTATACATGGGAAAACTGGCGTTAGATAGGCTAAATTGCCTAACATGACAATTTTGTGTACTTGTAACTCCCTGTTTTAACTCAAACTCAGATTTCTCTCTCTCTCTCTTTTTTTTTTTTTTTTTTTTGGCCATGAGGGATCCTAGTTCCCAGACCAGGAATCGAACCCTCAACCCACTATAGATGGAAGCAGAGAGTCTTAACCACTGGACTACCAGGGAAGTCCCACATGCTTGTTCATGTATACCACAGTGAAGACAAATTATTTCATTAGTAGGAAACAGACAGGGAAAATTAGAATATTTATCTTTATGTGGTATTTTCATTTCTTTTCTCCTGCTCTCCAATCCCTGTTGTTTTCTAAAACAATCTCTGGCCATGGCTCTCTCACTTGGCATTTGGAGACAGCACTTTCTAGAATAACACCTTGCCCTAGTGAAAATCATCCCATTCAATTCCATCAATCCTCTAATTTGTCCATATAATTTTGTGTCACAATTTGCCTTTTCAAAGTGCTGGCAAATTCTTCTCATACATTTTATCTTGACTCCTTGTAGTTTATCTTGACCCCTTGGGTTTATTAAAAACCTAGTCACCACCAGAAATAAGACAAATCCAACTCAAATCTTCTCAAATCTGTCTTACCTAGACCAACATTATATAATATGTTTACAAACACTTTTAAATCAAAGAATAAATTTAAAAAAAAAAAAAAAAAAAACAGAATGCCAGGTAGAATTCAATTTAAACCAGACCAACAAAGACCTATTGAATACCAGCCATGTTCCATTCACTGTCTCAGAGGGAGAAAATTACAAAAATGAATGGGACGTGTCCCTTGCCTTCTATAAAGATGAGTCAGGGGAGGAGATAAAACATGCACAGAAACAACTCTTATACAGGCTTTTTGAAAATTGGAATTTACTCTTATCATAGTACCTGGCACGTGAAATGACACTGTTGACCTGCATTTTTTTCTTACCCTGCACTGAACTCTGTAAGAACTGAAAATATGTCCTAATTTTTCTTGTACATACCAGGATCAGATTCAGGGATTGAATCATAAATTTGTACTCCAGAAGTATGTGTTTCACTGGATCAAATTGTCTTAAACTTGAAACTGATGATAATTTTAAAAAATTGGCAACCTATGAAAGATCACCATTTTAAGTAAACTTGGAGAAAAGTTAGGGTTCCAACTATTAAAGACGGTGAGAGATGGTGAGGGGATTGTTTCCAGTAGGGGAGATAGAGAGATAAAAGATGAGGTGATGATCTTCATTGCTAGGGTTCAGACCTGCTGAAATTCTCTGACACCCTCATGCCCAGCGACAGCCTCAGCCTGTAACAGCTCACAGTTCAGAGATGCTGTCCAGCAGTTGCCAGGAGGCAGTCTGGGGAGGGCAGGTAGAGGACATATGGGGTTCCAGCTCCCCCCAGCACCTTCGAGGTAGGTGATGCTCCCCAGTTCCCTTCTAACAAGGATCCCAGAGAGTCACAGCCCAGAGTAGCTGATTGCCACTTGCCCCCACTACAGGGAGGTGTACCCGCCAGGCACGCCTGCACCCTGGGTAGCTGTGGTCCTGAGGTCACTCCTTGTTCTGTCTCATCTTCCCCACCCGACCCTGCTGCTGGTCCTTCCTGAATGAAGAGTTCTGGCCTTGCCTCCTTAACCTGCCCCCAGCACAGGCTGCATCCCTTTCAGCCCTAAGAACTGAGCATGTATCCCAGCATCTGGGAATCCCTCAGCAGGGACCTGCCTCCTCCCTCACTGATTCCCTGATGGGTTAAGCCAGTGCCAACTAAACCACCATCCTTGGAGCCCAGGGCCAGCTTGCTGCACAACAATACCCAAGGAGTTTGCTAGAACTCTGTGGTTCTGTTAGGGAAGCACACTGCTTGAAACTGCCCACCCTGGCCAGGCACCATAGTAACCATACATATGAGTTGTTTTATGACAGGAGATCCTGATAAGGAATATGGAACTAATAAGCCACCACCAACCGGAAGAGTTTGGGAAAGGTCTAAAGGAGACACCGTGTGTCCGTCCACTTCCCAGAATCCCTCTTGCTAGCATCCATCTTGGCTGAGCGATGCGTATGCCACCAGGAAAGACTCTGAATTAGAATGATTGGCCAAAGACCACCTGGAAACTAATCCCATCACCATAAAACGCGAGACTGTGAGCCACACGGCAGAGCAGTTCTCCTGGGTTCCCTTACCCTACTGCTCTCCACCTGGGTGCCCTTTCCCAATAAAATCTCTTGCTTTGTCAGCACATGTGTCTCCTCGGACCATTCATTTCTGAGTGTTAGACAAGAGCCCAGTTTTGGGCCCTGGAAGGTGTCCGTCTTCCTGCAACAATTCCAGGTCCTAATCCCAGAGAATTGGATCCATTGGGCAAATGTATGGTAGAGGAATGTGCTCTTTTTTAACAAGCTCCCAGGAGAGTTGAGAAGCAGCTGGTTTGGGAACCCACCATTTCTGCCATGGCTCCTGCCTGCTTCAGCCCTTCAACTGGATCAGAAACACTTCTCCCCACCAGAGTCCTAACATCACGGTGAAGAGGCTGTCCCTACCCCGCCAGGCACCCAGGCCTCAGTGCTCTGCAAATACAGGACTGGGGCCCCAGCCTGAGCTAAAATCATCCCAGATACGTCATTCCCTGGCCTTCTGCTATTCAGCAATTGATGGGGGCTGAGCTGTGTCCCCACCCCCAGAACCTCCCTTGTATCTCCTGATTCCCACCCTGGCAGCACCAGGCTCACCACCTCTTTCTCCCTTCTTCCATGCCTCCGCTACCCAAGTTCATGCACAAGTCTGGACCCATGCCAGTTCCTCCCAGAAGTCAACTCAGACCCATTAGGCTGTGACATTCTCTGTTGACCTCTTCTGAGGTTAAAAAAGTACACATAAGTCACCATCACTGTCCTGGGCACACAGTAGACCACCAATAAATGTCATGTGATTCTGAACCTAGAGAACAGAAAAGAGACCTCACTGGATCACAGTGACAGTGAGAATCACCAGGACACTGATAGCAACAGTAGCTGCTAATATTTATGTCTGTGTGCTATGTGCCAGGCATCAACCTTTCAAGACTTTCACATGTATTACCTTGACTTTTAATTAATTAATTATTAATTTATTTATCTTTGCTTGCTCTAAGTCTTTGTTGCTACACTCAGACTTTCTCTAGTTGAGCCTTCTCTTATGTCAGAGCACAGGTTCTAGCCTCTTGGGCTTCAGTAGCTATGGCACAGGAACTTAGTTCCTCCAAGGCATATGGGATCTTCCCAGACCAGGGATCAAACCCAAGTTCCCTGCATGAGCAGGTGGATTTCTATCCACTGTACCATCACGGAAGTCTTAGCTTATTTAATCCTAATGACTCTCTCGGGCTTCCCTGGTGGCGCAGTTGGTAAAGAAACCTCCTACAATGCAGGAGACCTGGGTTCCCGATCCCTGGGTTGGGAAGATTCCCTGGAAAAGGAAATGGCAACCCACTCCAGTATTCTTGCCTGCTGCTACTGCTGCTGCTAAGTCACGTCAGTCGTGTCTGACTCTGTGTGACCCTATAGACGGCAGCCCACCAGGCTCCCCCATCCCTGGGATTCTCCAGGCAAGAACACTGGAGTGGGTTGCCATTTCCTTCTCCAATGCATGAAAGTGAAAAGAGAAAGTGAAGTCGCTCAGTCGTGTCCGACTCTTAGTGACCCCATGGACTGCAGCCTACCAGGCTCCTCCGTCCATGGGATTTTCCAGGCAAGAGTACTGGAGTGGGGTGCCATTGCCTTCTTGCCTAGGGAATCCCATAAACAGAGAAGCCTGGAGGGCTACAGTCCATGAGGTCACACAGAGTCAGACACAACTAAGCGACTAAACCACCACCATTACCCACAAATGACTCTCTCAGCTAAGAATAAATATATTGCAATTCCAATTTACAAATGGGGAAATGGAAGCCCTGAGAGGTGACACAATTTATCCAAGGTCACAAAGCAAAGGCTTGATGAAGTCCAGATTCCAACACAGAGTCTCAACACCAAACTGCCGGCGTCACTACACAAGCGGCTGTCCTCCAAGGTCAAAGGCCCCCTCCAAGAGAGGGGACATCTGCTCTTGCCTTGTCCACCTGCTCTTATCACAGCCCAGAGGGAAATACTTCCAAGATAATTGCTCTGGGCTGTCGGAAGATTCTGTTGCCTCTCCAAGATGACAGACGCCCTCAGGTGCTGGGAACACTGTTCCCAACCTTGACTTGATGAGACTGAATTTAATATTGTGGGAAGGAGCCGTCTGCCGGGGGACCCCAGAGCTCTGCCTGCCTTCCAAAGGGCAGAGTAGCAGATGCTGATATTAGGAGAAAATCACTCCTTAGATAAGCCAAGTACAAAATGTTTCAAGGGCGCCGAAGAAAAACGTTCCCGTCACCCCCTCAATTTTCTCTCCGGCAAAGCTGTCTGCAAAGTGAAGATCCCTCCTCTTCAACCCAAGTCACCCAGCGGAGACTCACTGGAATTTTCAGAAAGACTCATATCCAAACAGCAACAGGAAAAGTAGCAGATTTTTTTTTAAAGCCTCTACTTGAATATACCAAGTCCAAGTTTCTGACCCTATCACAGTGATTTCCTGCTTTTGTTTATAAAAATAAATGGATACGAAATACTTGAATAAATTATGAGTTGCATCTCTTCACTCTCTGGTCTGGCACATGAACTTGCTTCTCTGCCAAATAAACTAGGTCAGATTCAGCTCAGCTCAGCTTTTTCCCAGCACTGACCAAGCCACCTGACGCTGAACTTGGTCTTGGGTCGCTGAAATGAGCCGGAAGTTGCTGGGCTTGAGGTGCTCACAGAAGAGACACGTGCGAGATACACAGAGGAACAAGCCCAATTCATCTTGTATTTGCCCCCTTTCCTTTCTCCTTATGGCTCCCTTCCAGAAAGCCCCTCTCTGTTTGCTGGAATATTCTTTACATGTTACCTGTAACCAGCAAATATTACAACCTTCCAAGTCATGGTGACTTCCAGTTAAACAGTGCAACCCCAACCAGGTGGATTTCTCACTTTCCTGCCAGTCCCTGAAAAGAAATAAAGCATGGAAATAAAGTCTTTGTCTTCTAACTTCCTCCCAGGGTGATGCTTCCCTGGACAAGTTGATTTATTTTCCCTTTGATTGGTTTGAAAAATAAACAAGACAAACAAATAAAAAATGCTCTGCTTAGTCAAGAGATGGGTCCAAGTTCACAGAGCTGATTAGTGAAAGCTGTACTTGACCCAGGCTGTCTGCCCACAAAGACCCCATTCCCGCCACACTCATGGATCAGGTGATGGAACCCTCTCCAGAAACAAAGGTGGGCGTGCAGCAGACCTATTTATTACAGGACCCTGCCTCTTATAAGCCTGTGGCTTTGTCCTCGCAGTGTCCTTGTGTGAAGTGGCTCCATGAAGCCAAGGAAAGAAAAGAGAGAGGGAAGTGTAGTTGGTTGTTGCCATGTGGAAGAGAACATGTACAAGCAGTAAATCCAGCATCACACTACTGCGGGCCCTCACATTTCCTCCGTTTCCAGTTTCATAGTCTAGCCTCACACATGAAGATGAGCTGCTATTTCTGTTCTAATACATATATTAAATACACGCCCCACACACACACACAGTCGCACTGCAGTTGCTATGGGAACCATCCCTGAGCATCTCCTGTCTTTTATTCAATTAAAATTTCACCCTCACATCCTCTTGAAGTGGAATGCACTTTCCTTCACAAGAGGACAGTACTGTGATGGGGCTGACTTCCAATGAGCAGGCTGAATTTCTCCACATCTGATCATCTTTCCAGAGATCACAGCACAGCTTGCTGGCAATGGATGGATCCATCCTAATTAAGGTTTGGGCAAGCGCACAAACTCAGGCACTAGACCTGTGTGTGGGTGGGGCGGGGGTGGGGGGTGGTTTGGGACTACAGCTCTGGGAGCACATAAGCCTCCAAATCCCAGGCCCTCCCAGAGTCAGGTAACCTTCCCAAGGCCCTACCAGCCATCTGTGGCAACTTGGAAGAAAGAGACAGTGAAAATCCATTAATTCAGGGTTGCAGGAATTGTGGAACTCTGTTCTGATTTTCAGAGGGCTTCCACTCCAGTTTACCTCCTTGCTCTCCATGGAGACCAAATGAATCTTGTAAATATCAATACAGTCACCAAGGAGCCATTAGCCATTATAAGACAGACAGCTATTGTTTTGAAGGACCTCAGAGGAGCCCATTTACAGACTTACCTGGTAATTGATCAGTAAGCAGGTACGAGAAATGCTTGGGCTGATGTGCAGATATGATCGTTTAAAATCCTTTTTATCTTTTCATCACATCACTGAGTTGGAAGCCTCTAGACCTAGGTTCCTGCCTCATTTCCAACATCTACTCTCTGTCTCTCTGTGTGTTCCAGCAAATGACTTCAATTCTTTGAGCCACAAATTTCTCATACAGACAACAGGACTCATTATGCATATGGAAGAAATCAGATGACAAAATAAATGACAAATAAGAATTGTGAGAACTCTGCAAATTGCAGACACGCAGGTTAGTTGGTTTTATGATAGTTCTCATTGCCTACAAGGCAACTGTATACAACTTGCTCGCCAAAGTGAAAGGGAGGAATCACAGTTCTTTTTATTCTTTTTATAACTTTGATGACTTTTTTAAATGTTTTTAAGGAATCAAACAGTGAATGACTTAGATCAGGGCGTATTTACACATGGGCAGTGAAATCAGCTAAGAGTAGAGACCATGCTGGCTTAAACAGGGCTGGATCAAGCCCTTCTTATCATTCATTAGAGCAGGATATCTGCCCAGTAATAACTGTTAGCTTTAACCCAGTATTGCCCATATCTGAAAGTAAAGCACTTAGACTGAATTGAAAAAAGAAAAGCTGACAATCCCAGGATACACTAACTCCTGGGTTCTTCTAGACTAGTCAATGCTGAATATATAAAACCAATCTTCTGCTTCTGCTCCTAACCCTGCAAACTGGCCCAAAATGAGACAATGTCTTAAAAAAGATGGGAGATGCCTTTTGAGAGGGTAGGAGCCCAGGTTATATAAGGAAAGAGAATGTACATAAAATCCTTGGTACAGCACCCAAGAGTCTAGTGCCAATGACTGCAATCATTCTAACATAAACCAAAAGAGATTCTTTTCCAGGGTTTATAACTCTCAGATAATGTGACTATAATGAGTGTTACAGAGAAACTGAGGGAGCTGGTGACAAAGACTAAATAACCAGTGGTGAAGCATAATAAATAAACAACACTTCTAATTTCCTTACAGACAAAAATGTTCAGTGAAGGCAAGAGCAGGAGACCTCTGGAATAGCCCTGATTCTATAACAAAGGAGATCAGGGCAACTGCTTGCTGAGAGCCTGTGATGTGCCAGGCACACCTGGGCACTTGACAATCATTTTCTCACTTCACCATCAAAAGGGCCTAGTGAGGTGAGAATTCCTCTCCCCATTTTGCAGATGAAGTAACTGAGGTTCAGCTAGCAAAGGATGGGAATAACTCTTGAGCACAAGTGTGCCTGACTCCATCACAGCACAGCGTCCCTCCCAGCTGAGTGGGGCTGGAGAGAAAAGAGTATCTTAGAGGCCACAGTATCTTAGAGGCCTCAAACAAAAAATGGCTGTATAACATAGAGTGAATTGATGTCTTTACAAGGAGTACAAGGTTGATGGAAGATTCCTTGGGTAATCTCTCTGCTAACGACCTGTCCATGCTCCAGATCTTTCTTACAGGATTTTCATATATATTCTATCATAATTAGCTGCTTAGTCCAAAATAGTTTATGGAATATTTACCATATATTATGCAAGATTTTGGACATTTTAGGAGACAAAAAAAAAATGATTGCAATTCAGTTCTTAACTTTATGGAGTTCTAACAGGAGAAAAATATGCATAGTTATGTTACACATATATTACAATATAATATTGTATAATATTTGGAGAAGGAAATGGCAACCCACTCCGTATTCTTGCCTGGAGAATCCCAGGGACAGGCGAGCCTGGTGGGCTGCCGTCTATAGGGTCGCACAGAGTCGGACACGACTGAAGTGACTTAGCAGCAGCAGCAGCAGCAGCAGCATTGTATAATATAATTATACACAACATAAAACAATATTAAATCAAATTATGGTTGTTATATAATATATAGAGCCCAACTTAGTATAAAGTATTGTGGAATGCTCAAGCTGTTCGAAGCAAGCAGAAATTAACTTCCAGAGCAGAGGTCAATATAGGCACTTTGGGGATATAGGATGAATGAATATTTATACTGGATGAGTATTTGAAAGGAGCAAAGTCCAGGGAATACAGCTGATTCTGTATTCAGTGCCTTTTGAATGATCAAAGAAACCTAGAGGATGGTTTGGGAGCAATTTGTTTTGTTGTGTTCATTCAGTCTCCCATTCTTGCAACCCATAGTCAGAATGGTTTAGTGTGTGAGGGTACAGTTTTAGATACTCTCAATACAGTCAAGGCTATGGTTTTTCCTGTGGTCATGTATGGATGTGAGAGTTGGACTGTGAAGAAAGCTGAGCGCTGAAGAATTGATGCTTTTGAACTGTGGTGTTGGAGAAGACTCTTGAGAGTTCCTTGGACTGCAAGGAGATCCAACCAGTCCATTCTGAAGGAGATCAGCCCTGGGATTTCTTTGGAAGGAATGATGCTGAAGCTGAAGTTCCAGTACTTTGGCCACCTCATGCAAAGAGTTGACTCATTGGAAAAGACTCTGATGCTGGGAGGAATTGAAGGCAGGAGAAGGGGACAACAGAAGATGAGATGGTTGGATGGCATCACTGACTCGATGGACATGGGTTTGGGTGGACTCCAGGAGTTGCTGATGGACAGGGAGGCCTGGTGTGCTGCGGTTCTTGGGGTTGCAAAGAGTCGGACACAACTGAGCGACTGAACTGAACTGAATACAGTCACAAACTAAACCGACAATTTCTTGTACTCGCAAAGCTTACTTTCTAGCACAGGGACAACAAATAGATATACATTCTTTTTGCATCACCCAGTGATCAATGCTACAAATTAGAATTAACAGGGGAAGGGTGAGCTGTGCTCTTCTATGTGGATGGGCTGAGGAAGCCTTTCTCCCTTTAAAGACAAGGCACTCGTGTAGACCCTGTTGACTGATTTCCTGCAGCCCTGGTTTCTCCAGTGAGGGAACAGAGACCCTCGTGGCTCTCTCTCCAAGGCCGAGATTTCTCTCCCACTGAGAAATCTCCAAACTCTTCGGACAGAATCTTAGACTTCAGTTTCCCAGCTGTCATCACCACTTTGCCACTTCTTTGAATTAATTTCTTTCTAACCAACCAGGGGCAAAATATTTATGACAAAATAGTCTTGATCATGAAAAAGCAAATCACATTCAAGTACCTGATATTTCAAGTTCATGACTGGATTCATTTTGATTAGAATGTTCTCCCATTTCTGAAAGATAAAACACAGGACATGGTATCAGAAAATCGGCTCTACTCTTGAGACTCATGAAAGATAAATCAACCTGAGACATTTCCAGTCGCTTCCAGACACCTAGTTTTTTTAATGCCATAAAAAATTGAGACACATTAAATTATTTTTAGGCCACTGGAATCTCTAACATTTAGGAGAGTGTTTCAGAGCCAAGGATCCATATGTGCAATCTCCAGTTATCTTCACAAATTGAATTCCTGGCCTCCGGTCACTAATAAACTCAGTCTCCTTCAAAGGAGAAAATAGTTTCTTTAATATCCAGTTCAGTTAGCACAGCACTGACTTCTGTTCTACTTTGTGTTTGTATTTTCTGATTTGATGCCAAATTTTCAAAATAAAATGATTTCTAGATCTTCGAATATATACAAACAATTTACAGTTTGAGAGAGTTTTTTTAAATAACATTCACTTGAAGATGAAGAAAAAGTTTTGCTCACAAATCATCTTTTTAATATTTTTGTCACTAGCTGCTGATTTTTCATTTATTTCAAATTTTAAGTTATCCTTGAGACTTTCCCCAAACTGACATTTGGTATGTATCACTTGCCAAACTGAGTGAGAAGACTCTGTTATTTTCATTATTTCTGTTACTTTTAAAAAATGTTTTTTAGGGATCAAACAGTGAGTGACAAACACCAGCCTTTGTTGTATGATGAAGTGTATATTTTCAACAGTAAAATTATACTAATCAGACAGCTTGGACACGGATTCTCCTGGAAAAGCTATGAGAACTGCCTGCCAGTTAAGGAGTGACCTTAACCCCAGAAGTGACAACAATTCAACATTGTTTTACTCAAACTTGCTACAACCCATGCTGTGAATTTTGGCAAGTCTAAGTTTCTTGAGTTTATAAAAATAAAATCCTGAGAATTAAATTCTTTACAATTTTATTTTATTGGGATAAGACAAGTCTATGTATTGTCACCTTGCTTATTTTACTCATATACTGAGTACATCATACAAAATTCCAGACTAGATGAACTGCAAGCTGGAATCAAGATTGCTGGGAGAAATATCAATATCCTCAGATATACAGATGGTACCACTCTAATGGCAGAAAGTGAAGAGAAACTAAAGAGCCTCTTGATGAAGGTGAAAGAGGAGAGTGAAAAAGCTGGCTTAAAGCTCAACATTCAGAAAACAAAGATCATGATCTCTGGTCCCATCACTTCATGGCAAATAGAAAGGGAAAAAGTAGAAGCAGTGACAAATTTTATTTTCTTGGGCTCCAAAATCACTGCAGATGGTGACTGCAGCCACAAAATTAAAAGATGCTTGCTCCTAGGAAGAAAGGCTATGACAACCCTAAAGAGCGTGAAAGTGAAAGTGAAGTAGCTCAGTCAAGTCTGACTCTTTGTGACCCCATGGACTGTAGCCTACTAGGCTTCTCCATCCATGGAATTTTCCAGGCAAGAATACTGGAGTGGGTTGCCATTTCCTTCTTCAGGAGATCTTCCCGACCCAGGGATTGAACCCAGATCGCCACATGGTAGGCAGACGCTTTACCATCTGAGCCACCAGGGAAGATACTAAAGAGCATGTTAAAAAGCAAAGACTCACTTTTCCAACAAAGGTGCCTATGGATGTGAGAGTCAGACCATAAAGAACGCTGAGTGCCCAAGAATTGATGCTTTCAAACTGTGTTGCTGGAAAAGACTTTTGAGAGTCCTTTGGACTGCAGGGAGGTCAAACCAGTCAATCCTGAAGGACATCAACCCTGAATATTCATTGGAAAGACTGATACTGAATCTGAAGCTCCAGTATTTTGACCACATGATACCAAGAGCAGACTCATTGGAAAAGACCCTGATGATGGGAAGATTGAAGGCAAAAGAAGGAGGAAGTGGCAGAGAATAAAAATGATTAGATAGCATCACTGATGCAATGGACATGATTTTGAACAGACTCCAGGAGATAATGGAGGACAGAGGAGCCTAGCATGCTACAGTCTGTGGGGTCACAAAGAGCTGGACAGGACTTAGCAACTATAGAGCAACAATTATACTTTAACAGAGTAGCATCCTTGATCTAGAAGAGTTTTCATTCCCTAGCATACTAGTGTGCAGAACACACTTCATCATTTCATTTCATCCCCTAAACAACTCCAAGAGGTGGGCATGATTGCTGGGAAGGTTAAAGAAATGCTCCAGGGAATAGCCAGAAAACTGACAGAGGCTGGATTGGAGCCTAGGAAGATCTAATCCCAAAACAGTCTTGGGTTTCCCATTAGGAATATGAAGGTGAGATATGGACCATCCTTGTGGTTCTCTCATCCATATGCTCTTATCAAGGAGACAATGACTGCCTACCTGCTAGAATTAAGACACTACATGACCCGAGGAGAATCTCTTATTGCACAACTCTCAGGAGCTATATTTTAATATTTAATTCCATATTTATTAAAGCAAGTGCTCAGAGTCAGGCAGGAAATATTGCAGCCTGGACCATATTGTTGTGGCTTTCCATGCAGAGATGAGTTTACTTGAGAAGCCATAGGCAATGTTTGACAGATCTGAGAAAGTGGTGATGTGATGAGGGTATTGATTTTAGGAACAATTCTAGCAACATGTAGAGACTGAAGAGAGGATAGTTAGACCTGAGACAGGGAGACTAGGGCAAATAACATTTTAAAAAGCAAATAGCATCAAGATATACATTTGGCAACCAACTTGGGAAAATATTCTATTTTAATATTGATCCAATAATTTTAAAAGAAACAAATACATACTTTTTAAATTTAAATTGAGTTCAAAAATAAGAACACCTAGTATTAATGAGCATATGTTACAGTATTAATAGACAAAACCACAAATTCTTTCAGGAAACAAATTGTCAGCTTGTATCAAGAGCTCATCAAATTTTTTGATCCAGAAATTCTGTTTTTGGAAATCAATCAAAAGGAATCCTTTGGAAGCCAGGAAATAAATTTCACACACAAAGATATTCATCATGGCATTTTTTACAGCAGTGAAAAATTGAAACAAAAAATAAACTAGATAATAACAGAGACCTGGTTTGCTATAGTACTTTTGTTCAAGAAGTAATCTGTTAAAATATATAAGTATGAAGATGGTTTTTTAAAAAGTAAATGCTTGTTAAGTAATAATACCTGAAAGTGTGATATAAGTTGTACTCACAATATGATTACAATTATGCTTTAAAAAATAAAATCTCCACTAGATTGATAGGAAGGATTCACATGATAAGATTAAAGGTGATTTTTTGTTTCATGATCGAGCTTTCCTCATGGCTTCAATGGTAAAGAATCTGCCTGCAATGCAGGAGACCTGAGTTCAATCCCTGTGATGGGAAGATCCCCTGGAGAAGGGCATGGCAACTCACTCCAGTATTCTTGCCTGGAAAATCCCATGGACAGAGGAGCCTGGTGGGCTATAGTCTATGGGGTTGCAAAGAGCTGGACACCCTCTGAGCAACTAACACTTTCACTTGTTTGGTGATGAGACTAAAGTCAATTTTTTATTCTTCTTTTTCAGAACAGAGTGTTCTTATGAAAACACAAACATCCTTTAATAAATATCTATTTATATTTAGAAAACACCATCTCTTAAATGTCTTTTTCAGCTTTCCAAGCATCTTCTTGCAAACTCAGATATCCAACAAAGCCACGTGGTTAAGCATATCCAAGCTTGTACTTACTGGCTAATCGGATGATCTTTCTGAGTATTATTAATCCTGACTGCAGCAGAAGGTTGTGGTTATTGCTCTGTTTCAGGCCTTCATTTGTATTTTCTCTACTCCACAATGTTGGTCATGAGCTTCTACTTAGGATCTACTTAAAACATCATTAAGTACTATTCAGTCCTTCTTTGTCACCATTAAAGCAGACATTAAGCCAGTCAGGAATTCTCAGCCACCCTAGGGGCACCTTGGACATGATACCAAGCGAAGACACAGGACCATTGATCATTTCACTTTGCTTTCTTCCAAGGGCACTTGTAATACATGTGCTGATTTTCATTGTCATAGAATTTGAACTAATTTTGAAACTAATTTATCAGGAGACCCTAGGTGAGCCAATTAACTAAGACCAGCCACGAAGTGCTGCCAAGATCTTTCTTCCCTACATAATGGGTAATTCCACTTAGAAGCCAGCAGTGGATGCTGAGACTTATTCAGGCACATGCTGTTTGATAGGTAGGAGGCCCATTCTATCAATGTTTTTGATTTTCTCTCTTTCATATGTGTCTCATTTATTCATGATTCTAAAATTCAAACATATCATATAATTTCCCATCTTTGGCCATCATTATTTTTAAACTTAGACTATTTGCTTAAAGGAGGTAGAGAGGTTATTTTTCTTTTTTTTTTTTTTCCTAGTTGAAGTGTTTTTTTTTTTATTTTTTTCCTGTGAAGTATATGTTTTGCTCCAAAATATTAATAGCAAAAGTAAAAGGTCCCTGTTAATACGTGGGACCATATTGCAGAGTTTCTGAGCTTCCAACCTCATCAGATTTTATGATGGGAAATCGTGACTCTTCCTATTTGGTAGAGAGTGCATTAAAGACAAAAATGTCTCTTCCCAACTCCAGGTATCAAATATGATTCTCACTGGGATGCTAGTAGAGGCTGAAGAATATTAAGTGACAAAATGTATTGAAAGTAAAACAGCACATGTTTTTGCATTCGATCTAAGTTTAAATCCGAGCTCCACAATTTATTATATGCATGACTTCAGTCAAGTTGCTTAGACTTTTCAAGTGTCAGTTCCCTCCTTGGTCAAATGCAAATAATAACACCTGAATTATAGAACTACCATGAAAATTCACAAAGTAAAGTTTACAGAGTGTAGAAATATAACAGGGAGTTTAAAATGACATGATTTGATCTCTCCAGCTTAATGAGATATCCCTGTGTGATAGATGTCCCAATAACAGCTCTCCTATGGATGCTTTCCCTGTGAGTTGTGGCAATACTTCTAAAAATTAGGATTCCCAAGGGCCACTCCCAAAAAGCAATGATAACAGCAAAGGTGGCCCCCCAGGAACAGCCCAGAGCAGTGACAACTCCAAACAACTTCTGCCACTAGAGGGACTCCCTGGAGCTCCACCCTCTGTATCCAGAGCAGGTAGATATCCAGAGCCTAAGATCTTCTTTCCCATGTCCCCTCCAGCAGGGCACCAGCTCACTGGTAGAAACTGTGCCTTGGAATTCAGTCTGGATGCTCCTGCTGTCCCAAGGTATATACACTTCTAATAAGGCTGCTCGCTTTCCTGTGTAAACATGATTACACTTTAATAATATTTACTTGAATGTCTTCCTGAAACTTATAAAGAGAATAGAAAACATATTTTGCTATTTTCCTCTCCTTGCCCTGAAGTACATCAAGAAGGAATACACTGGCATATCAGCCATTTAAAGTATTATATAGCATAATTTTGGGCTCCAAAATCGCTGTGGACAGTGACTGCAGTCATGAAATTAAAAGACACTTGCTCCTTGGAAGGAAAGCTATGACAAACCTAGACAGCATATTAAGCAGCAGAGACACGTTACCAATAAAGGTCCATATAGTCAAAGCTAAGGTTTTTCCAGTAATCATGTATGGGTGTGAGAGCTGGACCATAAAGAAGGCTGAGTACCAAAAAACTGATGCTTTTGAATTGTGGTGCTGGAGAAGACTCTTAATGTCCCTTGAACTGCAAGGAGATCAAACCAGTCGATCCTAAGGGAAATCAACCCCAAACATTCATTGGAAGGACTGATGCTGAAGCTGAAGCTCCAATATATTGGCCACCTGTTGTAAAGAGCCAACTCACTGGGAAAGACCCTGATGCTAGGAAAGACTGAAGACAAAAGGAGAAGCGAGTGACAGACGATAAGATGGTTAAATAGCATCACTGGTTCAATGGAAATGAATTTGAGCAGACTCTGGGAGATAGTGGAGGACAAAGGAACCTTGTGAGCTGCAGTCCATGGTGTCGCAAAAAGTCGGATATGACTTAGCAACTGAAGAGCAGCAACAAATAGCATAATTAATTAATTTAAAATTTTAATTAAAGAAAATTAAAAACCCTTCACCTCCTAGGTTAAAAAACATATTTCACCCATGGTCTATTTGATCTTCATAAGATTCCTTTTAAATAGCTCAGTTATACCAATTTAAGTGAAGAAACTGAGGATTAGCAAATTGAAGTGATTTCGCCAAGGCCATCAAATTAGTAACAGTCAGAACCAGAAGCCAGCTCTGCTGCAAGTCTGGCCTTCAGTCCAGTGCTTACCCCAGTGCACCAATCACTGTGGGAATGTTAAACTATGAATACATCAAGTATGACCTTTGGTTACTGACAAATGTCATAAATGCCAGCAAGTAAAAATCTTGTCCCTTGTTTCCCAAAGGTCTGGAGACACAGACAAGAATCTCTGAATAGCCACTCTCTTAGCCAGTATCCAGCCATCCCAAACACACACAGCAATCTAGCTCCAAGGAAACTACATTGGCGACATCAAGAACTCAGACTAGCAAGTAAGAAGTGCAAATTACTCTTTTGATGCACTAGACACCCATCAGAAAAAGACTTGCCTGTTCCTTTTTACAGGCTGTTTTAAAAGTCACCAGCCTTCAGTCAAAACCTGAACCTCAGTTCCTAAACCTGAACTACTAAGAATAAATCTACCAAGATCGTCATGGTAGAGCCCAAGCTGAAGTCTGTGTGGTTGTTACTCTGTAGGTCAGAAAATGATGCAGAAACTCACTGTTAATGCCATAGCTGTGAAGGATGGAAGATGGTCCCTCACCTGGGTGACTGTCAGATGCCCCTGCACATGCAGCAGCTTATTCTACAGGAGAACAACCCCCCAAATCATGCAACTCCAAAATCACACAACTCAGAGTTTATATAGTAACATAGCAAGACATGACGCACTTCCCAAACCTCACTTCTGGGGGAGAGAGAGACAGCTTATAATGTACTCCAGAATGCCATTTCATGGGGAAAGAGGTGAAAGTCTCTAATTCAGAATATAAACAACAGTCTCTGGGGGAGATGAAAAGATGTTATTGTTAAAATTACCCTTAGAATGGGGGCAAATGGCGGAGGAGAAGAGGCATCTATTCTTTCGCTTTATAGTTGGTCAGTTTCTAAGGCAGAGAAGGTCTGAAACATGCATGAACACCAAGAAATCCAGAGACAGTTGTGTTCCAACACTAATTAGCCTGGTAAGGGATCCCAAACCCAGGATACACATGACATGAGGGAATCATGTCTCTCCAGCCTGAAAAAAACAGACAGAGAATAAAAGGTCCCTGATGCGGGGATCTTCTGACTCAGAGGGGTTTCCCTCTGTGCAGGCTACTGAGACCCTCACGTTTCTGTGACACCTCCAGGAAAGAGAAAGGAGCTTCCACTTGTAGTGGAAGTTCCAGCTCCGGCTCCATCTCAGGGACATCCTGTGCCTGGCCTGAAAGCTGAAATGTCACAGTTGTTCTCAAATTGGAAGCCGCCTTTGAGCCCTGGCCTAGCTCAGCTGACTGCCCAGTAACAGTGCTAACCCCCGCTGTTTTATGGTGTGTCGCAACTTGACAACAAACTCATATCCACCATCTAGTTTGATATTCAATACTGTCAAACTTGTACAGTAGGAGCCGTAATGATCCCTAGTCTCTAGATGAATGTAAAATATAGCCCCAAAGGAAAAACTAACCAAAAAGATTGCACATAGTTGGTGAAGGCAGAAACAGAATATAAACCAGATTCCTGTGTGCAGATTCTGTGATCTGACACTGATACAACACTGCCTCCTCACGCCTGCTCTAGACCAATATAACCATGAGACCTAAAAGCTAAATAATTTTGGCTCCTTTTCAGATCCTTCAAAACATTAAATGACAAACATGATTATTTCCCAAAGCATTGGTTTCTCTTGTTTAAAAAAAAGTTTTTCAGTATTATACAATAATTTTGGTATTGTGAAGCTTGAGACATTCACCTCGACCTATGCCTAAAAGGCTTGACTTCTTTCTTAATCAAGGAATTAATCAATTAATTAATAATGTTAGTTGCTATGCAAGAGTATTCCTAAACTTTGTTTGCAGGACTGATGATTATTTCTACACGTGATAATTTATATACATACCCAAATAGGTCAACCTCAGTTTCTGAGAGTTAGACAAAAACTCTTTTTTTCTGAAACTAAAAAGTCATTTTGTAATTGTTTTGCATGGTTTTTTTCTTTACTGAAATGCATCTGACTGTCATTCTGGGCAAAATTTCATGCATGCACAGCAAAGTATTTCATGAAAAAAGCTTCAGCTTTTGAGTTCTGTGTTTGTCCATCAACTGTGATTTTACTCATAAAAGAATGAATGCACTTGCTGCATGTCAATAAGCCACAGAGTAGTCTGCGTTCAAAACACACAGTTTAATGAAATGGTAATGATTTCATTAATATCAAGCCATGTCTAATTCCTATCAAGGAACATAAGACAATTTGCATTCACTCTGAATACACAATAAATAAACAGTCCAATTGGCAATAGATTAAATGTATTCTCTACCATCAGAGTCCTGGATAGAGACATTGTTGCAATATCTTTAGAGATTATTGTAAAGGAACATAAATTGAAGTATAATGTTGAAATAGCAGAAATAACTTTTTCTGGCTATATTATGCATGAGGTGAATAAATAAGCCAAAATTCAAGGACTTATTAAGTTTTATAACTTCCTATCTGATCCTTATCAAAAGGTCAGTTACTCCTTTTATATCTCTTCATTCATTGTCTCTTGGGGACATCTTTGTTATAATGTGGGCAGAGGAAAGGGAGCTGCAGCTAGAAAAAGAAAAAGAGAACAAACATTGTGCATAGACATGAAACTTAAGAGAAATTGATAAGGCAGTGATATGCTCTGAGGGCCTCTAGGCCATGCAAGCCATAATATATCATCTTATTTTTAGCTTATGACCACTCTATATGGTCTTTACAAGTATCTCCCCATTTTACAGATAAGGAAGTCAAGGCTTAGAGAAGTTAAGGAAGCTGCCATACATCTACTCTTATAGTACTAGAAAGTCAATTTCCTAGTGCTTAACTCCCACCTTTACTTTTTTTTTATTATATGTTATTTTTTTATTGAACAATAATTGATTTACATTGTAAATGCAATACAACAGAAGTTGAAGAATAGTTATTCAGTTATAGATAAAGTTATTCAGTTTTAGATAGATACATATACATATTCTTTTTTCTTTTTTTTTTCATATATTCTTTTTCAGATTCTTTTCCCTGACAGTTTATTACAAAGTACTGAGTAGAGTTCCCCATGCTATATAGTAAGCCCTTGTTAGTTATCTATTTTTATACCTAATGGTATGTGTATGTTAATCCCATATTCCTAATATATCCCTCCCTACCCTTCCCTGCTTGGTAACCATAAGTTCATTTTCTGTTGAGTCCATTTCTGTTTTGTAAATAAGTTCATCTGTATCATTTTTTAAGATTGCACATATAAGCAATATCATATGATTTGTCTTTGTCTGGCTTATCTCACATTATTTTTCACTTAGTCACACTACTGGAGACTTCTCTAAGGGAAGCAGTGTCCAAAGGGAGAGAGGACCAAAAGTCTTAAGTGTCCCAAAGTGGTTAAAGAAAACGGGCGCAAGACTTGATTTGAAAGCTACAACGTTCTTGATAGGATTTTTAAGAGCTGGTACATAGTCCATCCTAAAGGAAATCAATCCTGAATATTCATTGGAAGGACTGAGGCTGAAGTGAAACTCCTATACTTTGGCCACCTGATGCAAAGAACTGACTCATTTGGAAAGACCCTGATGCTTGGCAAGATTGAGGGCAGGAGGAGAAGGGGACGACAGAGGATGAGATGGTTCGATGGTATCATCGACTCAATGGACATGAGTTTGAGTAAATTCCAGGAGTTGGTGATGGACAGGGAGGCCTGGCATGCTGCAGTTCATGAGGTCACAAATAATCAGACATGACTGAGTGACTGAATTGAACTATTCTTAAATTAGTATGTTCACTGACTTTTATACACAATACTATTGCACAGGATACACCATCCCGTAGTATAAGCATAATTTTATATGCTTAATTTAATTTTATATAGTAAGCCCTTGTTAGTTATCTATTTTTATACCTGATGGTATGTGTATGTTAATCCCATATTCCTAATATACCAAAAAATTAATGCACTCACTTTATTAATGCAATATTCACTTTATTACAGTGGTGCCAAACCTAAACCATAATATTTCTGATGTCTTCTTGCATTATAGTTTCCTCTATATAGATTCATTGTGTTTCTTGTTTTATGACTCTTAAGTACTCTACATTTTTCACTATCGTAAATGAGTTATTTTCACATCAAATGAGAAGGGAAAAGTCATTAATAATTTTGTAGATAGCTCCTATATCCAGCCACCTTAATATATCCTCTTAATGATTGTAACAATTTTACAAGAGTCACGTGGATTTTCAAACATGAAATAGATCACAAGCTCAAAGATACAGCTTTATTTCTTTCCAAATGCTTACAGCAGTCACTTTATTTTCTTATATTTTTGTATTCACTAAAACCTCTCAAACATTAATAATAAAAGGAATAGCATCCAAGCTAAATCATCCCTGATTTTAACTAAAACAGTTTTTTTCCATTTAAAATAATGCTTGCTACCAGTTTTTAGTAATTGGTATTATTATCTTATCCTTTACCATATTCAATAATTTCACTTGGTTTCCACTTCTTGAGTTGCTATTAGGAATTACTGCTGAATTCATCAAATGTCTTCTCAGCATTTCCTATTATGACTATAAAGATTTTCCCCTCCAGTTTGTTGATATAATGGATGGTGTTTACATGTTTCCTTGATGTTGAACTTCAGTTGACTGGATAACAACTCTGCCTCATCATGCCATCTTACTCTTTTGATACATTGCTGGACTCTGTTGACTGATATTTTGAACATTTGCTTTTATATTCATGAGTGCAATTGTTTTATAGTTCTGTTGACTAGATCAATAGCACAGAAGAAACCTGAAATATGGTTAAGGGACTGCCACTGAAAAACTTATCTGGAACCTCTGAGCTCACACCTGCATTTTTATCTAAATTTTAAATAACAGATAATTGCATTGTTTTCTGGTCTAGCAATTTCCAAACTTTGGTATGAATACAATCACCTAGGAAACTTGGTGGCGGCAAAAAATAAAAGGCAAACAGAGGCTCAGACCCTTACAGACTTCAGCAAGTTTAGGTTCTGTTGTTCAGTTACTAAGTCATGTCTGACTCTTTGGGACCCGATGAACGGCAGCACACCAGACTTCCCTGTGCTTCACCATCTCCCAGAGCT
The DNA here is from genome assembly GCA_006408695.1 of Aepyceros melampus. Classification (NCBI taxonomy): domain Eukaryota; kingdom Metazoa; phylum Chordata; class Mammalia; order Artiodactyla; family Bovidae; genus Aepyceros; species Aepyceros melampus. The sequence continues at coordinate 370,893 of SJXQ01010790.1, read as the reverse complement.
GCTCAAACCCATGTCCATTGAGTTGGTGATGCCATCTAACCGTCTCATTCTCTGTCACCTCCTTCTCCTCCTGCCCTCAACCTTTCCCAGCATCAGGGTCTTTTCTAATGAGTCGGCTCTTCACATCAAGTGGCCAAAGAATTGGAGCTTCAGCTTCAGCATCCGTCCTTCCAATGAACACCCAGGACTGATCTCCTTTAGGATGGACTTGTTGGATCTCCTTGCTGTCCAAGGGATTCTCAAGAGTCTTCTCCAACACCGAAGTTCAAAAGTATCAATTCTTTGGCAACCAGCCTTCTTTATGGTCCAACTCTCACATCTGTACATGATTACTGGAAAAATCATAGCTTTAATTATATGGACTGCTTGTTATCTTTTCAGGGGATTCTGACATACACCAAAATCTGAGAACTACTTTTCCTAACTATTCCAAAAGCTCTCAATTCTTTCATGAAGACAAAAAAAAAAAAAATTTAATGCCAAAATTCAATAAACCTAGAGTCTTTTTATCTTTTCAATTAGCCAGGGGGTTTATTGAGGCGTGATTATTGCTAACTGAAAACTTTTTATCTTTTTAAAACAGAAATCAGATTGTGCCAATCTTCTGCTTAAAACTTTTGAATTGCTTTCCACTGCATGGGAATAACAGTCCAATTCTGTACTCTGGCTTACATGCCCTGATGTATTTTGCATGCCACCATATTCCTCTGACATCTTGCTCTCTGAGCCACAGCTTTTCTGTCTTCAGTCCCAATAAATTCAGTCTACTTGGTGGCCTCTGTCGCTCCCTCCACCTGGAACCATTCTTCCTCCAGATGCTGCTGTGCTCACCTCTTCTTGACAGTCCAGTAGCAGCCTCAGGACAAGCAAGTCTTTCCCTGTTGCTGTTCAGTCGATCAGCTGTGTCCAACTCTTTGCGACCCCATGGACTGCATGCAGCATGCCAGGCTTTCCTGTCCTTTATCGACCCTGGGAGTTTGCTCAAATGCATGTCCATTGAATCAGTGATGCCACTCATCCATCTCATCCCCTGTTTCTCTCCTCTCCTTCTGCCTTCAATCCTTTCCAGCATCAAGATCTTTTCCAAAAACTCTGCCCTTTGCATCAGGGGGTGAAAATATTGGAGCTTCAGCTTCAGCATCAGTCAGTCCAATGAATATTCAGGGTTGATTTCCTTTAAGATTGACTGGTTTTATTTCCTTACTATCTGGTACACAGAGTGCCTGAAGAACTATGGATAGATGTTTGTAACATTGTACAGGAGATAGTGACAAAACCATCCCAAAGAAAAACAAATGCAAGTCTTTCTCTGCCTCGGGTCTTAAAATAGGTCCTTTTCACTACACTACCTGATATCATATCTGCCCATTTGTTGATATTCTCTCCTTCTCTTTCCCTCTCTCCTAAAATGTAACCTATATATCAGCAAGAAAGCTCATCCATCTTATTTACTACTAAATTTTCAACCTTAGAAAAACAGTTGACATAATGAGTCAATTTATCCATTCCCTTATTTGTCTGTAGGCTTCAGGAAGATACAGTTCTTTCTGGTTCATATCTGTAGCCTCAGAGCCTACTACAGCACAGATGCTCAGGAAACATTTGCTAAATGAGCAAATCAATGCTTGTTGATTTTTGCTCAGCTCCAAAAGAATTCATAACAAAGGGTGGTTGATTGTAAAATATTGCTTGTAAAGCTTATAGAAACATAAAGGCTTTCTAAGAAACAGGAGGAAGAAGGTCCATCTAGAAAGGTCCAGCTGCACATGTTCATCACAGTTCCTTTTCCCAAAGAACCATACCCTCAGAACCATAATTGAATTATAAATCTCATACCAAAATAAGCTAACAATGATTGTCTGGTACAGACTCTCTGCCTTCAAGCTGGTTCACCATTATCCGTGCTCTATAGGTAAAAAAAAAAAAATTTTTTTATATTAGTAACAAAAGAAAAAAGGGACCGTTGAATTAGAAAGAGGGAAATGAAGTAAAATATTAAGTCCAGCTAGAGTAATTTCAGAAAACTCTTGGGAGAGATAAAAGAAATTTGAAAACTACTACCAGGCATTGGAAGTATACTCCTGTGTGTTTTGCAGTGAGGAATTCACAATAAGGACTGACAGTATCTGGTCAAAACACTCTGCTATGTGTGTTAGTGTTCCTGAGTGTGTCCTGGGAAGGTTTCATCAGGTGATAGAGCACAGAGTGGGGCGGGAGGTGGGGAAGCAGGGTCAGGAGAAAGGAGGATGATGATTCTAATTAATGAAACTGCAGCAAACACTGGAGATTGGCCGAGAGATTGGATTTCAAGTGCTCTCATCACCAAAAAAGGCAACAATAGGAGATGATATATTAACTACCAAGTGTATTAAGCATTTCACTATGTATATGTACATCAAATCATCACTTTAAATATATACACTTAATTTTTTAATTGAAGTGTAGTTAATTTATAATGTGTTACTTTCAAGTGTGGATCACAATAAACTATTACCAAAATAAGCTAACAATGATTGTCTGGTACAGACTCTCTGCCTTCAAGCTGGTTCACCATTATCCGTGCTCTATAGGTAAAAAAAAAAAAATTTTTTTATATTAGTAACAAAAGAAAAAAGGGACCGTTGAATTAGAAAGAGGGAAATGAAGTAAAATATTAAGTCCAGCTAGAGTAATTTCAGAAAACTCTTGGGAGAGATAAAAGAAATTTGAAAACTACTACCAGGCATTGGAAGTATACTCCTGTGTGTTTTGCAGTGAGGAATTCACAATAAGGACTGACAGTATCTGGTCAAAACACTCTGCTATGTGTGTTAGTGTTCCTGAGTGTGTCCTGGGAAGGTTTCATCAGGTGATAGAGCACAGAGTGGGGCGGGAGGTGGGGAAGCAGGGTCAGGAGAAAGGAGGATGATGATTCTAATTAATGAAACTGCAGCAAACACTGGAGATTGGCCGAGAGATTGGATTTCAAGTGCTCTCATCACCAAAAAAGGCAACAATAGGAGATGATATATTAACTACCAAGTGTATTAAGCATTTCACTATGTATATGTACATCAAATCATCACTTTAAATATATACACTTAATTTTTTAATTGAAGTGTAGTTAATTTATAATGTGTTACTTTCAAGTGTGGATCACAATAAACTATGTGGATCACAATAAATTGTGGAAAATTCTGAAAGAGATGGGAATATCAGACCACCTGACCTGCCTCTTGAGAAATCTGTATGCAGGTCAGGAAGTAACGGTTAGAACTGGACATGGACCAACACACTGGTTCCAAATAGGAAAAGAGTCATTCAAGGCTGTATATTGTCACCCTGCTTATTTAACTCATATGCAGAGTACATCACGAGAAACGCTGGGCTGGAAGGAGCATAAGCTGGAATCAAGATTGCTGGGAGAAATATCAATAACCTCAGCTATGCAGATGACACCAACCTTATGGCAGAAAGTGAAGAAGCACTAAAGAGCCTCTTGATGAAAGTGAAAAGGTTGGCTTAAAGCTCAACAATTCAGAAAACTAAGATCATGGCATTCAGTCCCATCACTTTATGGCAAATAGATGGGGAAACAGTGGAAACCATGGCTGGCTTTATTTTGGGGGGCTCCCAAATCACTGTAGATGGTGATTGCAGCCATGAAATTAAAAAACGCTTCCTCCTTGGAAGGAAAGTTATGACCAACCTAGACAGCATATTAAAAATCAGAGACATTACTTTGTCAAAAAAGGTCTGTCTAGTCAAGGCTATGGTTTTTCCAGTGGTCATGTATGGATGTGAGAGTTGGACTATAAGGAGGGCTGAGCACAGAAGAATTGATGCTTTTGAACTGTAGTGTTGGAGAAGACTCTTGAGAGTCCCTTGAACTGCAAGGGGATCCAACCAGTCCATCTGAAGGGAAATCACTCCTGAGTGTTCATTGGAAGGACTGATGTTAAAGCTGAAACTCTAGTATTTTGGCCATCTGATGTGAAGAGCTGACTCATTTGAAAAGACCCTGATGTCAGGAAAGTTTGAAGGCAGGAGGAGAAGGGGACAACAGAGGATGAGATGGTTAGATGGCATCACAAATTCAACGGACATGAGTTTGGGTAAACTCTGGGAGTTGATGGACAGGGAGGCCTGGTATGCTGCAGTTCATGGGGTCACAAAGAGTCGGACATGACTGAGTGACTGAACTGAAATGAGTTTCAAGTGTACAACAAAATTATTCTGTTATACATATGTATATATATTCTTTTTTACATTCCCTTCACTTTCACTTTTCACTTTCACTTTCACTTACATTCCCTTATATGATAGGTTATTAAAGAACTGAGTATAGTTTCCTGTGCTATACAGTAGGTCCCCATTGTTTATCTATTTTATATATAGTAGGGTATATATGTTAATCCATGTATTTATTTAAAACAAGAAAAGGAGAAGGATGGAGGGAGGAGGCCTTTATATTCATGGAGACCACTCAGGAATAAATGCCATATTGGGTAAAAAGAATGTTGTTTAGTTGCTAAGTCATGTCCAGCTCTTTTGAAACCCCACTGACTGTAGCCCACCAGGCTCCTCTGTCCATGGGATTTCCCAGGCAAGAATACTCAGCTGGGTTGCTATTTCCTTCTCCAGGGGAACTTCCTAACCCAGGGATCAAACCTGTGTCTCCTGCCTTAGCAGGTGAATTCTTTATCACTGAGGCACTAAAGAAGCCTATGAAAAGGAGCTGCCACCTGTCTCTACAGTGAGCTTTGCAGATATCAGATGAAAAAGATCAGAAATAATCACTGATTCCACCAAGACCAAAGAGCTAAGGATGGAGAGGAAACAGGCGGAGTACAGGCCTGTCTTCCAGCCACCTCTGCCACTGACCGCCTTAGAGGCTTTGGTCAGGGCCCTTCCCAATGCTACCCACCACATAAAGGGGAGGAGGCGACTGGGGGAGGGAATCAGGAGGGAAGGAACTAGTTGCTTCCAAGCCAGATTCTCAAGTCACATATTTGCAGTAGTCTCTCAAAGGAGGGAATTCAGGAAAAAGGGTGTTCAAAAGGATCCATTCGTCAGAAAATGCTAGTAATTCGTTTCCTGAAAGGCAACCTTTTTAGCAGGAAGAAAAAAATTCAGGCTCACAGCCTCCATAGCTCTTCAGGGAGGAAACTTCTTCATGCTGTTTCTACTCCTAATTAATTTAAACATCTGTCTGTTGTCTTCAGAAAACCATCTTCTGGGAAAATAGGAAGTTTATATTTTTGAGCATAATTCTACCATCCCCCCCAAAAACCACACAGAAGGTCTTAGCAGTGAAAAGGAGTGGGCCATGTTCCTCAACAGCTCGTTCAGACTAGTACCCGCTGGGGACAGAAGGCAGGGGATAGCGAGAGGGAGGGAAGGGAAGGGAGGCTCAGAGCTGGAATTCTGTGGACCACAGTCATGCACAAAAGCCAACGCCTTGGCACTTTTAAAGCAAAGGAATGATGGTAGGGTTTGAGGAGGGCAAATTCAGATCTAGAATTCTCTAAGGAATTCAACCTCCAGGCCACGGACCAGTACCTTCTGGCAGATCAGTGGTGCCATTAGATTAGAAATAGACTGCACAATAAAAGGAATTCACTTGAATCATCCCAAAATCACCACCCCCCCCTTCCTCCTTGGTCCATGGAAAAATTGTCTTCCGTGAAACTGGTCTCTGGTGCCAAAAAAGTGGAGGCCCGCTGCTCTAAGTCACCCTCTCCAGTGCACCTGAATACTGATGAGCTGACCCAGGAGTTCCTTCACCCCACCCTGGGCTCAGTGGTGGTTTCCTTTCTAGATGCCACTTTCAAGAAGGAGGATGGAGTGGATGTGGGAACCCCCCCTCTGCCAAGATGGCAGGAAAGGTAAGAGACTCAGTGCTCCATATGTGTGTGTCAGGGGTGAGGGGTACAGATAAGATTTCTGTTCATGCTCTGACCTTTCCCACCTCTGAATTTCTTTCATATAGCCATTAGTACAGCATTTAGCCTTTCACATGCAGGAAGGCTTTCTCGACGTCGGCACTGTGGACATATTGGGTCAGATGGCTCTTTCTCATGAGCTCCATTGGGTGCATTGGCCTATACCCTCTAGATGCCAGAACAGTCCCTCCCCTCCTAGTTATGACCACCACAAAGGTCCCCAGACGGTGCCAATCCCCTAGGTGAGACCCATGGCTGGAGACTGCGTGTCACATTGGCCTCTCCAGGTGTGACATGCGATCCCTAGGGTAAAAGCCAGGCGATCGCTTTGCTGAACCCCCTGCTTTAAAAACCTAGCTTGAAGTCTCAGACCTGCCACTATGCCTACATGCCATCATTTGATTACAAATATAAAAGGAGAATGTATAATCTCAAATGTTTTCATATCATGTCTAGATTCTATACCAATGTACCAATCACTAGCAATCAAAAAGTACAAAGAAGGTCATGTGTAGACTTTATGATAATTGACATGAGATTGAGAACTCCAAGGATTATGACCAACCAACAACTTTGTATAATGATCTGTCAACTCTGTCAATAAACTGCTGCCTGAGCTTGGACAAGTTGTTTAGCATCTCTAGTCCTCAGTGTTCTCATTATTGAAGACAAGTATTTAAGAACTAGGTTTCTTGGGTGGCACAGTGGTAAAGAATCCTTTGGTTTGGTTCAGTTCAGTTGCTTAGCTGTGTCTCACTCATTGTGACCCCATAGACTGCAGCACACCAGGCCTCCCTGTCCATCCCCAACTCCCTGAATGTATGCAAACTCATGTCCATTGAGTAGGTGATGCCATCCAACCATCTCATGCTCTGTTGTCCCCTTGTCCTCCAGCCTTCAATCTCTCCCAGCATCAGGGTCTTTTCAAACAAGTCAGTTCCTTGCATCAGGTGGCCAAAGTACTGGAGTTTTCACTTCAGCATCAGTCCTTCCAAAAAACATTCAGGACTGATCTCCTTTAGATGGACTGGTTGGATCTCCTTGCAGTCCAAGGGACTCTCAAGAATCTTCTCCAATACCAAAATTCAAAAGCATCAGTTCTTTCGGGTGCTCAGCTTTCTTTATAGTCCAACTCTCACATCCATACATGACTACTGGGAAAACCATAGCCTTGACTAGATGGACCTTTGTTGGCAAAGTAATGTCTCTGCTTTTTAATATGCTATCTAGGTTGTTCATGACTTTCCTTCCAAGGATCAAGTGTCTTTTAATTTCATGGTTGCAGTCACCATCTGCAGTGACTTTGGAGCCCAAAAAGGTAAAGCCTGTCACTGTTCCCCTTGTTTCCCCATCTATTTTCCATAAAGTAATAGGAACAGATGCCATGATCTTAGTTTTCTGAATGAGCTTCAAGCCAACTTTTTTACTCTCCTCTTTCACTTTCATCAAAAGGCTCTTAGTTCTTCTTCACTTTCTGCCATAAGGTTGGTGTCATCTGCATAGCTGAGGTTATTGATATTCCTCCTGGCAATCTTGATTCCAGCTTGTGCTTCATCCAGCCCAGCATTTCTCATGATGTACTCTGCATATAAGTTAAAAAAGCAGGGTGACAATATACAGCCTTGATGTACTCTTTTCCCAGTTTGGAACCAGTGTGTTGATCCATGTCCAGTTCTAACTGTTGCTTCCTGACCTGCATACAGATTTCTCAAGAGGCAGGTCAGGTGGTCAGATATTCCCTTCTCTTTAAGAATTTTACACAGCTCGTTGTGATCCACACAGTCAAAGGCTTTGGCATAGTCAATAAAACGGAAGTAGACGTTTTTCTGGAACTCTCTTGCTTTTCTGATGATCTAATGGATGTTGGCAATTTGATCTCTGGTTCCTCTGCCTTTTCTAAATCCAGCTTGAACATGAGGAAGGTCACAGTTTACGTACTGTTGAAGCCTGGCTTAGAGAATTTTGAGCATTACTTTGCTAGCATGGGAGATGAGTGCAATTGTGCAGTAGTTTGAACATTCTCTGGCATTGCCTTTCTTTGGCATTGGAATGAAAATTGACCTTTTCCAGTCCTGTGGCCACTGCTGAGTTTTCCAAATTTGCTGGCATATTGAGTGCAGCACTTTAATAGCATCATCTTTCAGGATTTGAAATAGCTCAACTGGAATTTCATCACCTCCACTAGCTTTGTTCAATGTGATGTTTCCTAAGGCCCACTTGACTTCAAGGATGTCTGGCTCTAGTTGACTGATCACACCATCATGATTATCTGGGTTGTGAAGATCTTTTTTGTTTTGTTCTTCTGTGTATTCTTGCCACCTCTTCCTAATATCTTCTGCTTCTGTTAGGTCCAGACCATTTCTGTCCTTTATTGTGCCCATCTTTGCATGAAATTTTCCCTTGGTATCTCTAATTTTCTTGAAGAGAGCTCTAGTCTCTCCCATTCTATTGTTTTTCTCTATTTCTTTGCATTGATCACTAGGAAGGCTTACTTATCTCCCCTTGCTGTTCTTTGGAACTCTGCATTCAAATGAGTTTCTCTTTTGCCTTTTGTTTCTCTTCTTTTCACAGCTATTTGTAAGGCCTCATCAGACAACCATTTTGCCTTTTTACTTTTTTTTTCTTGGGAATGGTCTTGATCACTACCTCTTGTACAATGTCCTGAACCTCCATCCATAATTCTTCAGGCTCTCTGTCTATCAGATCTAATCCCTTGAATCTATTTTTCACTTCCACTGTATAATCATAAGGGATTTGATTTAGGTCATACCTTAATGGTCTAGTGGTTTTCCCTTCTTTCTTCAATTTAAGTCTGAATTTGGCAATAAGCAGTTCATGATCTGAGCCACAGTCAGCTCCCGGTCTTGTTTTTGCTGACTGTATATAGAGCTTCTCCATCTTTGGCTGCAAAGAATATAATCAATCTGATTTTGGTATTGACCATCTGGTGACGTCCATGTGTAGAGTCATCTGGCATGGACTGGAATCATCTGGAGTTTTCCGGGGAGTGGAATGCAAAAATAGGAAGTCAAGAATTACCTGGAGAAACAAGCAAGTTTGGCCTTAGAGTACAGAATGAAGCATGGCAATGGCTAATAGAGTTTTGCCAAGAGAACACACTCATCATAGCAAACACCCTCTTCCAAAAATACAGGAGATGAATCTACACATGGACATCACCAGATGGTCAATACTGAATTCAGACTAAAGAGACACATGTTCAATTCGTGTGTTGCAAACAGCCTCTAGAGAAGGAAATGGCAACCCACTCCAGTATTCTTACCTGGAAAGTTCCATGAACAGAGGAGCCTAGCAGGCTACATTTCATGGGGACAAAGAGTCAGACACAGCTGAGCGACTGAGAACATTTAAGAACCATGACCTCAAAGATTCCATAGTCTTGGATCAAGTCATAGTCAGGCTGCACTGCAATCTTAATGGGTCCTACATGGAACATTGGGTGGTATGGGGTCCTACCCAATCTAATGGGTCCTTCAGTCTGGCTTTGGCTGAAGCCCCAAGATGGGGTCATCCCAACTTACACAGTGAATTAGAAGGCTCTTGACTAACTCCCCAAGTCTGGCCTCTCCCTATGGTTGGATAATGGATGAGAGGAAAAGCTGGATCAGTTTTTCATTCTTAAAAATAATGCTGCAGTGAAAACTCTTGTAAATCTTTCATAATTTACATATGTAAATGTCTCCTTAGGGTAAACACTGAGAGACTGTATTGCTGAATTTAAAATGTCCGCGTATTTTTAATCTAAGTAAAAACTGTGAAATTGCTCTTCAAAATTCAATTTCTACACCCACCAACAATAAATGAGAGGAATTGATTTCCTGTGTCATTTCTAATACTTAGTAATACCAATATTTTAGATTTTTCCAATATGTTTTTTAAATGTTATCCAATTTTTGTTTTAATTTGCATGTTCTTAATGACCAGTGGACTTCCCAGATGGTGCAATAGTAAAGAATCCACCTGCCAATGCAGGAAATGCAAGGAATGCAATTTCCATCCCTGGATCGAGAAGATCCCCTGGAAAAGAAAACAGCATTCCACTCCAGTATCCTTGCCTGGAAAACTCCATAGACAAAAGGATCCTGGCAGGTTACAGTCCATGGGGTGACAAAGAGACAGACGTGACTGAGCGGCTGAGAACACACACACACAGCATGACCAGTGACCTTGAGTAACATTCGTGCTTGGTGCCTGGCAGAGTCACCACATGAAATACACTAGTAAGTATTTTTATAAGATTTCCCCAATACAATAGCAAAATTTAGTAGATGATGTACCAGGAGGTATACCAGGTGCTTTACACGCACGTCTTTATTAATTCCCTCAACTGTTCTCTAAAATAATTACTTTTCCTTTCCATTTGATAAAAAAAGAAATGAAAGCCCTGCAAGATTAAGTACATTCCTCAAGTTCACAAGGATAATAAGATAATACAAATTCTAAACCAGGCCTGACTCCAGAAATTGCCACCCTGGTCACCCCCTGAATCTTGGGTGAGCACCTCTCTGGACAAGAGCTGCAGGGGGCCGAAGGTCACCAATGCTGCGTCTGGTCCAGGCATAACAGGAGGACTGGACCCCCTTTGACAGAAGTATAGAGAAGCAGCACACGGTGAGCTTTACCACTTAGAGCTCACCGAGGGCTTTCTCCCCACTGTACATTCCGTACTCACTGCAGCTGTTTAGGAAGAGAGGGCAGGGCCTATTTGAACACTGTCCATCCATAGTTTACAGAACCCGAGTGTCAGAAAGGTTGTGAGTTCCCTAAGAGCTCCAACTTACAATAGGAGGGCCCACGATAGCAAAGATACCTGGAATATCTCAGAAGGGGCTCCTGGAGGCTGAGCAAAGGAGGAAGGCCCCAGAAGAGGAGAACTTCACAGGGGCCTAGAACATGGGGAGGTTTCTGGGGTGAGAGGGAACACAAAGAATTGACCTGATCCTCCAACTATCAACTCCAAAGGGACAGAAGTATCAGTGTTTTCCTGGAGTTCAAGCTAACATGTGTATTTTGCTCTCCTTGGGGTGAGAGTTGCTGTCGCTCTCCTTCCTCCATCATTAAAGTCTTTGGACTCCTAAGTAAGATCTTGCTCTCAGGACTCTTCATCTGAAGTGCATTTGTAGACATTGGATGGACCTAGAGAGTGTCAAAACAGAGTGAAGTAAGTCAGAAAGAGAAAAACGAGTATCATATATTAATGCGTATATGTGGAATCTAGAAAAATGATACAAATAAACTTATCTACAAAGCAGAAAGAGAGACACAGACATGGAGAACAAATGTATGGACACCAAGGAGGGAGAAAAAGAGGGACAAGATGAATTGGGAGATTGGGATTGACATACATACACTATTAATACTATGTATAAAGTAGATAACTAATGAGAACCTACTCTAGTTGCTCAGGGAACCTACTCTATGCTCTGTGGTGACCTAATGGGAAGGAAATCCAAAAGTGAGGAGATATATGTGTATGTAAGGTTGATTCACTTTGCTCTACAATAGAAACACAATACAGTAAAGCCACTATCCTCCAATAAAAATTAACTTTAAAAAATTGTTTAATTAATTTAAAAAATAAAAAGGCTGGCATTTGGGTTCCAAGAGAGAACAGGAGACCTGAAGTGGGCTGCACAGGCTCTGGTCCCGCACAACTTTCTGTTTCCTCCTGTGATGGGACCAGGTAGAGTCTAACGGTCTGCCCCACACTGGCCAGCCCTCCCATGTCGAACTTCTTTGGGCTTGCTGCTTGTGTAATATGTGTTAGTCACTCAGTCATGTCTGACTCTTTGCAACCCCATCGACTGTAGCCCACCAGACTCCTCGGTCCATGGAATTCTCCAGGCAAGAATACTGGAGTGGGTAGCCATTCCTTTCTGCAAGGGATCTTCGTGACCCAGGGATCGAACCTGGGTCTCTGCATTGCAGGCAGACTCATCAACGTCTGAGCCACCAGAGAAGCCCAACTTCTTTGGGAGCAGAGATCAAATCTTTCTCTTCTCCTTGTCTCCCTGTCCCATCCTGCCCTGTCTCCACCTATAAGGCCTCACACGACTGCTACCAACACAGTCACAGCACTGCACACTTTACAAAGTCACTCCGTAGCCAGGAGCTGGTGTTCTTTATCTGAAACCTGGATGTTTTACAGTGTGTGGGTGGGGTCCTCTATTCAAAAAATAATACAAAATACTGAGTCAAAATGAAGCTAAATGAATAATGAAAGTTATATGAAGTGAAGTTAATATGAAATAATTCCAAGCTGCAAATTTTAGAAAGTGGACAAATACAAATATCAGAAAACCTAGAAAATAATGTAGTTTTCTTATCTCTAAGCATCTGCCTGATACACCTCTACCATCTTTTGTTCTACATTTTGTGGCTTTGATCATCTTTTCATGTGACAGCGATTGGCTGTGCCTAATTATATAAAGACAATGAACAATTAATTTGATTTTTTTCTCCAGACTGATTGGTTAAAATTTCTTTTTTAGTAGTAGTAGTTGGAATGCATGAAACATGTGATTTATGCACAGAGCTGCTGATGGTATATATAGGGTCCTACTTTACAAATACAGGTATTCTGAGAAATTCCACTTCTCATTATTCCCATCGAATAACAAAACTATAGTGAATTTATAATTATATATACATAGCTTCCCAGGTGGCACTACTGGTAAAGAAGCTGCCTGCCAATGCAGGAAATGCAAGAGACACAGATCCAGTACCTGGGTCGGGAAGATCCTCTAGAGGAGGACACGGCAACCCACTCCACTATTCTTGGCTGGAGAATCCCATGGACAGAGGAGCCTAGTGGGCTAAAGTCCATTGGGCCACAAATAGCCTGACATGACTGAGTGACTACCAATCTGTGAAACGGAAACATTAATGTCAATCTCAGGAGGCCACATGGAAGATAAAGCATAAGGTAAGTGCCAAGCACACAGTTGGCATACCAGCACTGTTGCAGCAGTTGCACACTGAAAAAACTGGTTGAGGATGGAGACAACTGGAAGGCGGGTCTCAGCTTCCTATGTGAACAGTCTCTTAGGGGTCTTCAACTCGGAAACATTCTATGATTCAAAATCCTCATAAAAGTAAACCAGGGAAGGATTTAAAGAAATAGCTACATAGGATTTTTCACAGGCTAATCTGTGGCTCCATGTGGGTCAAAGAAGATTAAGGGCTCCTTGAAATTCAAAGGCTGATTACTTCAAAACCCATCCCAGGAGTCAAGCAGGATGAAGCACAGCTCAATATTTTGTGCACAAGCCAGAACTTTTCAGATAAGCATTTCAGAGGAAGCTAACATAAGGTGAAAGGTTTTTGGAAAGTTGTGACTTTAAAACAAATCCGCTGCTGCAGAGAGCTGAGCTCGGCTCACAGCCTTCACACCCATCGGCTCCCTTCCTGAGCCTGTGCCCAGGCCCCAGCCCTGGTTCTGGGGGCCCCTTCACTGCTGGAAAACAATTACCCCCTGTAGCCTCTGAGGGATAGAGGAACTCAGAAAGGGTTTTCCAGGAAGCTGATCCCCTCCGGGTGTCTTAACTTCCCTTCCCAGCCCCACCTCCAGCTCTGCTAAAGGTGAGGAGACCAGGAGGTGTCTGTACTTAATGGGGAACAAATTAAGTAACAGCTTAAATCTTGGAACAGGTCAGGCATGGGGGGTGAGGTGAGTGCTGCCTCGTCAAGAAGGTGATCCATCTCCTCTGTCCCTGGGGAGAAGGGCAGATTGGCAGAGAGAGATGGTGAGCGTGGAATCAGGAGAGAAGGAACCAGCCAGACGCGCATCACTCAGTGCTGGCCTGATGGCTGACCAAGCACATGGCTTTGAAAGGTGCTTTCCTAGAGCTTGAAGTCCCTGCAAGATGCAGGATTCCAAGGAAGTATGGATCGTCTGGGAGTGTTTCTCCCACTGGACAATCTTTACTTCTTGCAGCATTTACCATGTGCCTACCGCATGCTTGAGCTTCCCTGGTGGCTCAGCGGTAAAGAATCCTCCTGCCATTGCAGGAGATGCAGGTTCAATCCCTGGGTTGGGAAGATCCCCTGGAGAAGGAAATGGCAACCCACTCGAGTATTCTTGCCTGGGAAATCCCATGGACAGAGGAGTTTGGTGGGCTATAGTCCATGGGGTTGCAAAAGAGTCAGACATGACTTGGCAACTAAACAACAGCCATATGTGTGTCAGATACATTCTTTATCTCATTTAACACTCACTGCACCCCCCAACAAAATAAGTGTCATTACAGGGAAGAAACTGAGGCTCAAAGAGGTTATGGTCATTTGCCCAGGGTCACACCGAGCCCAAATCACAGCTGAGTGAGAATCTGTGATAAAGCCAGTCTTTGCTGAGTCTTGAGCATATGCATACAGACTTGCTCAGGATGACCTTGAACCCTCAGATCTTGAACCCTCAGCCAGCAGTCAGGGCTCTGGAGAAGGAATCAAAGCAAAGACTTTCAGGAAAATTGATCAGAGCCAGCAGGCTGATGATGAACTTGTGCTATCCAGAATCAGCAAATAAATGTGGAGCTCAGCAACAGGCTGTGGAGTTCACAGCAACAACCAACAGGCTGTGGAGTTCACAGCAAAGCCAATCCTGGACTGACTCACTAAGAGTTTCTTTAAGACTACTACCCAGGGCACTTCCCTGGTGGTCCAGTGGCAAAGAATCCACCTCCATCAATGTAAGAGATACAGGTTCGATCCCTGGTCAAGGAACTAAGATCCCACATGGCTTGGGATAACGAAGATCCTGCATGCCGCAGCTAAGCCTTGGTGCAGCCAAATAAATAAATACTTAAAAAATAAAACTAAACCCACCACCAAGGTTCCTTGTCAACCTTGAGTTTCTGCCTTTATGAGCCTCAGCCTTTGGTGTGGGAGCCTCTTCACAAGGGCTGCTCCCCAGAGACACCCCTTTCTCTAAGAATCCCCAAGCTTACTGCACCATTCTCCAATGGCCTCCATCCCTGGCTGACTAGTCTCTCCCTGCCCTGCCTGGAGGTAAATTCAGTTTAATTCTCACAGGTTTCAAAGTTGGGTTGTTTTTTTTTTTTTTCTTTAGTTTGTTTTCCTTGAACTACTGCTTCCCTCATAGCTCAGTTGGTAAAGAATCTGCCTGCAATGCAGGAGACCTGGGTTCAATCCCTGGGTCAGGAAGATCCCCTGGAGAAAGAAATGGCAACCCACTCCAGTATTCTTGCCTGTAAAATCCCATGGACAGAGGAGCCTGGCAGCTACAGTCCACGGGATCACAAGAGTCGGACACAACTTAGTGACTAAACCATCAACCACCACCACTGCCTAATTAAACTTTCCTCTCCAGGCTTAATCCCCTTCAATCTAACCTACACATCACTGATAGATGAAATTCATCAAAGTTTAACTTTGATCATATCAGTCCCTATCTTGAATCCTGCCATAGGGCTTCCCCTTTGAATAAAGTCAAATCTCTTATTCCAATATTTCCATCACTCTCTGGGGCTTCCCTGGTGACTCGGCAGTAAAGAATCCACCTGCAGCTCAGGAGATGTGGGAGATATGGATCCAATCCTTGGGTCTGGCAGCTCCCACTGAGAGCAACCCACTCTGGTATTTTTGCCTGGGAGATCCTTGGACAGAGGAGCCTGGCGGGCTACAGGTCATGGGGTCGCAAAGAGTCAGACATGACTGAGCAAGCACACCCACACACACATCACTCTACTCAAGCCAAATGGAGTCACCTCGTGCTTCCTGAGCAGAAAGCATGTCTCGGTGCTATTGGGAGCACCGGTCCACACCTCACCCTCATGGTCTGAGACTTGGATGAGAATAGACAGGCTTTTCTGGAGGAAAGTTTCCACTATGAGTTCCATGATGGCAGGTTCAAGGACCATCTCAGGAATCAAAGAACTAGGCAGCTATCCATGCAGAAACCCAGGTTCTTCTCTGGGTAATCAGGAAACACTGCTCAGGGCAAACAATTGTGCATATTCTGAGTCCAGGAGCATTTTTGCTCTCTGAACTCTGTTCCCTACATCTGCGTCTTCTTCCATACAAACCCTGACAACGAAAGCGGCTCAGCTCTAGGGTGAATGAGGGCCAGTGGGCTGATGTGGCAGAATCCCACTGGCAAGACAGTAGCTGTTGAAAGGGGAATAATGCCCTCTGGGGTGGACAGAGGAGAGGCGAGACTGGGGTGGAAAGTGTGCCTGGTGGCTTGGACATGGTAAGGGGCCTCCAGGTCAGGTCACCAGCTCAGGACAGCAGCAGGAAGTCATCCTCAACTGTACATCAGACAAAGAAACAAATGAACCCTGAACAAATGAAGAAACGTCTGGCACCCAGCAGCCGCCCCACAGTTGTTCATATAAATAAACAAACGAGCACAGCACATCTGGGCCTGACACCATCTGCACAGTGAGAAGTCTTGGCTGTGCTCCTTGCAAGGACTCTGCCAGCACCGATGTTCTATTTTTTCCCTTTATTTTTTTTCCCCCTCTTGGATATGAAATGGAAATAAGGCCTGAGAAGGTGGGCCCCTTTTCATAGTTGAGAGCACAGATTCCAAAGTCAGCTTCACAAGAGACTCTCTTTTAGCGAGTGAAAGCAAAGCGAGAAATAAAACTGAGCAGGGTTGTGCACCACGTGTTGTCCATTTGCTTTAAACACAGACAATATTTAGTAGCACGTGCAGCTTCAATATCCTCCTGATATTTCTGGAGCTGAGACTCACTGACGGCCTAACATAGAAACTTAGTCCAAATTGGTTTCTCCTGTGAGACAGGCAATAAAAAGCAGGCTATAGGGGGGCACACCTGAAGGCCAGTGGCCCTTCTCTCCAGTTCTGATCTGTCTATAAATGTATAATTGCCATCCTGGGTGCCAGAAAAGGCCAAGGGGTGTCAAGAATAGTTTGAACCAAAGAAGTGACAGTGTTACCTGCTGGCTGGAGCCGAATCGTGCAGCAATAATGACCATAGTTCGGTTAGGTTTCTGCTTATTACTACACAAGTTGTTAATTGGAATCAAAGAAAGAAAATTGCTGGGAGAGGGAAGTAGAGAGATATGATTACTCTAGGAAATGGGGGAAGACGTGAAATGAACAACAATCAGGCTAAAATTACTACCGGAAAGAAAGGAAAAGAAATGCAAATGTTTTAGGCAGGGATTCACAGGAAGCCTATTGGCACCTTCTCTTTTGCATTTCTTCTAAGAGTTTGGCCCAGAATGAAACCAACTAAATGACACTAACAAATGCCTTGTGTGTTTCCTACAAGAGAGGAGTTTGGCAGGGCTGCAAAGTTGACTATACCCCCTACCGTACAAGAAATCATTCCAAGACAAGTCCATAAAGCCAGACACCCACAAGAGCCACAGTCTCCTGCCCAATCACTGTCAAATCCATAAATGGAAGAGACACTGGAATTTCCCCAAGTCAATTAATAATTAAATTTGTCAAAACCAATAACCCATGACTTAAACCAGAAGCCAGCAAACATTTTCAGTAAAGGGCCAGATAATAAATATTTTAGGGCCATGCAATTTTTGTCTCCACTACTCAGCTCTGCCATCCTACTGTAGAAGTAGCCAAGACAATACATCAGTGAATTTGTGCAGCTGTGTTCCAATAAAGCTTTATTTACAAAAACAGGCAGCAAGCCATATTTGGTCCAAGTCTATCGTTTACCACCGCCCTGAATTCAGTGACCATAACAAATCCTATTTGACAGCACTGGCCATTTAGATGGCACCCTGGCTTGCTTCTTCACTGGCCGGAATCTGTGAGGAGGCAGAGTAGGGATGGCTAGACTCATTTGACAGACAAGGGGTTGGGGGTTCACAGAAAACAGGCACAGCGTACAAGGTCACATAGTTGATAGGCGGCAAACCTGGGATGTTACCTCCGTGTAGGCCTTGAGCCCCTGAAATCTGGTCCAGCTCCAAACCAGCTGCTGCCTCCCGAGCACCTCCGGCTGAGCAGCGCATCTACACAAGTGCTGCGTCTATCGTGGCCTGCTCTGTCCTTCTCGTGACACCTTATCTCTCTCCCTCCATCACTGCCCCAGTGAGCTCTCACAGCATCAGATGTCAGCAGGACACATTCCTGCTAAAAGCCCTTCCATATCTCCCCATGACCCACAGGCTAAGTAAGACCTCCATGGCTCGGGCCACAGGGCCCTCCTGGCCCTGGCCTCTGCCTAGCTCTCCATCCTCACTCCTCGCTGTGTCACTCACTTGTGTCTGGCTCTTTGCAACCCCATGGACTGTAAGCCCTCCAGGCTCCTCTGTCCATGAAATTTTCCAGGCAAGAATACTGGACTGGGTTGCCATTTCTTCCTCCCAGGGGATCTTCCCAACCCAGGGATTGAACCCACTTCTCTTGTGTCCCCTGCATTGGCAGGCAGATTTTTTATCACTAGCACCACCTGGGAAGCTCTCACCCCTCGCTGAGATCTCCTAAACCTCAGCAATTTCAAACAGCATGCTGCTGCTGCTGCTAAGTCGCTTCAGTCGTGTCCGACTCTGTGCAACCCCATAGACGGCAGCCCACCAGGCTCCACCTTCCCTGGGATTCTCCAGGCAAGAACACTGGAGTGGGATGCCATTCCCTTCTCCAATGCATGAAAGTGAAAAGTGAAAGTGAAGTCGCTCAGTTGTGTCCAACTCTTTGCGACCCCATGGACTGCAGACTTCCGGCTCCTCCATCCGTGGGATTCTCCAGGCAAGAGCACTGGAGCGGGTGCCATCGCCTTCTCCGCAAACTGCACGATGTGACCTCAAGTCGTCACCCTGTGGTAGGTCTCTGTGTTTTGTACATAACTGATTCCGAAGCATAAAAGTCCACCCTCCTCCTTCTACTCCTTATCCTGGGATGTTTTTGCTAAGGAGACCATGGTGGTGTACAGAACTTAAAAATTCCCTAAGAGTTAGAAAACCTAGGTTTTGAGTCCAGTTCTGCTGGGTAGACTGGTGGTCCTCTACTGGCCAGCCAGCCCTTTGGCACTCAGCTCAGGTTCTCCCCCAAAGAGGATGCCCTTGAGTCCATCCCATGCTGGGCTGTTCACATCTCTGGGATGATTAAAAGTACCCCCAGTGGAAAGGCTCCCTCTGCCCACAGCCTGAGAACATGATGCACCTGGGCAGAGATCCTCTTGTTAACCCTTCTATCCCCACACACGTCTGAGTGCCTGGTATTGAGCAGATGAACAGTAAACAGTAATTGGCCAGGTGGATAAATGAGAGAATCAGTGAACAAAGTTCATGGATGAGGAAACAGAAAATCTCGCTCAGACTTTCTCATAAAGTGTTAAGATGAACAGAGAGGGGGAAAAAAAATTAACTTTCCTTTGCTACTACACAAAATTAAGACAGCTCCCTAGTTGTGTTTCTGGTTATTTAAGCTCTGGATGACAAAATTAGCATTCCGTAAGGCTACCTGTAATATGCTGATACTGCAGGATTCACAGGTAAGAGGGGGGAGAAATGGTCTTTGCATGGTTGAGTTCCCCACATCGCTGAAGCATCAGTGACAGCTGACTTGACAATAAACTCCAAACTCAGAACCCCCACAGTCCAATTATTTCAGCTATCTTCAAGCCAATTGATGTTACACATACAGAAGACTGAACAGCAAAACTGTATTAATGAGGTTTTCTACAAAACAGAGAAATAAGTGCAATCTGCAGCAGAACATACTAACAAGGGGCTCAGCGGAGTTGGAATTAAGATTTCACCAAATAACTAAAAAGACAGAGTTTATACTTAGGGTAGCCAGGAAGACTATGGAGAAAAAGGTTACCCTCCGAGCTGAATGGGCTTCCCAAGAGGTGCTAGTGGTAAAGAACCCCCTTGCCAATGCAGGAGACACAAAAGACTTGGGTTCCATCCCTGGGTGAGGAAGATTCCTTGGAGGAGGGCATAGCAACCCACTCCAGTATTCTTGCCTAGAGAATCCCATGGACAGAGGAGCCTAGAGGGCTATAATCCATAGGTTCACAAAGAGAGACAACTGAAGTGACTTAACATGGATGACTTGGAACCCCAGATCTTATGTACTGACTTATGTGTTCAGAAACT
This sequence comes from Aepyceros melampus, assembly GCA_006408695.1. NCBI lineage: Eukaryota > Metazoa > Chordata > Mammalia > Artiodactyla > Bovidae > Aepyceros > Aepyceros melampus. The sequence goes on along the minus strand of SJXQ01010790.1, from coordinate 350,887 downwards.
CACATTCAGTTCAGTTCAGTTGCTCAGTCATGTCCGACTCTCTGTGACCCCATGAATCGCAGCACACCAGGCCTCCCTATCCATCACCAACTCACATTACTTACCTAAAATTCAATTTCCTCATCCGAACAATGAGGTTGATGATATAGGCCTGCCTCTCTTACAGGGTTGTTGTGAGATTTTAATGAGATGACCTCATTTTTCAAAACTGTAAATAACTATAAAGAAGTACAAGGTTACTCTATCATCCAGGCTTCTATTTAATCCAGCAATTATTTTCACCAAAGGACAGCAGGATGCTTCCCATAAGAGATGAATGTGACCTATGTTTTGCTTTCAACATTTACCCTTCTATTGGAAAGAAAACAAAAATGCACTGGCTAGCACCAAAACGTAATTGGGGAAAAGCTATCACACAACAATGAAATGTCACATGCTAATAGGAGCTCCCCTAGAGATGATGTATCGAGATCAGATTTCAAAGGAAAGAGCCCATTCTGCCCAATTAGCAAAGATGGATCAATTTCTAAACATGATCTTCTCCCCAAATAAATATCAAAATTTCTATCAGGTATTTTCCAACTTGCCTGGGGCATTCCAGTTAGATGAATCAATCCAGGGGACACTAACTGACATCAGCACTGGATCAGGCCCTGTACTGGAGCTGAAAATACAATAGGACCAGATCATGAGTTCACAGTCTAAGGGGGAGCAGAGGGGAAATAAAGGATTCTAGAATAGCACAGGAGGAAGGAACGGCGAAGGGGGAACAAAATGGTGAGGAGGCAGAGAGAAGGGACCCGTTCTCTGCATATTTGCGGCATCTCCCCACTCTTCTGTAACATGAGTGGGAAGCGTCCTGCATTGCAATTCACTTGTCATTGGAGAGCATGGAAAAATGCTTCCCACGCCCCCACTCAGAAATGCCTTTCCCAGCATCTGACAACAGCCAGAAACCCACGTGTAGTGGCTTTCAGATAAAGATATTCCTGTTTCTAGTTTTTTCTTCCAAATCCCTGCTACTCCTGGCTAGGAAAGAGAGAAGAAAAGTTTCAAAATCATTTCACACAAATTCTCACAATTAATCCTCATCCCATGATGATGGTTTGGGTTCTATTAATCCATTTACAAAGGAGGGCACGGAAGCTCAGAAAAGTTAAGTGACTTTTCCAGCGTGGCACAGCCAGCAAACCCTAGATCCTCCACTCCAAAACTGAGTCTTCTCAGATGCTATCTTAGCTCAAAAGTCCATCCAGCCCTTTTCAGCACTGTATAAGCTGTCTAGAGTGGTTTCTAGGATCCCAGCCTCTGCAACTTGGGCAACTGAGTCTGAGGTCCGGAGGAAGTGGAGGTTCTGATGAAGAGGAAGAGAAAGGAGTTCTTGGGTCTGAGATGACAACAGCCTGAGAGAGAGTTAGCGTAGAGTCAGAGAACAGGCACGGCCTACTGCAGAGTTCCGCCAGGACTTAGCACAGCCTCGCAGGGTGGCACGCCCCGCACGTGGTGGGCTTCACTGGGCAGCAGCGCTTTATTACCACTGCCCTGAAAATGTGCTCACTCAGCAGAGTCCTCAGGGAAACCCGGCTCTCCCTGTTGTGATTATTCTCACCCACACCAGAGCTGTGCCTGCTGAGTTCCCATCTTACAATAAGGAACCACAGGTCAGAGGAATGGTCTTGGTTACAAGACCGAAAATGCAAATTCCTGAGAAATCTCAACAATTCAGGTTTCAGGTTTACCTCCACCTTCCTAAAGGACTTTGTGCGTATCTTTAACCTTACCTATGAAATGAGGATTCTCCCCACTAAATTACTTTCAACACAAGGCAGAAAATAATAAATTAATATCATTACTACAGGGATGAAAGTATATTCATTCATTACAACAAATTGATGCTAACTTACTAGGTGTCAATAATCACTGTGCAAAGGGTAATGAAACTGCCTGATGCTCTAGCCAGACGGGTTCTTAGAAAAGATTTAAAACTTGAACATGAGTAGATAACTGCAGGACAGTTACACTTACTGCCCTCTTGGCCTCTCACATTTGAAACTAATCCTTGAATCTAATCTAGCACTTGGTTCTAATCCCCTTGATTGTCCTATGAGTGAGATTTCATTAGTCACATTTCATAAATGAGCAAATTGAGGTTCAGAGATATTAAGTGGGCTTCCCAGGAAAAGAAAACAATAATGAATGGAAAGGAAGGGCTTGAATCCGTCTTCTGGTTCCGAAATGTGTGCACTACTCCAGAAATGTCTCTGGCCTGTTGGCCATATTCTTATAGATAATATCCACCCTATTTTCCCCAAAAACTAAAAAACAAAAACAAACAAAAAAAAACAGTTTTTAAAAACTTTTTGTTTGGAAATAATTTTTTGTTTATAAAAGATATGAAATGTAGACCAGAGTTTTCCTTTTGCTTTTCTACGAGCTTCCTCTAATGTTACAAAACCTTAGTCCATTTATCAAAATTAAGAAATTAAATTAGTATTAAACTACAGATTTTATTAGAATTTTCTCAGTTTTTCTAGGAATGCCCTTTTTTTCTGTTCTAGAATCCAGTCTCGGATATGTTGTTGATTAGACTGAAGTTCCAGATTTAGGGGGAGGGGATCACAAGATGTGATGTCGTCACATCATCATAGTAGGGATACAATGTCAACATGACTTCTGACTACTGACTGTAACTTTAATCACTTGATGAGGTGCTGTTCGGTTTTCCCCTTCCTATTCTCTATTTGCTAAAAGCAAGTCACTAAGTCCAGCCCACATTCAAGGGAAAAGGTATTAAGCTCTGCTTTCTGGAGACAGAAGCATCACAGAGTTTGTAGTCATATATAAACAGCACTATAGTAATTAGTAAGTATACAGGGAGATATTTTGTGCCTATACAAATGATCTGTTTCTCCTTAAAGTTTTACTGACATATTTTAGAATCTATCAACTGATCTTGACTGTAGCTATTATAACTGCTTTGCTTTAATAGTGATTTTTTAGTTTCCTTTATTCCTTACATATTTATTAATTAGAACAGTTCTATGAGGAAGATTTGCCCCTTCTCCACTATTTACTCAGTCATATCAGTGTATTAGCTTCCTTTTCTCTCCCTGCCCCAGAAACAGATTCAGCTATTTCTCTGAGTCCTAGTTCCTTTTGCTGGAGACTGGAATTTAGCAACCAACGTCTGGGAGCTGGATGTGCTCATTGCTAATGGGGTATCCCTAATTATAGGCTTTCTCAGCAGACAGAGCTAGGAAATAGATATATGTATAATAGTTCATGTATGCTGACAAAAGTTTCCTTGACCAAACTCTTGTTGGGTTCCTTTGAGCCCTCTTCTTGACTAGAACTTGACTATACTAAACCTGAACTTTGGTCTACCCAGCAATGGAAGCTTGCAAGGTTTCTTGATATCTAATCACCTTTGATATCTGGTCAAGTTCCTTACCCTCTCCCCATTTTGGTTCATAAGTTCTTGACCAGCCTTTAGCAAGAATCCTGTTGAATGAGTCTAGCAGGAATCCCCTACTCTTGATATATCCTTTTAGTAATTTTCCATCCACTGACCCCCTTACTCTGTTGGCTATATGTCCCCAGCTGTATTTGCTGTGTAAAGAGTTGAGTACAATCTATCTTCTCTATTGAACTACCCCTATTGTAATAGTCCTAATAAAGTTATCCTTACCATTTTTAAACTAGCTTTAGAATAATTTTTATTCTGTAACGCATATAACTGTTTCCATTACTAGTGGTACACACACTAACATATCAAAATAAATAGGAGTTCATATTGATATCCCTAAATCTAATCTAGCAACTCAGGGTTCATTCTTACCTTCATCCCTCTTGCTTATCAGTATTTTCTTTCTCTGACAGTGAGAAACTCCACTCTTATTAGCTACAGCTTATGTTGTTGTTATTTAGAAACTGAGTCACTTCCAACACTTTTGTGACCCCACGGACCATACACCAACAGGCTCCCCTGTCCATGGAATTCACCAGGCGAGAGTACTGCAGTGGGTTCCCATTTCCTTCTCCGGGAGATTTTCCTGACCCAGGGATTGAACCCACATCTCCTGCATTGGCAGGCAAATTTTTACCACTGAGCCACGAGGGCAGCCGTACCTCTTAAACCCTAGCAGCCATATAGCAATTTCAGAATTGCTAGCCTGTATTCACCCACTCCAGCGTTCTTGCCTGGAGAGTTCCAGGGACGGGGGAGCCTGGTCGGCTGCCGTCTCTGGGGTCGCACAGAGTCGGACACGACTGAAGCGACTCAGCAGCAGCAGCAGCCGCCTACATTCAGTGAGAAACAAACTTGCCAATCAGAGTACAGTGTTGATCAATAGTTCTTTTCCATCTTTATCCTTAAAGCATTCATCCAAAGTTTCTTAGGTCCTTATTCCCCACCACCTCCACTGAGGTTGTGTAACATGATTGTATGCAGTTTGATTCACATTCATCACAGGTTGTATTTGATCCTAGGATCCCTTGCCACTGCTTATTAGGTGAAGGAAGTTCTCTACTATTCCTAAATTGCTTAAGTTTATATTATGAATACGTGCTAAATTTTGCCAAATGCTTTTTTATGCCTCTATTGAGATGATCATAAAAAGTTCGTCTTCTTTAGCATCTCAGAGGATGAGATGGCTGGATGGCATCACCAACTCAATGGGCATGAGTTCGAGTAAACTCCAGGAGTTGGTGATGGACAGAGAGGCCTGGCAGGCTGCAGTCCATGGGGTCAAAAGCATTGGACACAACTGAGTGACTGAACTGAACTGATTGAGATGGTCATATAAAGTTCATCTTCTTTCAGTTCAGTTCAGTCGCGCAGTCGTGTCCGACTCTTTGCGACCCCATGAATCGCAGCACGCCAGGCCTCCCTGTCCATCACCAACTCCCGGAGTTCACTCAGACTCACGTCCATTGAGTCTGTGATGCCATCCAGCCATCTCATCCTCGGTTGTCCCTTTCTCCTCCTGCCCCCAATCCCTCCCAGCATCAGGGTCTTTTCCAGTGAGTCAACTCTAGCCTCTTAATAAGTGAATTACATTCTTCAAACTCCAAATGTAAAACCAATGTTGAACTCTTGAGATGAGTCCCACTTGGACATGATGTATCACCTTTTATGTACTGAAGACTTTGATTTACCAGTATTTTCTGAAGGATTGTTGCTTTATATTCATGAGACTTAGGGTGATGTTAACCCTAAAAGTGAGTTTAGACAATAAATGCTGGAGAAGATGTGGCGGAAAAGGAACCCTCCTACAGTGTTGTGGTAATGTAAATTGGCACAGCTACTATGGAGAACACTATGGAGGTTCCTTAAAAGCCTAGAAATAGAGCTACTATATGACCCTGCAATCCCACTCCTCGGCATACATCCAGAGAAAAATATATCCAAAAGGATACATGCACTCCAGTATTCACTGCAGCACTGTTTACAATGACCAAGATATGGAAGCAACCTAAATGTCCATTGACAGAGGCGTGGATAAAGAAAGAATGAAATAATCAGAAACTATCAGAAAGAATGAAATAATGCCATCTGCAGCAACGTGGATGGACCTAGAGATTTTCATACAGAGTGAAGTCATTCAGACAGAGAAGGAGCAATACTGTATGGCATCCCTTCTATGTGGAATCTAAAAAGAAATGATACTAATGAACTTACAAAACAGAAAGAGACTCACAGACTTAGAGAACAAAATTATGGCTGCCGGTGGGGTGGGACAGTTAGGGAGTTTGGGATGGACCTGTGCATGCGCTATATTTAAAATGGAATAAACAAGGGCCTACTGTAGAGTACAGGGAACTCTGCTCAATGTCACGTGGCATCCTGGATAGGAGAGGAGTTTGGGGGAGAAAGGATACGTGTATATGTACTGAGTCCCTTTGCTATTCACCTGAATCTATCACAACATTGTTAATTGACTATGCCCCAATACAAAATTAAAAAATAAATGAGTTTATAAGTGCTCCTGTTTCTATTTCCTGGAAGAATTTGTGTCGAATTGATATTACTTTTTCCTTAAATGTTTGATGTCACTCCTCAGTGAAACCATCTGAGCCTTCAGAATATTAATCATAGCTATTTAAAATTCCCTGGCAGATATGTCATATCTGTGTTGGGTTCTGATGATTGCTGTCTTGGGTGTTGTGTTTTTTTTTTTCCTCAGAGGGAAGGGAAGTGTTGCTTTTCCTTGCCTTTTCAAACACCTCGTGATTTTTGGTTGAGAGCACAACATGAGCGTGTAGGACAGGAAAGGCTGGGGTAAATAGTTTTTGTGGACATGCCTTCCCTTTGGCTGGGTCTCCAGTGTCAGGCGCTGGGCTGGGCTGAGACTTGTTGTAGTTACCCTCAGCATACCATAGTCTTCAGCATTCCTGTAGAGACAGCTTGTGTCTAGGGTTTGCCAGGGCAACGTCTGTTTGATTCCAAGTTCAGTCTTCCCTTTGTGACTCAGAAAGGGTCTCCTGCCATACTCTTGGGCTCTCCTGTCCTTCTCGCTCTGCTCTGCTCTGTTTGTCACTGAAATCTCCTTAGGGTGGGTGGTGAGGATGGGAGGGGAGGCTGCCTTCTCTGGAATCCTGATTAGGAACTGACCTCAGACTCCTACTCAGAACTGAACCCTGTACCTCATCCCTGGCTTCCCGCAGTGTGGTCCTCCAGGTGTTCCTGCCTCCTCCCTTCTGCCACCATGGGCCCAGGACCAGATCCCTCCCTTCCTCCAGGAGGAGGAGTGGTCCTCCCCTCTCCCTTCCTTCAGGTGATGCCCTGAGTATTCGTCCCCAGTGACCATGGACAGGAGAGCAGCCCTTCTCCAGGGCCCCAGATTAGAACTATTGTTCTGTAGAGGAAGTGGAGGGAGGCTGGGGCAGGGTTTCTCATCTCATCCCTCCCACGTGGCTCCTTTTCCCCTCACTCAGATCTTCTATGGGATAGATGAGGTTCACAGGGCTTATGGAAAAAGTCTGCAAGAGGACAGAGACCTCTCTTTTCAGCAGCCGCAGAGGCCTCTCTCCGTCCCAGCATCCACACCCAGCCCTCACCCACCTGTCAGCTTTTCCTCATGGTGTCGCCTGTGGCCCAGGTGAGCACAGCGTCTCCTCTTCGCTCCCTGTGGGCACTGTCTCACCTTAGATTCCCTGCAAGTTGTTCCCTCTGTGACCTCAGCTCCCTGGTGACTTCAAAAACAATCATTAACTTGAAATAAGCCCACTATTTTTCATCACAAAGATGGTTACTAACAATCCTTCCAGCCCTCTCTTCTACATCCTGGTGTAGAGGCCGAATTCTTATCTTTTTATGGCTAATTCTTATTTTAGTTCTTAAGGCTTCATCTGAATGAGCTAAAAACCTACCTTAACAGGAATATCTTATTCCAGTTCACATAAATCTTAAAACTCTTCTAAAAACTTGAAAAACTATCATTACAAATCTAACTCAGAGAAATCTCTTTTAACCACAGTATGCACCTAATTATAGAATTTGAAAGGATTATCACTTAGACCCAACAAACATAAACTCGAACAGTCCTGTTTTTCTGTTTGTTTGGTTTCTTTTTTAAGACTCCAGAGGCAATTAAAATGAGAATAATTTGAAAGTGGAGAAAGCTTCCCTTTTGGGATAACAGAAAGTGGCTGCTGCTGTGTGGAAATGGAGAAAGCATTCTATTTTCATTTTATTTATTTTATTTTTTGCCACTTTAATACAGTGGTTTTATTTTTAGTTCACTTTTAATTAGTGGTGCAGAAGACAAGAATCAGAGTCATTCCAAGGCAGGAAAAAGGAGTTATTCTAGGCAACCAATACTAACGATAACCTAGAAAGTACTGCAAGATGGATTTAAATCTACACTAGGGGTGTTAGGAAAGAAAGCCAAGGAGGTTACTCAGCTCTGAAGGACTGGATTGTGAGACGTTATGTGAAGGAAGGAAGGAGATTTCAGTAAAGAGGTTCCAGAAAGAGCTATGGACTGGTCACAGGTGGGGCGCTGCTGGGCTTGGGGCAGGAAGAGAAAGCTACGTGTCTACAGATGAAGTGCTGACTGCTTGCTAGGACTACAGGGAGGTTCCCCCCACCTCCTAGTTTCTGAGCAGAGGAGATGCTCTAAAGCAGTGAATTTCTCAGGCAAGATGGACTGAAGCAGGGGCTCACATGGAGGTGGTGGAGTCCAAGGAAAAGCACTCAGGAACTCCCCAGGGTGCTAGAGTAGAAGTAAGAGAGAAAGAGTTGAGCTACATGGTGAAGGTAGAACAGAAAGGATTGTTTTACTGCCTGAACACAGGGAACAGGGAGAAAGGATGGCCCAGGTTCTGAGTCTCAGCCTCATCATAGCAAAGCAGGGTGCAGCAGACCAGGCAGTGGGTGCATGTGACACAGACCTGGCTGCCATCCTAGCTCTGTGACTTCCTGGCTGTGTGCCTTCAGGTAAGTTACCTAAGATTTCTGGCCTGGATTCCAAGTGGTAACACTGGGATACTGATCTCAAAACGTTTGTACTATCTAAATTTGAAAACTTATGTAAGACACTTAGCATGGTACCTGGCTTGTAGGAGGCAGTCAATAGCTGTGCATCATTTTTTTAATCTTGTATCCTACATATGGCTACCAGAAACTTCTCTGTGCCAGAACTCTGCCCAGCAGTGAGGACACAGTGGGCAGAAAAACAGACATTGTCTTTGTCCTTTTGGAGCTCGAAAGCACCAAGAACTAGGTGCGGATAATGGGCCCTAGAGTCAGGAAAGGATCAAGCTGGTACCCAGAGTGAAGCACTCCCTGCAGTGGGGAGAGGATGGCTGAGGAGGAGAGAGGACAAAGCAGGCCATTGGGCATTTCTGTGTCGGGTCCATCTGAGCCTGAGGCTCTCTCCCTGCCCTCAAAGCACAGAGCACATGAGCCTTCTCTCTCCATCCTCATCACAGCAGCTATCTTCTCCATCAGCCCAGCCTCTGCCTTCTTTCAAGCCTAGAAGTGCTAAAGGGCAGTGGAATTCTAGTGGGAGGAAACAGATGGCTTCAGACTCTGCCCGCTGCTGAGTCCCTCTGGCTCCTTCCTCTTTCCCCTCAATGACCACCTCTGTCCTACATCAAGTGCTGACTCCTGGCCAGCCCCAGGTCAGACTGCAGGTGACCCAGCTCAAGAAGGAGAAACCATCACCAAGTCACCAGGCTCCAGGTCTCCTGACCTGGGACTGACCTCAACAATCCAGCTCCCTCCTCCTTCCTGAGATCACAGCAGGTCCCTGCCCACTTTGATCAATAGACATCCTAAGTCGTGCATGGCTAAGGTGCAGTCCACAGGTTAGGGCTCGATCAAACAAGACACTGTTCCCCCTCTCAGCAAACTCTGCCTGGGCAATTATGGGTGATTATAAGACCCTGAGATGAGTATGTGGCAGAGAGAAGGGGGTGCTGAGAGGACACCAAGGAGAGGCTCCCAGTGCAGCCAGGAGCAGGGAGAGGAGCTGGCTTAGCTGATCACATCACCGGAGGTGATGTCTTAGCTAAATCCCTGAGGAAAGGTAGGATTCGGTCAGGTGAAGGACTGTGTGGGAGGGAAAGAAGCCAGAAGCAAAGAGTGGATGGGATGTTTAAGGAATTGTAAACTGTTCAGACTTGGAGGAGGGCATGGCAACCCACTCCAGTATTCATGCCTGGAGAAACCCATGGACAGAGGGGCCTGGTGGACTGTTGTCCATGGGGTCATGAAGAGTTGGAGCGACTGAAACGACTGAGCACACACGCATGCAAACTGTTCAGAAGGGCTTCCCTGGTGGCTCAGCGGTAAAGAATCCACCTGCTAATGCAGGAGACCCAGGTTCAATCCCTGGGTCAGGAAGATGCCCTGGAGAGGAAATGGCAACCCCGTCCAGTATTTCTTGCTTGAAAAATCCCGTGGATAGAGGACCTGGAGGGCTGCAGTCAAAGGGTTTGCAAAGAGTCAGACATGACTTAGCCACTAAACAGCAATAACAAACTGTTTGGAATGGCTGAAACTTTCTTCAAACCCGATCCACTGCGTCGTGTGCCAGTTCCATCCAGGGCTCCATGCCTGCAGCTTCAACCTTGTCACTTACATCGCCCTTCCCAGATGCCAGTCACCTGCCCACCCAGAGCTCAGATGTTATGTGCGCTCAGCCTCCCCAGGGCCACGGTACAGCCCCCTGCAGCGTCACACCTCTCCCCCTGCCAGGCTCTCCTCCAGATCCCCACTTGCTCGGGCTGCCCCATTCCCCCTCCTTCATCATGGTCCTCTCTGGGCATTGCCTGGGAACCCCCTGGCTTCTCCTGAGGCAGGAGCAGCCTTGCGACTGAGCGGATGCTCAGCCAATCAAACCCTGTGGGCGTGGCCCCTCTGAACTCTGCCCAGGGGAGGAGGGGGTTTGTGTCTGAGGCGATGCTCAGCCAATCAAACCCCATGGGCATGGCCCCTCTGAGCTCCGCCCAGGAGAGGAGGGGTTTGAGGGAGCAAGGGGGACTTCCTGTGGGCCCTGGAAACTGAGCTTCCTCCCAGCTTGTCAGCTGCACTGCCTGCGTTTGAATCTAAAACAAGAACCCTGAGGCAATTTTCTCTCTGAAATGGTGCTGAATTTCCAACCAAGGGGGCCAGCGGCTGGTGGAGAGCTTGAAGAGAGCCCTGGGTGCCCCTCCAGAGCCGCTGTCAGGAGTTGGAGATAAGCGTCCTCCGCCTGTGACAGGGACCACAAGTCTGGCCACACTCTGAGCCAGGCCGGGCGCAGCACTTGTAAACAAACCAGAGCCGGGGTCACCAGCAGGCGCCTAGGGAGTTGACAGAGAGAGGCAGACAAAAGCTGCCCAAAGCTCTTGTCCATGTGTGCCTGTCAAGTCTGAGGAGCTGGGGTTGCAAGCTTCTGTTTTTGGCAGCCGGCCCCGCCTAGCCTGGAACCATGGAGCTGGAGGCCTTAGGCATCTTGGCCTGCAGCTCTGAGACCTGGATTTTAGCCTCAGCTGCAATTATACACACGTGGCCTCAGGCCAGTTCTTACCTCAGTTGCAGCTGGCCACCTGATGAGAAGAGCCAACTCTTTGGAAAAGACCCTGATGCTGAGAGAGATTGAGGGCAGGAGGAAAAGGGGATGACAGAGGATGAGATGGTTGGGTAGCATCACCGACTCAATGGACATGAGTTTGAGTAAACTCCAGGAGATGGTGAAGGACAGGGAAGCCTGGCGTGCTACAGTCCAGGAGCTCACAAAGTGTCAGACCCGACTGAGCAACTGAACAACAGTTGTCTGAACTATTCAAAACTCCAGCTGTCTTCCACACATTTGCTTTTTGTGACTTGCTTCCCATCTCATTCAAGTCACTGCAGTTCAATAGTGTAGCCCCAGACACCATCCCCAAGAGCCCCCTTCAAAACAGAGAGCAGTGTCCTTCTAATTCCCATTATATTTTATACATGTGCATGCTCAATTGTTCAGTTGTTTCTGACTCTTTGTGATCCCATGGATTGTCGCCCACCAGGCTCCATGGGATTCTCCAGGCAAAAATACTGGAATGGGTTGCCATTTCCTTCTCCAGGGGATCTTCCTGACCCAGGGATCCAACCAGAGTCTCCCGCATTGTGGGCAGTCTCTTGCACTGCAGGCAGATTTTTTATCTCTGAGCCACCAGAGAAGCCATTTTATACATACTTCTTTAATTAAAAAACAAAAAGTTTTTTTAAAACTAGAATCTCTGCAGTAGGTCCACAATCTTTGACCTACTGGGGCTGCAAAATTCAAGGTTTTCCTATTTTAGAAATGGACAGAGGGCACGTAACACCCACTGGGTCTCGGGTAACACTCAAGCACCCCACCATCAATCTGCAGCAGTTCTATAGCAGAGCATGCAAATATGGAGACGCACAGGAAATGGGATAAAGATAACTCTCTCAGCTCAGAAAAACAAATCAAGATGAGCAGGGTTTGTGCAAACGCAGCTGCTGGTACATAGCTGCCAGTCAGACCCCAGCCCAGACAGATGTCTGGAATCTGGGTTCCATTCTAGTTGCCACCTTGACTGTTGTACCCAGATAAGTTCTTTAACCTGAGCTTCAATTACTGAGTCCATAAACAGAGATCATGATGTGAACACAGGCTCTTAAAGATGTAATGAAAAAAAGGATGAATGAATTAGGTAGTTGTTGTTCAGTCATTTAGTCATGTCTGACTTTGCAACCCCATGGACTACAGCATGCCAGGCTTCCCTGTCCTTCACCATCTCCTGGAGATTGCTCAAACTCCTGTCCACTGAGTCACTGATGCCATCCAACCATCTCCTCCTCTGTCATCCCCTGCTCCTCCTGCCTTCAATCTTTCCCAGCATCAGGGTCTTTTCTAATGAGTCAGCTCATTGCATCAGGTGGCCAAAGGAGGTAGGGGGTGATAGAAATCTAAGGAAGTGGGAGCGGGGTCCTCTGAGTCTGATGTTCATAGTCTCCTTGTCTGAATGACCCTATCCCCACTAAACCCCTGTATTGAGCATTTTCTTTTTATATTTCCAGTACCTAGCAGAGAGTCTTGCAAATAATAGGTCTCAATGAATGTTTGTGGAATGAATGAGAGAATGAATTACTGAGGATGCACTCAGCAGTCAGTTGGTTCCCGAACAATAAACATATCCTCCATCATCCTGTGTCCCTGTGACAGTGGCCTTTTCTTCAGCTTTCTGTTCTCCAAGCAGCCACCCTTGGCCAGTCACAACCACTGTGACAACAGCTGCAGAACCAATCACTCATCAGTCAGCAACTCAAACAGAATTGCCTGAAGGGAGGCTGGGCAGGTGAGCTGTGCACAGAATTTATAGTCACGCTGGGGTTTCACGGAGGTGCAAGAGAAGGAGGCCAGCGAGCTGTCCAGAGCACAGGGTTCTGAGCTGGACATGCCTGGTTGTGATTTCCAACTTTGTTGCTTCCATCTGTGGTCCTGAAGCAAGAGACCTCACCTTCCAAGGCCCTTGGTTTCCTTTTGAATGCAAATAATAAGAAAACCTGTCTCCAAGAGTTGATGATCATGTCAAAAGCACAAAACAAGAAGCCAGAAGCAGCTGTTAGGGTTTTACAGTGCAGATTACTGCACTTTAGAGCAAGAAGCAATCTCCTACCATCACCATGATTGTGTTAATTGCATTAATGTATATTGCAATTAGAGCACCTATATTTGTCTTGGGCATTTTATCACCTATCACTTGATACCATCCTGAATGTCACCATGGGACTTTGATCAAGACAGTGATTGATGGATGGCAGACACCAATTAAGGAGTGATCCAGATTTTTTTATTCTCCTCACCTCTTTCTAAAGTGTTGTTTTCCTACCCTCTCAGAATATTCAAACCCTATGCACTTTCCCAAGGGCCAATTAAAATGAGGTCTTTCCCATGAACACTTTCTTTCTTGTCTCCCAGCCATAAATGCTCTCTTGTCCCCTGTAAGATCTCATCCACAGGAACAGTGGACTTATGTCTTCCTTCTTGATTGTGAACATCTAGTCAGCAGGGGCCAGGTCTAACTCACCTTTATCCCTCTAGTGTTCAGCACAGAAACCAGTACGTAAAATACACCTAACCACTGAGTAATCCCATTGACAAAATGATGAGGAAAAAGAAGCCTGCCAGGTAATGAGCAGCAAAGCAAGCAATAAATACAGCACCTCTCTTTCCAATGGGACGTTTACGTACCAAGATCATACCTGTGTGTTTGTCTTGATGACAGTGGTTTTCGGATTGAAGCATGATGCTTCAGGAGGTACTAGACACACCGCAGTAGAGGCTGGCAACATGGTAGCTCTCATCCCCCTCCTCCCCTCTCCCAGCCTTCCTGCTCCCATCATACATAAAAGCGATGTGCCTCTTGCCCATCTGAAGTCTCTCTATGCTGAGCTGCCTCTGAAGCACAAAGCAAAGAGAAGCTGCAACTCTCAGGAGCCTCCTTGAATCTGGCACTGTGATCCACTCACAGTGTGAACCACTCTGATCCACCTCACAAACCCATAACTTCCAACAAATCTTATTTTTTGAGTTAATAAGTAGACAAATTTGCTATGTATATACACATATTAAAATGTATACATACTGATAAGTTGCATATTAAAAATATCTGTAATAGGAATCCAATACAGAAAAAAAAAATGTTAACAGTTAAAAGCTATAATAATTAATGGAAAATACAAACTATATTGCAAATTATGTGCATATTTTTGTTGCAAGGATGTATGAAAAAATGATTAACAAAAGACTTTTAAGTGTAAAACTATATTAGGTTAATTTAAAAATTTGAAGGGGAAGAGAAATGGAAATACAACATCAAGGAAAAGAAGGGACATGTAAACTTGCAACTGTTAAGGAACAGTTTATTCATGTATTTTTTTTAAGTGAATAATGGTAAGTACAAAATCACTATGGTTTTTACATTCCATTAAATACATTATAAGAAGGGATGCAATGTATTTATTATAAAATGTCAATATTTTACAGGAAGCCAGAAATTATGTCATTTGCAGCTCTTTATATGTATGATTAAAATGTTTAGAAATCTACATTGATTTTAAAATTACTTTAGGAGTATGCCATGTTCATCTTACTTAAACTTATACATTTTAATAAACAAATGACCTGTTGAAATTTGAGAAAGCAAAGGTGAAATAAGAAAAATACTAACTGCTACAGAACTGAATGTGTCCCTCCCAAAATTCATATGTTGAAACCTAATCCCCATTTTAAAGATTAATTTTTTATGTTTCTTTCATATGTGTTTGTGATAAATTGATAAATTGCATATTAAAAAATACCTGTAATAGGAATCCAATACAAAAAAAAATGTTAACAGTTAAAAGCTATAATAATTAAGGGAAAGTATATTGCAAATTATGTGCATATTTTTGTTGCAGGGATGTACTGTAGTTTGTGAATTTTGAACTATAAAATTTTCATTTTCTTAGTCTTTCTGAAGATGGAAAATTTGACCAAAAAATTAAAAACTTATATTCAAAATTTTCTAAATGAAATAAATGTAAAAGAGATTTTAAATAGTCAATGTTTCAAATAATGATTTTGTAAGTTTACAATATCCTTGCTTCTGACATTATTAAAGCTTAAAACATTGCTAAAATTATGCTGCTAGGAGTGATGCTCAAGAGCCTCCCAACAGACATTGCTCGGGAACGTGTGTACATGTGTGTAGGTGTATATGTGCATGTGTGTGCACAAACACATATGCTACACACAGGTGTAACTATTTTATTTTTATCTGTAGCTACAAATGTGCTCAATGGACATGAATTTGAGCAAACTCCTAAAGAGAGTGACGGACAGGGAAGCCTGGCATGCTGCAGTCCACGGTTTGCAATGAATCTCAAATGACTTAGTGACTGAACAACATAAATATCCTACGTGGGCTTCCCTGGTGGCTCAGTGGTGGAGAATCTGCCTACTAATAGGCAGTATATGTGCGTTCAATCCCTGGACTGGGAAGATCCCCTGGAGAAGGAAATGGCTACCCACTCCAGTATTCTTGTCTGGAGAAACCCATGGACGGAGGAGCCTGGCGGGCTTCAGTCCATGGGGTCACAAAAGAGCCAGACACAACTTAGTGACTAAAGCAGTAACATAAGTGTTCTACATGGTAGCAGTGAGCACCACTAGCACCAAAACTGATTTTGCAAATACTGTTCCCTATTAAAAGCAACACATTGCAAGCATAAGATGCTTGAAGAAACTGGCCTCAGAACACAGTGTCATCTCCATCATATTCCTGCTAAAGATACATGATCTAATCATGAGGAAATATTCAGTTCAGTTCAGTCACTCAGTCATGTCTGACTCTTTGCAACCCCAGGGACTGCAGCATGCCAGGCTTCCCTGTCCATCACCAACTCCTGGAGCTTGCTCAAACTCATGTCCATCGAGTTGGTGATGCCATCCAACCATCTCCTCCTCTGTCATTCCCTTCTCCTCCTGCCGTCAATCTTTCCCAGCATCAAGTCTTTTCCAATGAGTCAGTTCTCCGCGTCAGGTGGCCAAAATATTGGAGTTTGTAATGGAGTAATGGAGGAAACATTAGACAAACCTAAATCCTGGGACAGTCAATAAAATAACTGGCCTGAAATCTTTCAAAGTATCAAGGTGATTGGAATCAAGAAAAATGAAGGAATCATTCCAGACCCAAGGACCCAAGGACAAATAGACACATCAAGCAACTCTAAATGCATTTGCCCTAAAAGATATCACTGGGGCAATCGGCAAAACTCACATCGGTTCAAGGGTTGACAAGAGAACAAAGAATCACTGTTAATTTCATGATTCTGTTCATAGATTGTGTTTCTGTGGAAGGTTTTCCCTGACTGCAGGAAATACATACTAAAGCAATCCAGTGTGATGGGACAGCAGGCAAGCAACCTACTCTCAGATGGTCCAGGGAAACAGAAGTGTCTTGCACTGTACTCATAACTTTTCTGTACATTCAAGACAGAGTTGAAGATTTTTTTCATTAAAACAAAAAGGAAATATGGGTCCTTAGGAGACTCCATTTCTTTATCTGCACAATGAAAGTGTTGCAGCTTGGGGAGGCTTACTGAGAGCATGATGTACATGCAGGTAGCCTGGAAGACACTTAGCAGCCTGAAGATGCTAACTATGGAGCACGTGAAGAAACAGTGCTGGTTGGTGAAGCCACAGGGGAAAGCTGGGTGAGCAAGGGCGAGAAGGAACATCTGGCATCTGAGAAACAGCCAACTTGTCTAGGCTAGTTTGCTTCCTTTTGTTTTCCAGGACAGAGTAAATTGCACAGAATAGGATCATGCTCTCATTTTCCCTTCTTGGTCGCCATTTGCCAAAGATTGCAAACCCAGTTGAAAGTAACTGACCTCAACCCTGGCAGCCACACAGAAACCCTTCCATTCTCTGTGTCCATCCTTCCATCAACTACAAATTGGCACTCACCATGGGCCCTTGCCCTCTTCCTCTACAAGGATTAATTCATGTGCTGCTGCAGCTGCTGACCTTCACACCCCCTGCAAGGAGTTCAGGGAGGAGAACGGAACGGAGGCACTCTGTGCTGGGCAAAAAACTGGCAGAGCAGGTCTTCAGATAAATGTTTTCAGGAGCTGATTTTATGAGCCCAATACTTGTATCTCCTCATATCTAGAAAACCACTAAAATTCTTTACGGTGACAACTATTCCTCGTGACTGGTGGAAAGCTTCATCTGACTGGCAGAAAGCTCCTGGAAAAATATAAGCTTGATTGGATGCACTCTTTCATAACCAAAATCAAGGTATATTCTGTCCTTCCCTGCTGCCTCTTTGGAGCAGTTTCTCAGAGCTACCTGAGATGCTGTCTCCTGGGCTGCAGTCCTTATTTCGCCCCCAATAAAACAATTTGCAACTCTCCTGTTGTGCATTTTTTTTAAGTTGACATTTCTCTTCAGCTTTCCTAGAGCAAGGCTGTGTGCACTTAGAAATGACCCAGAACACCAAGTATAAAACAGAAATCATGGGTAAAGAGCTGAGCAGTTGGGAAAATGAGGAAGAAAGACTAACCCTTCAGTATCTTAAATTGATACATCAGCAACCATGTAACTAGATCAATGATTTTCAGTGAAGAAGGGTAAGAAGCAATTTTGTTCCCCATCTTTGGTGATGTCTGAATTCATTTTGATTGTCACAGCTGGGGTTCTTGGGGGTAGAGGAGAGAAGGTGTGATCATTACCAGTATCCAGTGGGTAGAGGCCAGAGGGATGGCTAAACATCCCACAATGCCTAGGACACCCTCCACAGCAAATAATTAGTCCAAATTGTCAATAGTGTAGAGGCTGAAAAGCCCTAGAATTTATTATCTAACAAGAAATACATGCAAATAAAAATATATATATTTGGCTTCTGCTTTAAAAAAAAAAAAAAAACCTACAGATCATTAAGTGGACAGCTGTTGATGTTTTACCAGGCTAAATCACATACAGGATGTGGGGTTTAAATTTGTAATTCTAAAGCCCAGCATGACAGTATAGAGCATTTAATGCACAGGCAGTCATTGTAATAGAGGTCACTGTGGCTGGGAGGAAAGATGGAGAAATGGCCCCAGGTTAATAGAAAGTGATGGAAATTACAGGGTCAGGGCTCAGAATCTAATTTTGATTCTGTCAATGGCTAAACGACTGTTTTCACAACTGGCCAGGAATCTCCGCCTTTCCTCATCTGTGAAAGGTGGTTAATATTCTCACACTGGGCTTCCCCGGCGGCTTGGTGGTAAAGAAAACACCTGCAGTGCAGGAGACATGGGTTCTATCCCTGGTTCAGGAAGATCCTCTGGAAGACAGCATGACAATCCGCTCGAGTATTCTAGCCTGGACAATCCCATGGACAGGCGAGCCTGGGGGTCTACAGACCATAGAGTCACAAAGAGTCAGACACGAATGAAGCGATTTAGCCTGCACACATCCTCACGTTGCCGTCCATTGCACCCGTGCCTTGGTCACCAAGCAGGACCCTAGGCGGCATTCCTGGGAAAGAACCTTCCCCCATATCCTCTGCTGAAAACTCCTTCCTGAAGTAGCCAGGTAATCTTATGCATATTTCCTGAGTTTTTCAGATGCTAAAAACCACCACTAAATAGAAGTTAACTACTTAACATCAAGAGCACACAGCCCCCAGACCTACTGGTACCTAAGGATTATTAATGTTGATCCCTGCCCCCACATCTCAACTTGACCCTTATCAGAGGATTGGAGAGAATTGCACAGGAGCTGATCACAAAGCCTGGGGTGCCCCTCCTTCACCTGGCTTTTTTAAATGCTTTGCTGAAACCCTTTGGGGGAATTTAGGGGTTTTTGAGCAGGAGCCACCTGTTCTCCTTGCATGACCCTGCAAAAATCTTTCCTCTGCTTCAGAGTCCAATGCTTCAGTTCGCTTGGCACCACCTGTGCGTCAGGCACATGGACTTGCATTTGGTGACATGTTGACCCACATGCTACATGCAGGGAACACACAGAAGCCGACCTGGAAGCCAGCCTCTGCTTTAAGCAGCACCCGGATCCCTCAGGATTCCTCGGACCCTTCACTCTCTCTCTTTGTGATTTATTCCCAACGCTCTTGTTTCCAACACCAGCTCAGGGGTTTGCTCCCAGCTTGTGTCTCAGCAATGATGTTGTCTCCACTGGCCTCTCAACTGCACATCTCAAACGCTTTCTCTTTGGCCCCTGTTTTGAGCATCCCCCTATTTTTCTGATCCCTCATTTTGGCAAAATCTATCGCCACTGGGGTTGACATTAATTTCACTACTACACTGGGCTGCGGGACATGAGGCATTGATGATAGAGGTGGAAACAACCTGTAGACAGATGTGCTCCATAGACAACATCCCCCTGGCCCTCATCGCCTTAGAGCCTGGACCACGCCTCGTGCATAACCCGTGTTCAGGAAATGCTCCGTGCTGTTGATGGAGCTCACAGGTGTGTACGTGTTGGGGGCAGGGATAGCAGGAATCACCGTGCCCATTATCCTCACAGAGCCACTGTAATGAGGAAGACAGACGCCTCCAGAACCAGCAGCAAGCCCCGACAGGAAACGGGCCATGCGGGCTGGAGGGGCATGTCCTCCTCAGAGATGGTCTCACTGCGAACGCCAGAGGTTAACACAGCCTCAGAATCCTCCCTGGTGCTGACCTGATTAGATCTGACCCAGGGAACTGAGTGTTCATTTGTCATGATATATGAATCCAGAAGTCATCTAGGGAAGCAAGCAGGGATGAGATTCTTCTTATAAGAACAGACTGAAGAAATCAGAGTTGCTGGCCCCAGAGAAGAGAGGATTTTAGCTGAAGACTTATTCTGTGAAGCTCTGGGGGCCTGAATTAGGATTAAAGAGGGGATTTCAGCTCAACATAAAGAAGACCCTAACTGACAAGAAAGAGATGATTTTTCTCTCTGCCATGTGAGAAGACAGTAAAGAGATGAAAAGTGAATGTGTGAGTCACTCAGTTGTGTCTGATTCTTTCTGACCCTATGGACTGAGGGATTCTCCAAGCAAGAATACTGGAGTGGGTAGCCATTCCCTTTTCCAGGGACTCGTCCCAACCAGGGATCAAACCCCTGCCCCCCGCTTTGCAGGCAGGTTCGTTACCATCTGAGCCACCAGGGAAGTCCATGGTAAAAAGATAGCCTTCCACAAATCAAGAAGATCCTCACCAACCATTGAATCTGAGAGCACCCTGATCTTGGACTGCTCAGCTTCTACAACTATGAGAAATAAATTTCTGCAGTTTAAGCCAAAGAAAAAAAAATTAGAAGACCACCCCAGTCATTAGATTCGGTTTAGGGCAAAAAGGATGAGTCATGGGAAAATGTATATTTTTCATCACAAAGTAGGATGTCTGAATCATGAACTCTGATGAGAAGGGTGGCAGCGTGGCTACAAAACAACAACAACTCCATGGAGAAGGCTCGTTATTTCACACATCACACAATCACCTAATCAAGAGCAAGCCCCAGGATCCCACACTTGCTGAGCAAGGCTGAATGAGTCACTGGATCTCACTGGGCCTCTGTTCCATCCTCTGTCAAAGGAGGAAAACCATACCCCATTCTCATAAAGCAGCACAATGAAGTAAGAGCAGTGAGCTCACTTTGAAAAGCATAAAGTGTGACGTAGGGGATGTGGATTGGGGTTGCACTCTGCCCCCACCCCTGCGATGAACTCGGGTTGTTCCCCATCTCCTGGCAGGTCTTCTTCCCCAGGGTCCCCATACTGCTCATCTCCGGACCACCATCTGAGCATCGGTGACATTTTCTTTCAGTGAGAGCAACACAGAGGGTAGCACGGACATATATACAGTAGCATGGGTAAAATAGACAGCCAGTGGGAAGCTGCCATGAAGCGCAGGGAGCTCAGCTTGGTGCTCTGTGCTGCCCCAGAGGGGTGGGGTGGAGGGTGGGAAGGAGGCTCAAAAGGGAGGAGATGTACGTGTACATGTGGCCGATTCACACTGTTGTACAGCAGAAACTAACACAACATTGTAAAGCAATTATATTCCAATTAAAAAAATGATGCAGTGAACTCAGTGGACTACATTGAGCAGTCTGCATAGTTATAGTTGGTCACCGGTCGTGTCTGACTCTTTGCGACCCCATGGACTGTAGCCCACCAAGCTCCTCTACCCATGGAATTCTCCAGGCAAGAATACTGAAGTGGGTAGCCATTCCCTTGGGCTTCCCTGGTGGCTCAGCTGGTAAAGAATCCACCTGCAATGTAGCAGACCCTGTTTCAATCTCTGGGTTGGGAAGATCCCCCTGGAGAAGGGAACAGCTACCCACTCTACTACTCTGGCCTGGAGAATTCCATGGACTATTTCATGGAGTTGCAAAGAGTTGGATGCAACTGAGTGACTTTCACATAACCACGTAAGCCATTCCCTTACTCCAGGGCATCTTCCCAACCTAGGGATCGAGCCTAGGTCTCCTACATTGCATGCAGATTCTTTACCATCTGAGCCACCAGGGAAGCCCCCTTCATCCTATCAGTATGAAGATCATATTTTATTGAAACGAGAGAACACAGCACAGGGTCTGATGAGCCCCTGGGTGCTTCTCCTCTGATCCTGGCACTCTCAGGCTGACCACATTGCTCCCTCTTGAGGGAGCCTGCAGTCCCCCGAGTCTGGGAGGAGGGAGTACAGCCAGTCCGCTGGGGCGGCAGGACTTTGCGTCAGGGGAATTCTAGGTCTGCACCTTTTCTGATGGGTGATCTGAGTCCAATGCTATAACCTCTTTGAGCTCAGAGTTCTCAGCTGTCAAATTGGAGGGGTTATCTTAATTCTGATCTCAGAGCTTGCTGGGAGGATTACAGGAGATGAGGCTGGACAGAGCCTCAGCAACAGATAAGGGAGCCTCCTGCTTGCTGCCTTGACTGCCCAGAAAACAAAAACAGTTTAACTTTCACACATGGTACAGGACTCTCAAAAACATAAGTCAGCTGTATCGTTTATGGTCTGTAAACTGGGCTCAATTCCATATAAAACAGTGTAAAAAATCTCATTGCTCTCATCATCCGCACAGATAATTAAAACAGTAAAACCATGAATATCATTTCTGAGATAGGCCGAAAAAGATAGTCCAGGGCTTGGGTAAGATGATACAACTGTGTCCTTGGGGATTTGGAACCACAGATACAAAAATGACAAACATTACATATACATACATGTTTGACACACTCGTGTACATGTGGGTACGTGTTTGAACTCAACTGGACTAGGATCATCACTGACAGACAGCTTAGCTTGACGCAAAGAACAAAAGCTTTGGAGTCCCAAAGACATTCTGGGTCTGTGGTTCTTCTTACCAGATTTATTACTTTGAGCAAGCTACTCCTCCAATCAGCATAATGACTAATTTTCAAAGTTGTTGTGAAGATTAAATCATATACATAAATTACCTAACCTACCATTTACCACAAGATGGCTCAGACTGTAAAGAATTTTCCTGCAATGCAGGAGACCTGGGTTTGATCCCTAGGTCAGAAAGATCCCCTGAAGAAGGGCATGGCTACCCACTTCAGTATTCTTGCCTGGAGGATTCCCTGGACAGAGGAGCCTTTTACGCTGCAGTCCAATGGGGTTGCAAAGAATCAAACACAATTGAGCGACTAACACTTTCACTTTCAAGTGTCTGATATCCAGTAGTTTTAAGCAGTTGCCATTATCTCTATGGGCCTCCCTGCTGGCTCAGTAGGTAAAGAATCCACCTGCAGTGCAGGAGACCCAGCTTCGATCCCTTGGTCAGGAAGATCCCTTAGAGAAAGAAATGGCCACCTACTCCAGTGTTCTTTTCTGGAAAAATCCCCCGGACAAGAGAAGCCTGGCGGGCTACAGTCCATGAGTTTGCAAGAAGAGTCAGACACGACTTAACAACTAAACCACCACCACCATCATCGATATGAATGTATGTGATCGCATTATAGTGGACTGTGTATTGGTAGAGACGAGGCCCACCTGGGCTGACATCCTAAGGTCACGTGGAACATAGTGGATGGGGTAAGAATTTTGTGTGCATCACTAAAACCTTCAGCTTGTAATTCCCCATCTGTGGCTTCACAGGGGAAAATAGTAAACCTTAGAGAAATTTCCAAGAAAAGTGCTATGTGATGAAACTGCAAAAAAGATACACAGGTCCGGAAGGGCTGGCAGAGAAGGAGGAGAAAGCCAGGGGCCCCACATGTAGTGAGGTAGTGAGCATCAGCCCCACTAAGATGGGGAGCTGAGACCCCAGAAAACACTCTCTAGGCCTTTAAAAGGAGGGCAGCCCCAGCCAGGCTCCATCAGCTGGAATGAAGTTGGGCACCTAGTTTTGGTTAATACTGCTGTCACCCCGTGTCTCCAGAAGAGGTCCTGCTGGGATTCACTGGAGAATAAAGCTGAGTTCCTGCTGTACCACCTGCTGGCCTCCTCAAGCATTTCTTTATGACCCAGGCCTTGCAGTCTCACCTGCCACAACTTTGGACCAGAAAGGATGTTTGAGTCACTGGGCTTGAAGCTACCTCTTGCAGTATCATCTATTTTCCTGTGTTATCACCACATAGAAAATGGACTTGGTTAAGCTGTACAGAGTGAGAAGATCTCTGGGTGGCCACGGGGCTCTTTATACTGGAGGAAGGATCTTTGAAAACCCCATCTCAGTATTTCTCTCTCATTAGTAAAGAATCCACCTACTAATTCAGGAGATGCAGTTTCGATTCCTAGGTTGGGAAGATCCTCTGGAGGAGGAAATGGCAACCCACTCCAGTATTCTTGCCTGAAAAATCCAATGGACAGAGGAGCCTGGCAAGCTACTGTCCAAAGGGTCACAAAGAGTCGGACACAACTGAGTGACTGAGCATGCATACCAGTAGCTCACCCAGCATCATCCGTTTATGTGCAGTTTGGCCTGAAATTCAAATATATGTTTAGAAATGCTTTACTCTCCAGATAAAAGCTGTAATTAATATATCACTGATTTTCTTCTAAAGGACATGCAATCAAAAAGAGGAACCAACATATTAGAGCAATTAATGGAAATTAGAGTTGTGAGGACAATGGGTTTACACTCTGGTTTCAAATGTTTTGAGGATTTAGACAGTCAGGTCAAAATCTGTTATGGCTAGAACCCAAACTCTGATCAACATCTGTGTCTTCAAGGTGCATCACACACACAGAGTGAGCTCTGCAAACAGCAAAACATAATGAGACAAGTTCTCCTGCCACAGAGAACTCAAAATCTAAACAATATGTAAACTAAATAGCAGTTGGAAATATTCGATCAAAACAATGTGGACCTGGAAAGGGCAGTAGGCTCAGGTAAGGGGGACATTTCAGGAGGAGCAGAGTGGAGCCAAGGTTACGAGCACAAACATAGACCCGCCGCACCCCCGGCCCATACCCAGCATTGGGTCCACTAGTGACGCATTTCCACAGCTGTTCCCACAAACCCATTTCAAACAGCTGGGCTAAGCTGCAAACTTCCCTATATAGCATCACTCCCTGAACTGCTCTAAACTCACCCTTTTTCTGGAGTGTGGGCCATTTAGCGGAAAGTCCTAGGTTTTATTTTTTCTATTCCCCAATTTCAGTTCAATGCCTGCAGAAAGGTAGATGCCTTGGAAATTCTCCCTGAATTCCATTCAACTGAGGGCTGACTTTTCATATCTATTCAGTTTTTAGGCAGGATGTCTTCTCTGAGTTTCTAGAAACACATATGCATCTTTCAAGGCCTTCTGTATGTTGCCTCCTAACCCAGAAGCCTTTCTTAACCACTGTAGTCCACAGCAGCCTGACCCTGTACAGAGTTCCAAAATCACTCATCAATCTCTATATTTCTTTAGGTATGTGCATCTAATCTGTAAGCTCCTGGAGGGTGCAGAGAAAGTCTTTTTCATCTTTGTGTCTTTTATAGCTGATTTTTAAAATAGATAAGGTGTTATGGACTGAACTGTGCCCTTGCAAAATTCAGACATTGAGGTATTCAGACATTGAGGTACTAACCCCCTGCACATCTCAAAATACATATTTGAAGATATGGTCTAGTCTTCAAAGAGGTAACTAAGGTTAAATGAGGTCATATGGGTGGGCCCCTAATCCAATAGGTATGGTGCCCTCATAAGAGGGAGGGATACCAGGAGTGAGCATGCACAGAGAAAGGGCCATGTGAAACACAGTGAGGCACAGCCCTCTACAAGCCCAGGGAGAGAGGTCTTAAAAGAAATCACCCCTGCTGACACCTTGATCTTGAACTTCCAGCCTCCAGAACTATGAGAAAATACATTTCAGTTGTTTAAGCCTCCCAGTCTGTAGTATTTCATTATGGATGCTCGAGCAGACTAAAGTAAAAGATATAAAACATGAAACTATCTTTTACTTGTTCTTTCTCCTCTAAGCAGTAGAGGAAGGAACAGGGAAGTAGAGAAGAAAAGGGAGTGAATTCAGCCTCCAAATTCCCGAATATTGACACGCATATTGATAATCACTAGACTCATTCCTAGAATCAAGGATGAATGTGCATGCTTAGTTGCTCAGTTGTGTCTGACTCTTTGAGACCCCATGGACTGCAGCCCGCCAGACTTCTCTGTCTGTGAGGATTTTCCAGGCAAGAATCAAGGATAAGCATACGTTATCTGTGAACACAGATTTAGATTGAGGAAGAATGATCTAAAGTTATGGACTTTGGAATTAAGCGAGCCCTGGATTGGAAGAGTAGATCTGCCATTTACCAGCTGTATGTCACTTAAGCTTGCTGGAGCTTAGTTTTCTTTCTTTTCTTTTCTTTTTTTTTAGTATTTGAGACATCTAGTTCTTCCCAGTCTTAGCACAGAGAGCAGTAAACACTAATGCGTTAATGCAGGTAAAATATCTATTGTGACTGCCACGATGCTGGATTACAGGGCAGCCACAATAAAGGAGGAGTTCAAAGCAGGAGAGAAGACACCTCTAGAGAAACGGAGGAAGGTAAGGGGCTCAGTGCATGCTTCCTCGGAAGGTTCTGGGCTTACATCTTTAGCAGGGTTTTCACCCACACCTGGATGAGTGGCTGAAGTGGTGAGTCCTCATACAGACTCTCCTCGATCCAACTTCAGGCAGGCTCCCCTCAGCCCTTCCTCCACTGGGACACAGCTTTGGGTCTGGTGCTCGACATAAAGTAACCTGCCAGGTAGTTTAGTGAGAGTCTCCTCCCCTGTAGTATCTGATACCCTCAACATTTGATCTAATTTCTTATCCCCCTGTATCTGCTTAAGTAGTATCTGATCTTCCTGGCCTGCCCTCAGCAAGAATCCCCCTACCCTCTTGGTAACTGTCCATACACTGACCACCCAACCTGCTTCTTGGTTATAAATCCCTACTTTTCTTTGTTTTGTTTAGAGTTGAACTCAGTCTCTTTCCCCTACTGCAAAACACCATTGCACTTGTCCCTTGAATGAAGTCTTTCTGACCAACTTTAACGAGGGTGAGAATAATTTAAAAAAAAAAAAAAAATTTAACAATCCAAATCTCTCCATGTGGGCTTGAATCCAGTCTCTTTTTCCTGGACAGATTATAATATATTCATCTCTTGAACCCCAAAGTCTATTATATGGCACTTCTGATAAATTGTGTTCAGGTAACAGCAGTAGCTGCTGGGAGTAGGAGAAAGAGCAGTAATTCCTACTGTGACTTGCTTTTCTTTTCTTTCTTTCTTTTTGCTGTGAAGATATTTTTAATTTTTATCTTATTTATTTTTAATTGAAGTATGCCTGGGAAATCTCATGGACAGAGGAGCCTGGTGGGCTACAGCCCATGGGGTCACAAAAGACTCAGACTTGACTGGTTGACTAAACAACAATGGCAGAGTTGATTTGACTTGCTTTCTTAAACAACAAGCTGAATGCCCAGCAGCCCCATCCGGAGATCACACCTGAGAAAGAGGGCCTCTTCCTGGGTCTTGTCAATTCTGGACAAATCTCCTCATCTATTGTTGACAAAAGAACTTGAGGACACACCTGTTTAGGATCGTTTTGTCCAATTTGTCAAAACTCTTATTTCAGGATGCTCAGGCTTCCTAAAATAGCTCCTGATCACCGTGCCCAGCAGTGAAGCTGCTTGCAGAATTATCCGGTTGCCCAGAGCAGAGATTCCCTAGGTTACGACCAAACCCTGAGTGGCTCTCAACACTCCATCCTGAGATGATCACTGTTAGAGCCTCTTGATCGTGCTAATGAGCTCTTTCACTGAACATCTCCATCTCAGACCACTGATGTTTGAAGTCATACCAACTGTGGGAATGGCAGATCTTCTCATGATTTCAGGTAGGCTCAAAAAGAGAGAAAAAATAAAACAGATCTGGAAAAGATAGCAAAATGCCAAACAACACTATGAAAACAACTTTTCAAATTTCAATTGGATTAAAAGCCAGGAGATTTTTCTCACCTCCTCTCTATAAGATCTTTAGTCACGTTGAAGGAGGAAATAGAATAACTTTTAAGGATGTTTTTCTGACAACATCTACATACAACATGGATGAAAAAGCAGAGACAGACCATTGTTCAGCCTTGTTTGCAATCATTGTAAAAATGAACACTAGATAAGCACTATCATTATAAGAGGGAAGCCAGGGTCATGCATGGAGGGGTTGGTGGTACCTGGTTCTTGATCCAACCATACCTGAGACCCCTTTTGCAAAGTCCTTGAGGAACAGACACCTGACTCAGGTGTCCCACCATTTGTGAAGACCTTCATCATGAGGAGGCCAGAACTGCATTTTCCCCTGGAATATCCTTTATTTTAAAAATTAATTCATTGTTAAAAGTTGAGCCCAACTGCCTCCTGACTTGATCTCCCTCATGGACCTCTTTGTAAGGCTGTGTCCTAGATATGTCTGTAAATGCCTATCCTGGGGAAAACAAGATGCTAGGAAGGAAGGACGACTCTAAGTCCCTGTAGCCACTCACCTCTAGTCCCCAGTGGACATAGATCCTTCCTTGGATAGATGATGTCCTGGAGGCACCTAACAGGGCTTGATCAACTCTTTTTGTGACCTAGGATCCATCCTGGCCCATCTTCCAGGAGGAATAAAACCCAAACACATCCACATTTAAGCTAGAGGATGCCACACCTGCTGTCCCTGCTGTCGTCAGTGAACACCAGGTTACCTGGGCACTGTGGGCTCCACGCCAGCTTCAGGTATCAGAGCAGCCCACGAACAAGAGCAGACACATTCAGTGGCTCCCACGGGCCTCCCAGTCTAGGCGCATCAGTAGGACCAGGCCACAGACCTGTCAAGCTAATGGCTCTCCACCAGGAGCAACAGTTCCCTTCCAGGGAAAACCTCAGCCCCCTTCACACTGGTCCTAATGACCCACACAGGCATCCCAGAGCAGGCATCATCACCAGAACACTTCTCAGGGCACCACGTCATCACGCCTACACCCGATTACACTGTTCCAACGCTTCTTTGAAAGACCAAAAAGTAAAACAGATCAAAGTGAAGCTTCTTTGGGAGAAGATAGAGGGGTATTGCCTAGCCAGCCCCCCTTATCTTGGAGCAACCCGTACAGAGCCTTTGATTTTAAGTGAAAATGAATGTGATAATCGCTCAGTCGAGTCCAACTCTTTGTGACCCCATGGACTATACAGTCCATGGAATTCTCCAGGCCAGAATCTTGGAGTAGGTAGCCTGTCCCTTCTGCAGCAGGTCTTCCCAACCCAGGAATCAAACTGGGATCTCCTGCATTGCAGGCAGATTCTTTGCCAACTGAGCTATCAGAGAAGCCCTTCAATTTTAAGTCATGGATTCTCTAGCTAAAATTCTTAATTTTGGCAGATGGGGAAATTAAGGTCACGGGTGGAAAATGGTCAATGCAAGAACACACAGCAGGTTAGTAGCAAAGTGGGCATGGCAGATAGCATTTCCCCAAGTTGGTCTCAGTGGAATTCCATCCTATATGCTCTTTTGAGGCTTCCCAGGTGATGCTATTGGTAAAGAATCTGCCTGCCAATGTAGGAGACATAAGAGACACAGGTTTGTTGCCTGGATTGGGAAGATCCCCTGGAGAGGAAATGGCAACCCACTCCAGTATTCTTGCCTGGGGGAGTCCATGGACAGAGGAGCCTGGCGAGCTACAGTCCATGGGGTCTCAAAGACTTAGACATGACTAAGCCTCTGAGCACAGCACAACATGCTCTTCTTATGATGTCAAATCAGCACTCCTCCACCCAAAAGAAGGGTTTATGACCCCAGCCCAGAGGAAAAAGAAATCTATGCTTCCAGAAAGAACTTTTAAACCAGTGATTCTCAACCTCCAGGAAGGCAGAACTGTTGAGAGTCATGACTGTGTGTTGTCCATTGGCATCTAATGGATAAAGCCCAAGGATGCAATGGAGAAGATAGCCCCGACAACAAAGCACCATCGAGCCCCAAACATCGAGAGTGTGAAGGTGCAGAAACCCAGCTTCCAACCATAGCAGATTACAGGTAAGCTGCTCAGAAAACCTCCTGGCAGAAACAGGATGCCACATGCCTTCAAGTTACACTAGAGATAGGACACGGACTTTTCCCGATTTTAAGGAAAAATCCATGTTTCAAGAGTTTGAAAGAACTCATTTCTTTTCAAACAAGAAATAAGCATCTTAAAAAATAAAAAAAAAGAAGAAAAGAAAAGAAATAAGTATCTATTACCTGTTCGCCTCTGAAGGTTAAAACAATCCTCTCCTTCTACAGTCTTCCTCAGCTAGGGGTGAGAGCCACAAAAATGTAAGGAAAGTTTTATCAAGGAAACAATGAAGTGTATTGATTAAATCTCTGCCCTCAAAGAGTGTGTGGAATAAATAAATATGCAGGTGAGGGCAGATGTCCATACAAATGAATATTTGAAAGTTTTTTCCTTCTTTCTCAGAATGGATCTCTAGAAGGCATTACTGTTTCAGAGTTATTTGTTTCAAGGCTCTGGAGATATTTTCTCATTACTTTCCAAAAGTTTTACTCAATAAAACTCTCACTAGCTGTGTATGAGAGTACCTACCCCAGAGTTCTGGCTAAAATTTTTATCTTTAATTTTTGTTTATTTAACAGGTTAAACAAATATTCACCTTGCTGTTTTAATTAACTTTAGTAAGGCTAGCTTGTTTTGTTCATTGTCCATTTGTATTTATTCCTCAGTGAATTTCTCACTGTGTTCTTACTGATTAGTCTGAACATTCTTATGTATCAAGTGTATGAATCCTTTCCCGTATTAGTGTAAATATTTTTCTAATTTTTCATTTGTCTTTTGAATTTTTATAATGTTTTAGTTATATGGAAGATTTTTAAAAATGTTCTTATCTAGTCAAGCCTATTAGATTCTCTAGGATTTCTTCTAAACAGTGGGAGTTCCTTTTTAAATAAACAGGCAAATATTTTCCTATTTCAATCTTGGTTTTATATTCATTGTCTTATAAACATATAACTACATAAATATTTAAGTAGTCTTGGTACAAAGCAGAAAGGGAAATGATAGATATACCACCTAAGAGTCCCAGGGAATGGAAAAGATGCCAATGTTGACATCCCTCATCTAAGAATGAGTGTAGTCTCCCATTTTATTTATGAATTATTTTATGTACTCAGTAGACCTCTTTAATTAAAAAGAATTATCAACATCTAAGACATACAAAAAGGTATAATGAATAATATAACAAACTCTCCTGTATCTTCACTTTAGCAGGAGATGAAACAAAATCAACATTGGTTAAGACACCTAGGATAAGGTGCTAGGGGATAAGACACCTATATCCCCTCCCTGCCCCACTGTAAGTACTCACAACTCTGAATTTGTATTTATAAATTCCATACATTTCTTTTCATTTTGTACTGTTTAAATATGCATTATTAAGCAAAGTATATATTTTTGTGTTATACACACACATGCTTGTGCACATACAGACGTGTATTATATAATATTGTCCTCATTTTCCTCTTTGACTGGCTCCTTTTTACTTAATATTATGCTTCAAAGAGTCATTCAGATGGATGCAGTTAACATCAATACACATTTTTTACTAATGTCTTTTATGTTTTAATGTATCATCTTGTTAATAGGCATTCAGCTTTGCAATTCTTTTTCCTTTTCTACACAATGCTGCTGTTAATATCTCTGTACCTATATCATTAAAATAATTTGCTAGTGTTAGTCACAATTTCAACAGGATATTTTTAGAACTAGACAGTGACTTTATAGTCCTTTGGGGAGGGGGGAACATTTGAAAAACTCAGAAAAAAATCAGAAAAATCTCTGAAGAGTAAGGAAAATAACACCAGATATTAAAATATTTTATAAAGCTACAGATACAAAACAATTTAGTATTCGTTCAGGAATAGAGAGGACAGAACACCTCAAAGAATTCAAAAAATAAACCTAAGTCTTTAAGAAAACTTGTGCAAAGTTAAAGGAAGTATTTCAAACCAATGGGTTTTGTTTTTGTTTGTTTTTAAAAAGAATGATTTAATCAACAGTGTGAGAACAACTGGCCAGTTATTTGATAAAACTAAGATGGATTCCTATCTTGTTCCTACATAAAAATTAATTCCAAGTGCATTGAAGAAAGGAAAGAAGGAAGGGAAGGAGGAAGAAAGGAAGGAAGAGAGGAAAGGAAGAAGAAAACATAGAGGGAAAATGTGTTTATAACCTCAGAATAAAGGAAATCTTTTTAAGCAAGTTGTGAAAATAAGAAGTCACAAAGAAAAATATCAACAAGTTAGATTTGGTAAAAATAAATTAGTTTAAGCTAGCCATGGCGGGGTATAAAGTCAAAAGTTAAAGATCTGTGTGGGGAAATGTTTGCAATTCATGTGACATATACAGGGTGAATTTCCTTAATAAACAAAAAGCCCTTACGAACTGAAGTGGAAAATCTTAAACCCACAACAAAAAGACAAGTAACACATTTCAAGCAATGGGCGCACACACACACACTTAAGTTGTGAGAAAACATATTAAAATGGTCAACTGAACTTACAGTGAAAGAAATCCCATATAACCTGTTTGTTCATGAGAATGGGAAAGATGTAAAGGGTGAATGATGCCCAGTGTTGGTGAGGGTGTAACAAAAAGCTGATGGTGGAACCTAAGTTTAGGTCATTGGGTCTTTCAACTCACTGCTAAAGTTTAGGTTCTGGGAACACAGAAAAGTGAGCGAGCGAAAGCAGCCCATTGTGTTTCATGTAATGGAAGGAGCAGGTACTGATGTAGCACTGAAGTGTGTGATGCATTCAAAAGGGGAAGGAGGGCTGGGAAAGCTTCATAGGGGAGGTTTCTGAATCCTGGTTTTGAAGGTTGCATAGGAGTTTTCAAAGCATACAAGAAGAGAAAAGAATTTTGGACATAAGGCCAAGCATATACAAAGGCCCCAAGATAAAGCTGGACTTGGTGAGGCTTAATGCTGAGGACAGAGAGTGTCAGGAGATAATTTGTATTCTTTTGTGTGACTGTGTTAGTGGCTCAGTCATTAGTGGCTCTTTGCGACCCCATGGATTGTATAGCCCATCAGGCTCCTTTATCCATGGAATTCTTCAGGCAAGAATCCTGGAGTGGGTTGCCATTTCCTTCTCCAGGGGATCTTTTCAACTCAGGGATCGAACCCAGGTCTCCTGCATTACAGGCAGATTCGTTACCATCTGAGCCATAATTCCTTTAATACAGAACTGAATTATATTCTGCAGGCACAATGAAGCCCTGAAAGGGTTTCAAACAGGGCAGCAATGGGTCAGATGTGCAGTTTCACTGTGGGGGCTGGAATGGGAATTAGCCTAGTGAGGGGATGTATGTTTGTGCTAAGCAATGTCAGTTATTTGACTCTTTACGACCCCCTAGAGTGTAGTCCACCAGACTCCTCTGTCCACGGGATTTCCCAGGCAAGAATACTGGAACGGGTTGCCATTCCCTTCTCCAGGGGATCTTCCTGACCCAAGGATCGAACCCATATATCCTGCCTTGCAGGCGGATTCTTGACCACTGAGCTACCAGGGAAGCCCAATGAAGGTATCAGAGTATTATGATATTGTCAGTATGAACAATAATGGAATATCGTAAAGCTGACATGATGCCTTCTTTAAAAGCACCCTCCTTTATCTCTAGAAAAATAACGTTTTGTCCAATATCAGTTCTTCTTTCTGGAAAGTTCAAAGAAACTGTTGACTTTGCCTCTTTAATCTTTTCCAACATCTCTGAGGATTCTAGGGTAAAGTGGTAACACTTGCATTCAGCACCCAAAGACATGTGTGTGAACTTGCCCAAGAAGGGCTTTGATCTTTGTCAACTTTGCCCACTTCCCCCCTCCCCCGGAGAAGAGGACCCTGTCCCTGGATCTCTGAGGTGAAGCCTGGATTTGAGTGAGGCCCTTTATCTGAGTTGCCGACTGCCAGGCTGTACTGAAACTCTTCCAAATAATGGGCTTTTCATTAGAAAAAAACGGACAGGACAGAAAGAAAGAATAAATACAGCCATAGATATCAGTAGTTATTCCATAACCCAGAGAGGATGACTTTTAACATTTGGGTTTATTTCATTCTGGTCTTTGGGCCACATAATAAAATCAGGATTGAGAGAGAATATACCATTTTGTGTCCCAATAAATTTCAATCCTACTGAAGGTGGAGGGAGATTTGAGAAAATGGGCATCATATAAGGAGTAAAAAAATGAAAATGTACTGCAATTTGTTACAGTGCTCAATCTCCGTGAGACAGAAAACAGCATAGAAGTGGAGGTCATTTCTACAGCCTCTGTTCTAATCTCTTCCCAAGTAGGAAAAGTGTGATGAAGTTTTAACTTACAGTTGGACTGAGTAGGGTGACCTCAGAATCCCCTCCAAAGCCTGGTTAGTCTGACTCTGAAGCTGTAAAATGACAAAGGACCAGATTAATCTCAGAGGCTTTAGCTATAAGTTTGATTCTTCTGAAAAGAAGGAATGTAAAATTTTGAACTAGAATCGGGTGGAAACCCAGTCCAGTCACTATAACTACTTGGGTAGCCTTAATCACTGAGAAGGCAATGGCACCTCACTCCAGTACTCTTGCCTGGAAAATCCCATGGACGGAGGAGCCTGGTAGGCTGCAGTCCATGGGATTGCGAAGAGTCGGACACGACTGAGCAACTTCACTTTCACTTTTCACTTTCATGCATTGGAGAAGGAAATGGCAACCCACTCCAGTGTTCTCGCCTGGATAATCCCTGAGACAGGGGAACCTGGTGGGCTGCTGTCTATGGGGTCGCACAGAGTCGGACATGACTTAATCAAAACAGTCAATGTCTCTAAACCTCAGTTTCCTGATCTGTAAAATGGGAATGAGATGTCCACCTTCATAAATGTTTGAGAATTTTAAAGGGGTTGAAGTATGCAGTCAGCTCACAGTAAAGAACTTCAACCATCATCGCTGTCACTTTCAGGTCCCTAAGAAACCCAGCAGAAGTCGTCACTCATTTTTGCTGCCCCGGGAGGGAACTGTCAGGATCCACCACCTTCACTCCTTTCCACACAGATTCCCAAGGACACAGGAGCTTCTCCTTCTCTGGCACTAACTTGAACCTCTCACCATCACCCCTGCCATGACCTCTGAAGTGTCACTCAATTTCTGAAGCACCAGTCATTTTGAAAGAGCTCTGGCTCCTGCTGTATCTGATGTGTCCAATCCGTTCCCAGGTTCTCTGTAGCTGTTGCCATCCTCCCTGGGCTTCTGTCACCCTTGGCCCAGTCCTCCAGGTGGCACTCATGCCCTGAAATGCAATTCTCTTGCTTGGCTTAACCCTCTAAGAGAGCTTTGAAGGCAGAACTGTGTCTAGGTCATCTCTGAAGAGCTAATCCTTAGCTCCAAGGGGCAGGCAGAGAGAACAAAGCCAGCAAACACTTAAGGAAAGAGTGATGCTACAATAATTCAAATTACTTGGCACAGCTTTCTACAGCTGTAATATTGGCAAAGCAGCAGTTATTTTCTTTCCATTGTCTGATAAAGAATAAAGAACAGAAGACCTCAATGCCACCCTAAGGGGACCAAAGAGAGTAAGCCAGACCCTCATCCCATGAGCCAGAGCTTCTGCTCCAGAAGCCAGTCCCATTCAACCAGGACACCCCAGAAAATGCCCCAGCCACCCAGGCAAACTGGCCTGGCCTTCTCTTTCAGCCCTAGTGGGCCTGGCAGGCTCTTAGCTAGAAGAGGGTGGACCTTTCTGCTCCAGAAGTCCTGAACCATCATAATCAATCCAGGCTTTTTAAGCCTAAAAGGCTCACACACACTTCAAGATAACTTACTAGACCCAAGGGAATGAGAGTGAGGTCCCATCCACAGAGATTCAGCTTCAGACCAACACTATCCCTAAACACTCTCATGTGCCAAGGAGGCCTCTTCTCCAGAAACATTACTCTCATGATTCACATTTCAAGCCCAGCCAACTGGGCAAAAAAAGAAAAGACACCTACCAGGATGATTGCTCTGGTTATCTATGACCATGTAACAAGTCATTCCAATTATTCCCAAACTCAGTGGCTTAAAGAAAAAAAAAGGCAACCATTTTATTATAGGCTCACGATTTTCTGGGTCAAGAACCTGGGCCAGGCTCAGCTGGGTTCATCTTCTGCTCCATATGGCATCGACTGAAATCATTCAGTGGAATTCAGTGGGTGGAAGGGCTGGTCAGGGGGACCAGATGGCTTCACTCCTAGGTCTGGCACCCAGGGGGCATGGCTGGAAGGCTGGGCACAGCTGGCCTGCAGAGGTTTCACGTGACCCTTCCAGCACAATGGTCTCAGGGTCGTCAGACTTTCTGTGAAGGCTCAGAGTTCTCAGAGGGTTCACAGAGCCAGGAAGTGTAAGCCTCTGGTTTCTCAGTAACATCACTTCTACACTATTCTGTTGGCCACAAAGCCTACTCAGAGGCAAAGGGTTCAGACATAAACCCCACCTGTTGGTGGGAGGGCTGCCAAAGAATTCACAGACACCTCTAACCCTTCAGATAGAAAAGGACTGTCAGGCAAAGTGGCTGACTTTTTTCTCCCTGAATTATCTCTGTTTCTCAGTGATGTTTCCACATCGATACCTACAGTCCCTAGCTTAACCAAGCAAAACCAAAACCACTTTCCTTGTGAGCCCAGACATCCCTCGAACTGGCCTGTGACTAGCAATGGCACCATGGCAAGTTTAATTTAGGATTTCAACTAGCACACCACCCCTACCTGCACAATGGCTGAATCTTCACCTTTCACTCTAAGTCTCCCCAAGTTACCTCTGTGGGTTCTCAGGGCGTTTCTCCAAGGGAGGTGTCCTAAAGATAGGACACTCAGAATTAAACCCTCTCAAGTTGTTCATAGTCCTCATTCTTCATTGAGATTTTCAGTCTAAATAAATAGATAGCTAGATAGATGATAGAAAGAGAAATGATAGTTGATAGATGACATGTAGGGAGAGACAAGAGAGATGCCACAGGCCATATTTATTTATTTACTTTCTGTGATGTTACAAGAATCATCCATCACATCAGCCAGTTCCTCGGGCCCTCATCTGTTCTACTTGTCCTCACAGTGACCTATATGCCAGTCTTTACCCTCTCTGCCTTCTACCCATTCATTCATTCAACACATGTTTGTGAAGTCACTTGTATGAGCTGAGCACTGGGCTGGGGCCTGAGATCAGCAGACATCTGGTTACAACCCTAATAGATCTCACAACCCACTGGTTCGTTTCCTGTTCTGAGTCAGGTGCTAACTGACAACCTGGATCACAAATCTCACAGCTGGACAGTCACTTTGGTTCTCTCTAGGCCTTAAATTTAGGTCAGCTCTGCTTTCAGATCCCCAGCTCCTGACCCAGTTTGGCTCCTGGCACCCCTCCTCGGCTACACTCTCCCATTGTCTCTCTTGGCCCCTCCTCTCCTGGTTTCCGCAGTTGGAGACCCCACCCAAACTAGTCCAGGCCTCTGGGGACCACGGTCTGCATCAGCCCACCCAGCCAGCATCCTGGACCCCACAGCTCATTTCCGCAGAGAGAGCTATAAAAAGCATAGCAGCTACTATTAACTAGGTATCTCCTAAATTCTTTTCAAGGGCGCTTTCATTTACTCCTCCCAGCAGATACGTATGCATGCTGGAAGCCTTCATCTGCATTTTACAACCAAGGGGACTGAGACTTAGAAGGGTGACAAGAACTTGCCCAAGTCAGCTCATACGCCCCCAATGTATGGGGGCGTGGGTTTGACTCCTGGTCAGGGAGCTAAGATTCCATATGGCTTGTGGCTGAAAAACCATATCTTAAAACAGAAGCAGTATTGTAATAAATTCAATAAAGTCTTAAAAAAAAAAAAAGAATGGAGAGGACCTCTGGGGTAGAGCAGAGGGAGATGGTAGAAACCACTTGAGGTGTGGGCTCCAGCACTTTCCCGATGTTCCCAATCCACCCACAGGACTTGGTTGAACTCTGCTTTCTTCCCAAAACCCATTATCCCAGATCATCTGAACAGGTTTCTGCTTCTGGCATCCAGCTTCTCCAAGTTAATTGCCCACCAAGGCAGACCCTTCCTTCTCTCCCTAACTCCTTGTTGCGTGGTCCTGTGAGGGACATGATGTGGGCACCCAAATTTGATGGCTAAGTCCACAGCAGCAGCCTTGTAAACTCTTTAAATAAAAACTGAGGTTTTTTTCATTTTTCCAGATGTGTTTGGAATAAACAAAATGTTCTCATCTCTTCCACATGGAATATGTACCTCCTTTACACTATTTGCAAAAGTGTTCTAAAATTGAAAATTGTCGTGGGCTAGAATTGCCTGCCCTCTCCCACATTTTTTACTCAATCTCAGAATAATACTGTGATGAGGAAAGAATGGATGTTTGCTACAGGTGGAGATGCTTTTTCCAACATAACACACAGAATCATCAAACCATTTTCATTGATCACAACAAAAGAATAGTTCTTCCAAATTGATGTGGATATATCAGGGGAGGGGAGGGACTCCATGAAGAGGCCCCCCCCAAGGAATGACTGCTCAGCATGTCACAAAGGTGAGAACCATGAAGGTCAGAAAGCGTGGACACGGGGCTGATAATGACCAACATGTCAGTTTCAGCTCCACGTGTACCAGCCCCTCAATCTTGGCACAAGTGACTTAATGTCTCTATGTCTTAACATCTGTAAAATGGAGACAAAACTAAGGTTGACTGGTTGGCTAGAATAAGAAAACATATTTGTATAATTATGGCTGATTTGTGTTGTTGTATGGCAGAAACCAACACAACATTGTAAAGCAATGTTCCTCCAATTAAAAAACAAAGTAAAAAAATTTTAAAAAGAAAACATATAAAATATCTAGCACAGGAAATAATACATGGTCAGCACTTTATTTTGATCACAGAAGCAATGTTCAATTATACCTATCATTAATTAATCAATCCATTATTTAAGTGACTTATTCTCAGCAAAATCAGTATTAGAAATAGCCCAGAGGGTCAGAGATAAAATCTGTTTGCTTCCTCTCAATTATCTCCTGGAAGTCCCCCAGGCTTCTTCATTTCTGGTTCCTGAAGGTGAAACACAGACTCTAAAGCTCATTAAAGCAGGGTACCCTCCATCTTCCAGTGCTAATCCCAGGAAAAGCTGATTCACACTCTCATGCAAACAAGGAGGGATCCCTTATAGAGGCTTGTGTGCCCCTCACCATTCACCCCTCCCTCCTTTGACCTCTCCCTTTTCAATGGTCTAAGAAGTTGTTTCACTCATGGTGAAGATAAAATTTCAGAACATTCAGACAATGAAAAACTGAACAAATTAGGCTCAAGTGCTATAAACCATGTGAAAATTATTTGCTATACAAAAAACTATTGATTTTTTTCCTGTGAAGGTGACTTTCACGTGTCAACCTGACTGGGCTACAAGGGGCCCCAATATTGAGTCTGACACTACTTAGTTTCTGTGGTGGTGTTTTGGGATGAGATTAACACTTAAACCAGAAGATGAATAAAGCAGATTGCTCTCTCTACCCTGGATGGGCCTCATCTAATCAGTTGAAGGCTTGAAAGGAACAAAAAGGGCTGAGTAAGAGGAAACTCCTGCCTGGGGGCCTTTGACTAGGGTTTCATTTGTTTTTCTTGCCTTTGGACTCAAACCAAACTAAAAGCTTGACTCTTCCTGGGTCTCGAGTCTGCACGTCTCACACTGGATCTAAACCACCAGCTTTCCTCTGGGTTTTATTTCTATGGAGAATTCTGACTGACACAGTTACTAGAGATTGTTCTTGTCTATTCATTAAAACAGGTACTTGAGTGACTTCTGGGCAATATTAGCCACACAGTAAGAAGTAGTTAGGGACTTCCCTGGTGTTCCTGTGGCTAAGACTCCATGCTCCCAAAGCAGGGGGCCTGGGTTCAATCCCTGGTCAGGGAACTAGATCCCACATGCTGTGATGAAACCTAAAAATCCTGTGTGCTACAACAAAGACCAACTCAGACCAATAAATAAAATTTTTAAAAGAAAAAACAAACAAACAGATAGTTAGAGCAGATAAACTGCAGTTGTCTCAAATGTGATGTACATGGCCAGTCTTTCTCCTTCTGCAGTTTGCCCTTCATCCCTAACTGGTCAGACGAATGATGTTCAGCTGTGGTTATTACAGATAAGGAAGACAAAGTGACCGGTCAGCCTCTCCCCTACAACAAGCACCTAGAGAAGAGAAAACAGTAAATGTCCTCAGAGAATTCATCAGTTGGTCACACGCTAAGGCATCCGAAAAAGACAACCTTAAACATCAGGTCCCTCTCAGCCTGGGAAGGACACCAGTCCTGCAGGACTTGGATGAGGAACTGCTTGCCAACCACCCTGCCAGCAGGACAGAGGGGATGTCAGCCGGCCAGGGAGAAGTTGGTGAAAACAGGAGAGAAGGCATGCCCTATGAGAGCTGGCGGGCCCTGGCCCGGGGAGCGCTATTTCCTTGAGCTTGTGTTTCATTCATTCACTCCATTTATTCACACAACGGTATTCACCAAGTGCCCGAGGCTCACGTTCCAGTGGCAGGAGCTCAGAATACTAGCTCTGGGGTTAAACTGTCTAGAGACTGAAGAACAGAACACACAGAGCAAGCGGGCCTTGAGAACAGGCAGCGTGTGCCAAGGACAGAATGGGTCTCTTACAAGGGAGCAGAGGGGAGAACGGATATGCCCAGGGCTGGCGGGTGGTCAGCAGGGGAGCCTCCCCATGGGAGGGGTCCCTGGAAACCTTCCCAGGTCTGTGCAGAAAGAGGGGTGGGACAGGTCCAGCTGGAAGAGCAAGGTGGAGGGGAGGGTGTGGCCGAGAGGCAGGTCTCCTCTCCCTGGTGAGGATGCAGAAGGTTGTCATGCCAAAGAGGACAGGGCCAGGCAAAGAACTTGAACTTGATACAGGACCCCACAGGGGCAGAGAATCTTTAAATATGCCACAAGACCTACATTTTAGAAAAATCAATATGATAGGAGAAATTTAACGCAATTTCCTATTTCTTTTTAAATTCTTTCTGCTTCACTGAAAAAAACCCAGATTTGACCACGAAAGGTCTTAAATAGTGGAAAGAGATGAAAGACATTCATTTCCTCTCCCGTGGTAGAGTCCTAAGTATATTCTTTATCTTTCCCACTAGATAAAAAGTTTCTAGACACAGTGATGATGCCTCACTCGGGATCCCCTGCTGTCCTGTGGCCTACCCCCGACAGACAGTCTGCAAGGGGGCCTGACAGCTTCCGGGGGCTTCCCCATTATGTCCCCCATAGAAACACAGGATAAACTTTGGGATCATCGGATGCTGGAGCTGAAAGAAATTTCTTCCAGTCTTAGAGGTGGAAACAGAAAGGGATGTGAGCAGGGTGAAGCAGTGAGTCCACAATAGATTCAAGACAGCAATCCAGACTGGTGAACTCCTGGTCCAATGTTCCTTCATCCCAGAAACTAATTAGAAGAGAAGATACCCAGATATGGGCCAAGAAAAAGGCCTATAAAACCTACAAGGCTAACTAAACCCATGTTGGATTCACACGAATGCAGCAGACCAGCACAGAGCAAGGGTGCCTACCTGCCCACAGCCCATCCCTGCAGCAGTCTGGCTGGTTTAAACTGCGGACACTAATCTCACAGCAAAACTCCCCCTTCCATTCTCCCCAGAATCTTTCAAGTTACTGGAAGGCTTCGTATCACTAGGTCAAATTACAAATGGCTTTGTAAGTGTTTCATGAATTTTTGAATTCTGCCAGGTCAAAGAGATGGAATTGGCTTTTCATATAGACCCAAACTAATCATTTTAAAATTTCAGAGCA
The DNA here is from genome assembly GCA_006408695.1 of Aepyceros melampus. Classification (NCBI taxonomy): domain Eukaryota; kingdom Metazoa; phylum Chordata; class Mammalia; order Artiodactyla; family Bovidae; genus Aepyceros; species Aepyceros melampus. The sequence goes on along the minus strand of SJXQ01010790.1, from coordinate 309,599 downwards.
TTCCAGCATCAAAAAATGGGAGAGTTGGGAGAGATTCTGGACCCTTTCTCATCCAATTCTTCATTGTACGTGTAGGAAAACTGAGGCCTGAGTCAAACAAAAGACTTGAGATATGCCCAGATGGGTATTTACGGCATTGCTTTAGAGCGAAGGTCACAGCTCAGATACTCAGAGGACGAGCAGGTAGTGGAGGAGCAAGGCTGGGTGCAAGAACTGGAGGGGGCATAGTGCAGGGTGAGAAGGGCTCTGAGGGTCACTGAGAGTGAGTGGTCCCCAGACAGCTTCAGAACTGGTTGCTATGGGGACAGTAGGCTATGTTACCGGGAATTATTTTTCAAAAACAACCAAGAGTCAGAATTTTATATGAAATCACTTCCTTTTAAAATAAGGTTGACAACTGAGCCAAGATTTTTAAACATTCTGCCAAAAATATGTGTCTGTGGCAGAAGGTGGCTGGTGGGCCTCAGACCTGTGACCTCCAGCCCAGAGGACAGAGGCTCAGCACTCAAGCCCAGCACGGGATCCTCCTGCTCCTAGTCTTTTCTCCCTGTGTGCCTGTCTCTTGCTGCCTGTCTGAGGTGTGATAACCCATCATTTTCAGTCATCTGGGAACTTACAGGTTGTGAGCCCTTAATTTCAGCATTCTTCCTTGAGGTCTAATCAGCTAAATACAGGTAATTCTGACCTTTGTGGGTGAATCGCTTGGGCTCCATAAAGATGTCCCCAGCTCAGCCTTGGTTTCAACTGATGTAAAGAATTAAATAACCTTGACATAAGACATGCGCACATGGACCAAAACAGAATGTGACCAGCTGATCCTAGCATTAATAATCTGGTAGCCCTGTACAGGCCTGATATTTTCCATGGAACAGTCATCTGGCCCGAGCAAGTCAGAAAACCCAAAGAGAAATGCAAAGAACATCCCTTTACATCGACACCTCCAAACCGGACTGTTGAAAACTAGCAAGACATCTTTGAAATTATGCTCCAAATGGAAAAGCAATTACAAAAGGAAAGCATGCCTCATCTCATTCTGTTTCCAGCACTGGAAAGAACCCACCTGAGGTGATAAAGTCCCTCTGGGTAAGTCGCTAACAGGCCTGACAACCAGATGCATATTTACACTGACATTTATACTGACTGACAAAATCTGACTCCTTATTGGAAAAGCCACGGAAAGTAAGAAGGCTTCATTTGGGAGCTCTGTGGCATTGGATGGAGTGTCCCAGGTGGTGCAGTGGTAAAGAATCTGCCTGCCAGTGCAAGAGATGCAAGAACCTGGGTTCAATCCCTGGGTCAGGAAGACTCCCTGGAATAGGAAGTGACAACCCACTCCAGTATTCTTGCCTGGAGACTCCCATGGACAGAGGAGCCTGGCGGCTACAGTCCATGGAGTCGCAAAGATCAGATACACCTGAGCACGCACTCACACAGCATTCGGTAACAGGCATTTCCAACAGTTTTCACACTCCAGCCTTGTACAGCCTACACTGTGAGGTTCTGGAAAGATAGCCTCACTGGTCATCTCATCCTGCACAGAATCCTCTAGCTGACACTGCGTCCAGCTGAGTCCTTTGGTGACCCTAAGCTCTGAAAAGATCATGGTATCCTTCTCCCTGTCCTTACCCACATCCGTCATTCAAAACACACTCTAAATCTGAACACAAAACATAGAACAAGAAAGTCAAAATAGCCTTTCCTAGATTTCTAAGATTGAACAATTTTGAATAAGTCCACGAAATCGAAACTTTCTTCATTTTTTTGGTGCCCTGCTTGTGTGTCCCAAGCCTGGGTCCAGGCTCTCTGTTGGGAGCAGCCTTGCAGAGTTGGGGTCTCAAGGAGGAGAGTGAACTGTCTGAGCCACCTTGTAACAGGGATATGTGAGCACTCCACAAAAGCCATCTAGTTCAATGACCCATATCTGCAGCAAGGTGTGAACTTACTCCCAGTAATTTCAAATACACCACATATTGCTTCATTATCTTGACTATCAGCAAAATGCCTACCTAATCCCTTGGAGATTTTATCAGTCTCCAAGTAAAGGAAAGTACCCTTCCAAAGCTTCTCATAGGCCTCCTGGATCAATTTGCATGATCTCAAAAAACTTACCAAAGATGGTTTCCGGAGCCCAGCATGATCAATTATGCACCCTTGGCAAAGTAAGGAAATGCATGCTCTAATTAATTAGGTATGCAAAACACAGTGAGCGTTGGACTTGAAACAAAGGAAGAGACTGGGAAAGTTCAAGGGAAAGATTCATCAGTGAGCTCCCAGAGAGATAAATTCATTGCTTCTGCTTTGCCCCCTCATTTAGTTCTGCAAGTAGGTTACAAGTCTGCATTTTCCTTCTGGCCTTTCAGCCCTGCCTCTGAGGTTCCCTGTTTCTGCAGTGATGTGTTTCCCATGCCTAGTTTAATGCTGCCTGACTACAGATGTGGACAAAACATCCTCCAGGATACCCAACTCACAAACAATTAGTCTGAACTAAGAACATAATCTGCTCAGGGTAACTGACTCTATATGAAGTCAGCTGTAAAAAAAAAAAAAAAAAAGTCTACTTTGGGCTTCATGGATTTGTATATGACAATTATTTCTTAAGTCAAATGGAAATCACAGGAGGTCTAATCCCCTTTTAAACATGTACATCGTCACTGGTCATTCTGCTGGCAAGGAAGAAGCAAGACAAACTCCATAAACACATCCCTGAATTTTGATCCAAAGCACAGAATTTAAATGGAATTACTCTAAAATGTCCCTCAAAGAGAGCGAGGTGTTTATCCCTGGTAGCAAGAACATTCAAGCCTCCCCACAGGCTGACCCGGACATCACCACAACTTCAATTACCGCTGTAATCAAGGAAAAGAGAGTAAAATAAGGGGCAAATGCATTTCTTCCCAGCAAAGGTTAATAAACATGTTCAAGACACACATTGCGTGTTCTTATATGACATAAATTGGTACAAACTTTACAGAAAGCTAGTTGGCAATGTGATTCAACACTTGGACTCAGTAATTTCACTTTCAGAGTTGACCCTAGATTCATCAACAAGACGGAGAAGGATTTTCTATAAGGAAGTTTATCATGGTGTTATTTGCACAGAAGAACTTGAAAAGAATTCATGTCCACCATGAGAGAACTGGTTAAATAAATTATGTTACAATCGAAGGTAAAATATCCACTTTGAAAAATGGTGTTTACTGGGGCCTGGAGGGAAGTGGGGAACTAGGAGATGATAACCGAAGATACAAAGTGTCAGCCATGCAGGACGAATAAATCCTGGAGATCTAACCTACAGCACAAAGATGATGGGCATGGACAATCTGTATCACACTGGAAATTTGCAAAAGGATAGATCTTAAGTCAAATCTTCTCAGGGCTCAGGTGCACAGGCACGCACACACACACAAATGATAACAACATAAGGTCACAGAAGTGTTAATAACTTGATTGTGGTAGTCATCTCACAATGTTACATACATCAAAGTATCACCTTGTATACTTTACATATACCTATCTTTTATTTGTCAATAAGGGGCTTCCTTGGTGACACAGTAAAGAATCTGCCTGCAACACAGGAGATCCAGGTTCGATCCCTGGGTTGGGAAGATACTCTGGAGAAAGGAATGGCTATCCACTCTAGTATTCTTGCCTGGAGAATCCCATGGACAGAGGAGCTTGGTGGGCTACAGCCCATGGGGTCACAAAGAGACATGACTGAGCACCTAACACTTTCACTTTCACCTCCATAAAGCTGAAAATCAATAAAAACAAACACAGGGAATTCCCTGGCAGTCCAGTGATTAGGACTCTGCTTTCACTGCCGAGGGTGCAAGTTCAATCCCTGGTCAGGAACTAAGATCCTGCAAGCCAGCCACACAGTGCAGCATGCATGCTTGCATAAATAAATAAATAGAAATGGTGTTTTCTAGTACTTTGGCCGCATCATGCGAAGAGTTGACTCATTGGAAAAGACTTTGATGCTGGGAGGGATTGGGGGCAGGAGGAGAAGGGGACGACAGAGGATGAGATGGCTGGATGGCATCACTGACTCTATGGACGCGAGTCTGAGTGAACTCCGGGAGTGGGTGATGGACAGGAAGGCCTGGCATGCTGTAATTCATGAGGTTGCAAAGAGTCGGACACGACTGAGTGACTGAACTGAACTGAACTGAAATAATAATTAGAGACATGGTGAAAATGCTCATCATATGAGTAGTCAAACCTGGTTATTTTCTTTTCATATAATGACTATTTTTTCAATTTATTACAATGAAAATGCATTGTTCTTATAATACAAAATATTTTTAAAAGGAAAAGATGGATCATTCTCACAATACTTTATTATGTAAAGTGTTATTCAATTATAATGGATTTTTTAAGTAAGCCAGTTTCTTGCTACTAAATTAAAAGAGGCAGAATGGGAATTCTGTTAATTTTTAATAAGAGTTTCAGAAAGATATACAATCTGTGGAACCTTCATTTTCCAGCCAAACTGAAAAATCAGCTTCCCATTTGATGGATCTCATTTGAAAATGTACAAAAGGAAGCTGCTATAAAGCAAGGCCCATAAAAAAGTCATTTGCCTGGACCTCCCATTCACGTCCAGCGCGGCCCTCACTGACTATTAAGGTAACTGGTTGGAAAGAACATACTCCCCTCTCTGGTAATCAACCTGCGTCTTCTCCTCCATCTGCCTCATAATGAGAAGTCATAATCTTCTTTTTATGGCATCACCATAAAAGACATCAATAGAACAAAAAATACATTGCTCATGGTAATAATAGTGTTTGTTATGGAAATTATAAAATGTCCCCATATAGGTGCAATCCACTTTAATTAAGCCTTGTCAAAGAATACATTTTCCAAACATCTAAATCAGATATTGCAGAGCCATGAACTCGCTGTCTTGGAAAAAAAATGCACCTCAGGGATTAAGCCTGGGGCTGAATCAATTTTCCTATTAAGAGCCTGCACAGCTCAGGATGTTTGTAATGGGAGCTAAGCCAAGCCCCCCACTTCAAGTTCGGCCTGGCAGTCAAGGACTGAATTTTTTGTGCTTGGAACTCGGGGACGGATGGAGCCCACAGACCATGCCAAGTATCCCCCCTCGGTCCCCTCTGCAGAGTTCCCCTCCAGGGTGGACCCCAATCTAAGCAGAGAGATGGAGCTGAGAGCTGATGCATTCCCATCACAGGCTCCAGGCTCCAGAAATTTTCCATAAAGAGAGGAAGAAGGCAATGAGGACTCAGCTGAATTCTAAGGAGGAAATCATAATTTTCCCTTCATATATCTTTTAATTTAAATTTCTTCTAAAAAATTAGAAAGGCATCATGAGTACCCCATATGCTTTTTTTAAATTACTAAAGGTACAGTTAAAAATAGTCTTCCTTGCAACCTTTATAGCTCACCCGTCATAAGGTAGCAGCCTAGCACGGATCTTTCTACTCTTTCTCCATGCTCACAAAACATATATAGGCAGTGTCACCGCTTGTTTTTATTAAAATCAGGGTGTTTCACATGCAATACTCACAGTTTGTTTGCTCACTTAATAGCCCTCTGGGTCAGTAGCTATAGATCTAAGAAAATAGTATTTTAAAACATTCAGCTCTGCTTCCCTGAGCACTCACTCTGTACGAGGCACACAGGGGTAACTTGCCAAGGGGAGTTTGTGGTTTAGCAGCCCCATGCCATGTGGAATCTTCCCCAACCAGGGATCAAACGAGTGTCCCCTGCATTGCAAGGTGGATTCTGAACCCCTGGACCACCAGGAAGCCCATCTCTGCAGTATCTGGAGCTGCTCTAGCTCCTGCCCTACAGGACCCATGTCTAGTTACCAGTAACAGTGTCCCCTCCCCTTGTTCACCTGCCTCTCGGGCAGGAAGTAATTCTACTGCTGCTCATCTCTAGGTTGCCCTCTTGATCCTCTGCTTGGCTTTGCTTTCCTGGTTCTTCTTTAACCAATTTCTTCCTAGAAATTCTTTCTACTAAAATACTTAAGAGTGTTTCCATTTTCCCCTGGACCCTGGCTGATACACAATACTTCCATTTTATCAGGATATTATAAGGCCGTTCAGGTTGCTCTACAAATGTTTTAGTGTAGTGAAGAAACTTCTGTGTGCTATAATATAGTAAAAACTAGCAAATGCAGATCTGTCTACAGTATTATTTCAACTATGTTTTCAGAATGAGTTCTTTTTTTGTAAGACCACTGAGACAATGTTAAAATGTTAATAGTTGTCTTTGGTTTGGGAGTAGAATGAATTTGTTTCTTTTAATTTTCCATATGTTCATAATTTTCAACGATGAATGTATTTCAAAGTTTACTTTTTAAAGGTATCATCTCTTGGCCCGAGTCTGACTGGGAATCGGGCACACAGCCTCCATCCTAGTATTTTAAAACATTCAGCTCTGCTTCCCTGAGCACTCACTCTGTACGAGGCACACAGGGGTAACTTGCCAAGGGGAGTTTGTGGTTTAGCAGCCCCATGCCATGTGGAATCTTCCCCAACCAGGGATCAAACGAGTGTCCCCTGCATTGCAAGGTGGATTCTGAACCCCTGGACCACCAGGAAGCCCATCTCTGCAGTATCTGGAGCTGCTCTAGCTCCTGCCCTACAGGACCCATGTCTAGTTACCAGTAACAGTGTCCCCTCCCCTTGTTCACCTGCCTCTCGGGCAGGAAGTAATTCTACTGCTGCTCATCTCTAGGTTGCCCTCTTGATCCTCTGCTTGGCTTTGCTTTCCTGGTTCTTCTTTAACCAATTTCTTCCTAGAAATTCTTTCTACTAAAATACTTAAGAGTGTTTCCATTTTCCCCTGGACCCTGGCTGATACACAATACTTCCATTTTATCAGGATATTATAAGGCCGTTCAGGTTGCTCTACAAATGTTTTAGTGTAGTGAAGAAACTTCTGTGTGCTATAATATAGTAAAAACTAGCAAATGCAGATCTGTCTACAGTATTATTTCAACTATGTTTTCAGAATGAGTTCTTTTTTTGTAGACCACTGAGACAATGTTAAAATGTTAATAGTTGTCTTTGGTTTGGGAGTAGAATGAATTTGTTTCTTTTAATTTTCCATATGTTCATAATTTTCAACGATGAATGTATTTCAAAGTTTACTTTTTAAAGGTATCATCTCTTGGCCCGAGTCTGACTGGGAATCGGGCACACAGCCTCCATCCACCTGCTTTCCCAGCTGTCCACAAGGAGCCTGAGCCCTGATCTCTACCTGGCCCCCAGCCCCCTCTTTCCCCACCCAGCCCCCCAGCACACTCTACTGCCCAGAGGCGTACAGCTGTAGAGAAAAATTAAAGAAAAAGCTAAAATTTTACATAACATAACCTTCTGCTTCTACAACTCAGCTTGCTCCTTGCAAAGTCTGGATCACGTAGGTCATGTAGTCTCAGAAAGTGGGGACTCACAATACTAGGAACTGGAGCTTATCTCACTCACCCTTGTCCTGCTCTTTGCAATTGCCCAGCCCCTGCAAACCTGCTTAATCATGCCTGTCCATATATAAAAACTCTGTAACCCCTTTGTTGGAGGCTCAGAGCTTGGAGTGTTAACTCCTCTGGGCCCATCAGCGTAATAAACCTGAGTTCTCCAACTCTCTGAGTGTGGTGCTTGGTTTCTCAATTACTGGTTTCTGCCACACAGTGAGGAGAAACTTCTCTCTGAGCATTAAAACCCCTGTTACTCCCCTGATGATCACGGCTGTTTGTCCAGACAATGGCCAGGCTGTGGCAGGGGAACATAATCTCTACCTGAAAGCTGACATCACCACTTGGTGGGGTCTTGCCATGTGACTGCTGCTCTCCACCCTCATCCCATCAGAGGGCAGGGAGATCGCAGCATCAGACTGTCTCAGAGATGCTGCAGGAGGCTGCTCGTACCTGTCCTGGAGGAAGAGCAGAAAATGTGTGCCCAGGCTTCCCAGGCTCCAGAGCCACCCTGGCCCCTCGTAGGCACAGTCGCTGTGAGGCTCACTGGAGAAGCCCTTGTGTACCTCCCCCTGGAGGCTCTCAGCTCTGGCCTGAAGCACATAGGCGTTCAATGTTCTATCAGGCCCCAAAGCAAGTGTGTGGCCTATTCTTTCAACCTATGCATTCCGTCAACCCTACCTTTCCTGAGGGCCACAGATTAAAAGAAACAATAGCTCATATAACCCAGCAATCCCACTGCTGGGCATACACACCAAGGAAACCAGAAGTGAAAGAGACATGGGTCCCCCAATGTTCATTGCAACACTGTTTACAATAGCTAGGACATGGAAGCAACCTAGATGTCCATCGGCAGACAAATGGATAAGAAAGCTGCAGTACATGTACACAATGAAATATTACTCAGCTGTTAAAAAGAACACATTTGAATCAGTTCTAATGAGGTGGATGAAACTGGAGCCTATTATACAGAGTGAAGTAAGTCAGAAAGAAAAACACCAATACAGTATATTAATATACAGTGTATTTATAAAATAAATACATATATATGGAATTTTGAAAGATGGTAATGATGCCCCTATGTGCAAGACAGGAAAAGAGATGCAGATATAAAGAACAGACTTTTGGACTCTGTGGGAGAAGGCAAGTGTGGGATGATTTGAAAGAATAGCATTGAAACATGTATATTACCATATATGAAATAGATCACCAGTTCAAGTTCGATGCATGAAACAAAGCCAGTGCACTGGGAAGACCCAGAGGGATGGGATGGGGATGGGATGGGGAGGGAGGTGGGAGAGGGGTTTGGGATGGGGGAAACACATACAGTCATAGCTGATTCATGTCAATGTATGGCAAAAACCACTACAATATTGTAAAGTAATTTACTTCTAATTAAAATAAATAAACTGATTTTTTAAAAAAGAAAGAAACAACAGCTCAGACACACAAGGCTGAACAGTTGCCTTTAACCCAAAGGTTTTCCAAGCCCCACATTCATGATTTTGCTTTTTCAAGGTCACTGGCCCTTTAAAACAAGATGCACTGTTGCTCCCCCATTTACCAGCTGCTCTAACAGAGACAAAGATGAATAAGGTAATTACAGCCTTTCTTGCTGTGAGTCAAAGCCACAGCTGACACCCAGACCCAGTGTTGTGGGCTCACAGTGCCATCCTTATTGGTCCACTGAAGCCATTCTGTGGGCCGCAGAAAAGCGCTCTGCAAAATAAATAAAAAATGAGGAAATACAGCATGACCTCTGGTGTTGCTGCTTGCTCAGAAACAGCCCTTCATTACACCAGCTCTTCCTCCTAACACCCTCAAGTGTTTCACAAGCATCCTTTACCTCTCCCCATGCAATTCCCTCAGAGAAGGCAATGGCACCCCACTCCAGCACTCTTGCCTGGAAAATCCTGTGGACGGAGGAGCCTGGTGGGCCACAGTCCATGGGGTCGCTAAGAGGTGGACATGACTGAGCAACTTCACATGCAATTCCCAGTGTCTGGTTCTAAGGACTGTCACCACCTGAGACAGGAAGATGCCATGCCAGCATCCACCAGGGACATTCAAGGCAGTCAGCAGAATGGGGAAGGTGCAGAGAAGAGGCAGTGGGTCAATCTGAGGGTCTGTACCCTGAGTAATCCACCCTGGTTCTTGTAGGTGATCAGCCACTTCCTCCATGATAAAAGGTTGCTTATGGCCTGCTTCTTATCTGTTTACTACCCTCCCAACATGGCAGAAATCAACAAAGTTATATTTTGAGAGAGAGACACGGGAGAAGGACTGTGAAAGGAAGAAATCAGGAAGAAGCATCTCAAAGGAGAGTGTGAGACAAGCTTTTGGTGCAAGGAGCGGACTAAGAGGTGAGCCCAGGAAACGCTGCAGGGGTCATGGGGAGAGGCGGTAGCATCAACACAGCGCTAAACTGAGTCATTAAAGTTTAATCCCCTGGGCAGTTCTGGGGGCCAGGACAGAGTCAGCTGACCCTAGGGGTGTTGCAGTTGGGGTATTTATATCGCACCTTCTGTGCATCACTGGTTGAGGGCCGCTGGGAGGGGCTTGTGAATTCTCTGGCACTTTCTGTCTACCCTGAAAAATGCTTTCATCAGAGGGATGGCTGATGTCAGGTAAGTCAGAGGACACTGCCTGCACAACACGGGTCAGGGCCCTGAGGGATGGGTCAGCACACGGAGCCTTCAGGCCACAGTGGAGGCTGAGAGGGCATTCTGTTCAAGTTTATAGCATAATGAAGAGTAAACTCCTAAAAGAAATCAGTCCTGAATATTCACTGGAAGGACTGACCTTGAAGCTGAAACTCCAATACTTTGGCCACCTGATGTGAAGAGCTGAATCATTTGAAAAGACCCTGATGCTGGGAAAGATCGAGGCGGGAGGAGAAGGGGACGACAGAGGATGAGGTGGTTGGATGGCATCACCGACTCAATGGACATGAGTCTGAGTAAACTCCAGGAGTTGGTGATGGACGGGGAGGCCTGGGATCGCAAAGCGTCTGACCGACTGAGCAACTGAACTGAACAAGAGCAAACAGTGATACTATGTAACAGGGGTCAGAAAATTTTTTCTGTCAAGTGTAAAAATAATAACTATTTTGGACTCTGTGGACCACAGTATCTCTGTCACAACCACATAACTCTGTTTTTATAGAGCAAAAGCAGCCATAAACAATACCTAAAAGAGTGAGTAAAGCTGTGTTTCAATAAAACTTTATTGACAAAAACAGAAGACAGGCTAGATTCAGCCATGTGTGTGTGCTTAGTCACTAAGTCATGTCCAACTCTTTCTCATCCCATGAACAGTAGCCTGCGAGGCTCATCTCCAGACAAGAATACCGGAGTGGGTTGCTATGACCTCCTCCAGTGGATCTTCCAGGGATTGAGCCCCCATCTCTTACATCTCCGGCATTGGCAGGCAGGTTCTTTACCACTAGTGCCATCTGGGAAGCTCACTTTGTAGGATACATGGAAGTTATCAAAGAAGATACAGTCTCAACAATTAAGTCTGTAGCAGAAACTGTGTTTTATAGGAACACTGTAGAAACACAACCACTAAAACTGGAAGAGATTCCAGAGTGGGGTGACAGAGATAGGGTCACACATGGAATGCCTTCACAGCACCATGCAGGTTACCCAGCAAAGAAATACAAGCTAGAAGTGCACAGTGTCACAGAACACCATTGATATCATTAAATACAAAAGGAAAAGGATACTTGAAGAGTAGGATTTCCACAGAACTTCATACTAATAAGATACGACCATGATCTTCCTTTGGAACACCCAATGTACTTGAAATAGTAACCGAATGAACTAGAAGATGGGTTATGCAGCTTTCCTTTACAAAGAGACAGGGCATCAAATTTGGTGACCTTTCCTGTGATGATAAGTGGCTCTCAGTAGTATGCCACAGGTAGATAGTTTTTGAAAAATAAACACACTTAATAGGACCCTTTAAGGTCAAGAATGAGTGATGAAATAATGCTTTTCCAAAGAAATTCAGGTGCAGAAAAGCCTTTCTGAAAGCATTTTCATCACTATGTGTTTCCTCCCAACACACTTGGTTGTCAACTATAATAACATTTATGTATGCACACATAAAACAGAAATCTCTAGCCTGCTTAAAATCTTTCAAATGAAGTTTCAATAGGTTTGGGACCCACTTGTTTAAAGATGTAAAAATGAAATATCTTCCAATTAGTTTGTGAGATGAACTGCCTGACATCAGGAAGATGGGAATTTACTAGCCCAATTTCAACAAAAACTGTATAATTGGTGGATGACGTTGAAAAATGAGAATCATAATTTAATAAACAAAGCCACCAATGTGCTCTTTCATTTGGATAGATACTTCTTTGTGAGAATTCTTTTTTTAACTCTGACAGCCATTAAAATTATTTTTTTCAAAATGAACTTCTAACTTCAGTACCTTGCTTTATCATCTAGTGTTACAATTTCAAAAATAATGAAGTATATCCTATCTTAATATGTACTTTAAAATATTATCACTAATTACAGTGGCAGCAAAAAAGGACTTTTGCAATATAATTTATAGTATTATTATCTATGTCGTATTGCCCACAAACCTTTCAATTTTCTATGGCTTCTCTGGTAACTCAGCTGGTAAAGAATTTGCCTGCAATGCAAGAGACCCTAGTCAATTCCTGCGTTGGGAAGATCCACTGGAGAAGGGATAGGCTACCCACTCCAGTATTCTTGGGCTTCCCTGGTGGCTCACCTGGTAAAATATCCACCTGCAACAAGGGAGACCTGGGTTCAATCCCTGGGTGGGGAAGATTCCCTGGAATAGAAAATGTCATATTGCTCTCAAACCTTTAAATTTTCTATTTTTGTGCCTATTACATGAAATAATCCATACATAAATAACATTTATGTTTATATTACATATAATAATAACGATAATATTAGTTGCTCAGTTGTGTCTGACTCTTTGTGACTCCTGTGGACTGTAGCCCACCAGGCTTCTCTGTTCATGGAGTTCTCCAGACAAAAATGCTGGAGTGGGTAGCCATTCCCTTTTCCAGGAGATTCTCCTGACCCTAAGATGGAACCAAGGTCTCCTGTGTCTCCTGCATTGAAGACAGATTCTTTACCATCTGAGCCACCAAGGAAGCCCCTACTACATATTTAGGGTATGGGCCTCCCTAAAGGCTCAAGCAGGAAAGAATCCACCTGCAATGTAGGAGATACACGGGATGTGATTTGATCCCCCGGTTGGGAAGATCCCCTGGAATAGGAAATGGCAACCCACTGCAGCATTCTTGCCTAGAGAATCCATGGAGAGAGGAGTCTGGTAGGCTACAGTCCATGGGGTCACAGAGTCAAATGCAACTGAGCACACACACTCGTTTAAGATATAGTATAGTAGTACACGAGAGGAGCTACCCTGCCTCCGAGGTCAGTGGCGGCTCGGAGGAGCTACCCGGCGTCTGAGGTCAGGGACGGCAGCCAAGAGGAGACACCCCGCATCCGAGGTCAGTGGTGGCAGGGGGGAGACACCCGCTTCCGAGGTCAGGGCAGCGGCCAGGAGGAGCTACCCCACGTCCGAGGCCAGTGGCGGCAGGGAGGAGACACACCACGTCTGAGGTCTGGGGTGGTGGGGAGAAGCCACCTCGCCCCCGAGGCCAGGAGCGGCAGCTGAGAGGAGCCACCCACGCCTGTGGTGGCCGGGAGGAGACACCCCACTTCTGAGGTCACGGCAGCGGCCGGGAGGAGCTACCCCACGTCTGAGGCCGGTGGCAGCAGGGAGGAGACACACTACGTCTGAGGTCTGGGGAGGCAGGGAGAAGCCACCTGGCTCCCGAGGTCAGGAGCGGCAGCTGAGAGGAGCCACCCACGCCCGAGACCAGGGCCGGCGGCCAGGAGGAGCAACCCGAGGAGTGGTGGCTGGGCAGGCACAGGAGGGCCTAGAGGAGCTATCCTACGTTGAAGGTCAGGAACGGTGGCAGTAAGGAGATACCCCTTGTCCAAGGTAAGGTGCAGTGGCTGTGCTTTGCTGGAGCAGTCGTGAAGAGATACCCCACGCCCAAGGTAAGAGAAACCCAAGTAAGATGGTAGGTGTTGCAAGATGGAATCAGAGGGCAGACACACTGAAACAGGAGCTACTGGATATGAAACAGGTAATTTATTTTTATCTGGTTTTAATGAAGTATTTATCTCCAACTTATTTACACCAACATTCATTTATAATAAAGACAATGATTCAAATTGGCCCTTTCTCAAACCACAAATATGAAACCATAGAAAGGTTTAATTAAGTTCAGCTTAGTCAAAAGTATCAAGCAATGGTGAAACAATCTGCAAAAGCTCAATTAACTGAGCTTCTAAACAGAACAAAAACAGAAAAGTGCAAAACCCCTATCCTAATTACCAATAATGAAGGCTAAGCAATTAAACATACCTACAAGTCCTACATGGCAGGTCTTTCCTGATGCAAAGTCCTGAGATTTCAACAATTGTGACTTTACAGAAGGCAGGTTGGTTTAATGAGAAAATTTACCTTTAATAAACAGACAATATTTTATTAATGAGGAAATTTGCTTTTAATAAAAGACAGTATTTTATTTTGGGTACTTAGTATTTCACAGATCTGCAACAAATTTTGAAGTAGATAAATATAAGCATTTATTATATAAGCTAATACTTCCCTGATCAGGGCATCCCTGATAGCTCAGCTGGTAAAGAACCACCTGCAATGCAGAAGACCCTGGTTTGATTCTTGGGTTGGGAAGATCCTCTGAAGAAGGGATAGGCTACCCACTCCAGTATTCTTGGGCTTCCCTCATGGCTCAGCTGGTAAAGAATCCACCTTGAATGTGGGAGACCTGGGTTCGATCCCTGGGTTAAGAAGATCCCCTGGAGAAGGGAAAGGCTACCCACTCCAGTATTCTGGCCTGGAGAATTCCGTGGCCTGTATAGTCCATGGGGCCACAGAGTTGGACTTAATTGAGTAACTTTCACTTGATACAAGCTAAAATTCAGACAGTAATTACATCACTTGTCACAAACTATAGCAGGAATCTTATCATAATCAAGAATAACATGATCTGATCTTTCAGGTTAATCTCTGACATATGTGTGAATTTAATGATGGTTGTTTGCAAATAGTCATTAAAAAACCTACTAGATATTATCAAAATTCTACTTTGGGGTATTTTGCAATTCTTAAATCAATCCCACAATGATTATACATACTTTAGTATAACCTACTCACTCCCATTACAAATCTGTTTATAATTAATCTTTATAACAAATTAGCACATTATTGATTTTGTTGTTTTCTGCTTTTGGAGTGAATGGATCAGGAAGACAATCAGCAAGCTTTTCTCACAGAGCTAGGCAGCCTTTAAGTGCAGGTGCTATGCTTAATGCACCATTTATGGTAATTTGGGGTAATAGGAAAGCAGGTGTACAAATGAAGCCAAGATCTAGAGAAGATGCCTGGATCCAAAAGAGATGGCAGTCTTGCACAAGTTTCTTTCTTCAAAGATGAAGAAAAAAGTACTATTGTCTCAGGCTACAGATCCTCAGCGTCATGCTACAGTATTACAGCTTATGGGCAGAGCTCTGAAAAGAGCAGTAAATTTGTCCCAGTAAAGTCTGTTAAAGTTCTAACTAGATAAATGACAAGTAAAATTATATTTACATTTTATTGAAGTGACATCTACAGAAGAAAAATATCTAAATATGAACTATCTGTTCCACATACATGTAAATTGCTCTAATTGTCACAAGCCTAATTCACTTAGTTCACTATAATTACTTAAAATTCATCTTATTATAACTAGGTTTCTGGGCCAGTCTTCTCAAATATTTGTTTCATTATAAATTTCCTTTTATTTAAACAACTGTCAATTAGTAATAATACAGGATTGAGTAGTTAACAACTGAGAAATCATTGTGTTAGAAAATACAGCATTCAAGAGTAAAATTATAGATACATATGTTTCTGAATAGACTGAACAGCACAGCCCAACACAATTTGAGTCAAAGAAGCAAGAGAAAAAAGAAAAGGCCACAGGATGCAAATTATTTTATTCTATGCTTAGTCACTCAGTGGTGTCCAACTCTCTTTGACTACATGGACTGCAGCCTGCAAGGCTCTTCTGTCCATGAGGATTCTCCAGGCAAGAATACTGGAGTGGGTTGCCATGCCCTTCCTCCAGGACATCTTCCCAACCCAGGGATTGAACTCAGGTCTCCTGCATTGTAAGTGGATTCTTTACCGACTGAGCCACCAGAGAAGACATTTTATTCTAATATCCCTCAAATTGACTATGGAAGTAAGAAGTTTCTACATTAAAAAAAAACATTTATATAAATTACATGAATTTAATTGTCATAAAAGTCAAATATGTTCTACATCAGTTCAGTTCAGTTCAGTCGCGCAGTCGTGTCTGACTCTTTGCGACCCCATGAATGGCAGCACGCCAGGCCTCCCTGTCCATCACCAACTCCCGGAGTTCACTCAGACTCACGTCCATTGAGTCTGTGATGCCATCCAGCCATCTCATCCTCGGTCGTCCCTTTCTCCTCCTGCCCCCAATCCCTCCCAGCATCAGGGTCTTTTCCAATGAGTCAACTCTTCGCATAAGGTGCCCAAAGTACTGGAGCTTCCGTTTTAGCATCATTCCTTCCAAAGAAATCCCAGGGTTGATCTCTTTCTGTCCTTTATCGAGCCCATCCTTGCATGAAATGTTCTCTTGGTATCTCTAATTTTCTTGAAGAGATCTCTAGTCTTTCCCATTCTGTTCTTTTCCTCTATTTCTTTACATTGATTGCTGAAGAAGGCTTTCTTATCTCTTCTTGCTATTCTTTGGAACTCTGCATTCAGATGCTTATATCTTTCCTTTTCTCCTTTGCTTTTTGCTTCTCTTCTTTTCATAGCTATTTGTAAGGCCTCCCCAGACAGCCATTTTGCCTTTTTGCATTTCTTTTCCATGGGGATGGTCTTGATCCCTATCTCCTGTACAATGTCACGAACCTCATTCCATAGTTCATCAGGCACTCTATCTATCAGATCTAGACCTTTAAATCTATTCCTCACTTCCACTGTATAATCATAAGGGATTTGATTTAGGTCATACCTGAATGGTCTAGTGGTGTTGCCCACTTTCTTCAATTTAAGTCTGAATTTGACAATCAGGAGTTCATGATCTGAGCCACAGTCAAATTAAAATAAGTAATCAAAAAAAAAAAAGAAAAAAAAATAATAGATGTTACAACTGCCAAAGGATTAACCTCCAAAATATACAAACAATTCATGTAGCTCAAGGAAAACAAACAACCCAATCAAATGTGGGAAGAAGACCTAAACAGATATTTGTCCTAAGAAGACATGGAGATGGCTAATAAATACATGCAATGATGCTCATCATCTCTCATTATTAGAGAAATGAAAATCAAAACTACAATGAGGTATCATCTCACACTGGTCAGGCTTAACATCATCAGAAGTCTACTAACAAGAAATGCTGGAGAGGGTGTGGATAAAAGGGAACCTTCTTGCATTATTGGTGGGAATGCAAATTGATACAGCCACTATGGAGAACAGTATGGAGGTTTATTTAAAAACTAGGAATAAAACTCCAGTTCAAGTGGAAGAGTAGAAGGATGTCCGCTCATCTCCTCCATCAAGAGCATCAAAATCACAATTAGCTGTTGAACAACCATTGACAGGAGGATGCTGGAACCTACCAAAAAATATATTCACATTCAAAGACAAAGAAGCTTCAGTGAGATGGTAGGAAGGGTCCCATATCTGCAGGGTGGGTGACCCACAAACTGGAGAATAATAATACCAAAGAAGTTCTCCCACTGTTGTGAAGGTTCAGAACCACATGTCAGGCTTCCCAGCCCGGGGACTCAAAAAAGATACTGGGGAATCCCCAGGGAATCTGACCTTGAAGGCCAGAGAAATTTGATTACAAGGCTTCCACAGGATGAGGGGAAACAGAGACTCCAGTTTTGGAGGGCACAAACAAAACCTTGTATGCACCAAGACTGAGAGGAAAGGAGCAGTGACTCCACAGGAAACTGAACCATAACTACCTGCTAGTGTTGGAGGGTCTCCTGTAGAGGTATGTGTTGGCACAGGCTCACCATAGGGGCTGGCAGCAGCTGTCTAGGAAGGTCCCCTTTGGTGTAAATCCTCTTGGAGGTTGCCATTAACTGGACTATAGAGCCAGTAGACCTGAGAGCTTGGTCACCTCAGGCCAAAAAACTACCAGGAAGGGAGCTCAACTCCACCCATCAACAGATAATTGGATTAAATCTTTACTGAGCAAGGCCCTGCCCACCAGAGCAAGACCAAGTTTTTCCCACCAACAGTCCCTTCTATGAAGAAGCTTACACAAGCCTCTTAGACTCCTCCATCAGAAGGCAGACAGAAGAAGCAGGAAGAATCACAGTCCCACAGGGACCAAAACAAAACCACATTACAGAAAGCTAACAAGCACAAAAAAGCACAAAGTTACATCCCAGATGAAGGTACAAGATAACCACCCCCCTCCTCAAAAAAAAAAAAATTCAATGAAGTGGAAATAGGCAACCTTCCACAAAAAGAATTCGGAATAATGATAGTGAATATGATTCAGGATCTCAGAAAAAAAAATGGAGGGAAAGATTGAGAACACGCAAGAAATGTTTACCAAAGACCTAGAAGAACTAAACAACAAACAAACAGAGATGAATAATTCAGTAGAAGGAATCCATGGCAGAATAACTGAGGAGAAGCACAGATAAGTGACCTGGAGGACAGAATGGTGGAAATCACTGCCACAGAACAGAATATAGAAAAAAGAATGAAAAGAAATGAAGACAGCCTAAGAGATCTTGGGGACAGTATTAAATACATGATCATTCACATTATATGGGTCCCAGAAGGAGAAGAGAGAGAGAAAGGAGCTGAGGAAATATTTAAAGATATAATAGCTGAAGACTTCCTTAATATGGGGAAGGAAATAATCAACCAAGTCCAGGAAGCACAGAGAGTCTCAGGCAGGGTAAACCGAAGGAGGAACACACTGAAACACATAGTAATTGAACTGACAAAAATTAAAGACAGAGATAAAATATTAAAAGCAACAAGGGGAAAATGACAAATACAAGGGAATTCCCATCAGGCTATCAGCTGATTTCTCAACAGAAACTCTACAAGCCAGAAGGAAATGACATATTTAAAATGATTATAGGGAAGAACCTACAACCAAGAATGTTCTACAAAGCAAGACTCTCCTTCAGATTTGATGGAGAAATCAAAAGCTTCAAGACAAGCAAAAGTTAAGAGAATTCAACGCCACCAAAACAGCTTCCCTGGTGGCTCAGACAGTAAAGCATCTGCCTACAATGTGGGAGACCCAGGTTCGAGTCCTGGGTCAGGAAGATCCCCTGGAGAAGGAAATGGCAACCCACTCCAGTATTCTTGCCTGGAAAATCCCAGGGATGGAGGAGCCTGGTAGGCTACAGTCCACGGGGGTCACAAAGAATCGAACATAACCTAGGACTTCACTTTCATTTTCAAACCAGTTTCACAACAAATGCTAAAGGGACTTCTCCAGGCAGAAAACAGAGACAGAAAAGCACTACCTACAGAAAATAAACCCAGAACAATTAAGAAAATGGTAATAGGATCACACATATCAATAATTACCTTAAATGCAAATAGATTAAATGCACTAATCAAAAGACAGACGGGCTGAGCAGATGAAAACATGTGTATGTATGCACTTTTACTTACCACATATCACTCTGTTGAGTCCCTAAATTTAATTTAATTATTCTATACCATTAGGTTAATCATGTTCTCATTATGACTTTCAATTGTAATTATCTTTTTTTTTTTTGGTCTGGCTATTGATTGTGAAAACTGATAAACATCTTTTACTACATGAGTTTTAGAGAACTCCAGGAGTTGGTGATGGACAGGGAGGCCTGACATGCTGCAATTCATGGGGTCACAAAGAGTCGGACATGACTAAGCAAATGAACTGAACTGAACTGACTGAACTATTACTTACTTAAAACCATTGTATCATGACTGATCAAAAGAAAAATTTTAGAATTCTATATAACCAAAACTACCATTTAATAGAAAACTCTGTAATCACTTTTTAAAATCTGGATGCATATTAGAATTATCTTGGAATTTTTTGAAAAATACAAATGATCAGGCTTTTTTTTTTTTTTTTTTTTT
>SJXQ01010790.1:97472-289765 GCA_006408695.1 Aepyceros melampus | reverse complement strand
GACAGGCTCCAGATATGTTTCTAATGAGAGGCCATGTTTAAAAACGAATGTACTACATGAGGATCTTTTACTTTTATCTAACCTGCTTCACTTTTTCTATTTCATATTCAGTACTCCCATTTCATTTAGTGTTCTCCAATTTCTCCATTTTTTAATGTTCTTTCTCAAGCCTTTATCAATCATAGTAGAAAAGCTTTTGTATACATGTATATAAGTAATATGTATAATATACACTTTAGAAAACTTATGAATTTTTGCCTAACCAAAAAATTTTTGACACTTTGATTCCACTTGTTTGTATGAGTAGAAAACTACATTTCTAATAAAAAAAAATAGATATGCAACAAGCAACAAAAGTTTACTATATAGCACAGGGACATATAGTCTATATCTTGTAATAACCTATAATGGAAGATAATTTCAAAAATAATATATGTGTATAACTGAATACATATTTATTGTGTGTGTGTGTATAACCAAATCACTCACACACACACACACACACACACACACACACAAAGAATTCTACTTTTTGAAATTTAGTAATGTTTATCTTTTTGTGAGTTTTTCTTAATGTCCTATGGACAGCTAATAAATAACAACATGTTGTGCTGTGCTGTGCTTAGCTGCTCAGTTGTGTCCGACTCTTTGTGACCCCATGGACTATTTATAGCCTGTCAGACTCCTCTGCCCATGGGGATTCTCCAAGCAAGAATACTGGAGTGAGTTGTCATGCCCTCCTCCAGGGAATCTTCCCAACCCAGGGATCAAACCCAGGTCTCCAACATTGAAGGCAGATTCTTTATCATTTGAGCCACCAGAGAAGCCCAAGAATACTGGAGTGGGTAACCTATCCCTTCTCCAGGGGAACTTCCCAACCCAGGAATTGAACTGGAGTCTCCTGCAGTGCAGGCAGATTCTTTACCAGCTGAGCTACCAGGGAAGCCCAATAACAATGTATGAGATACAAAATTTTAAATATATCTGTGCAGAATGTGGTTAATATAAATTAAGTATAAATCGTTATATTTATTAGTGACATTACTCAAGATTCTCTGATTATTTTTTCTGTACTTGATAAAATATGCTCAGAGAAATGTTAATATATTTCACTGTGATTATATATTTTTCTTTTCCCTAATATTTCTTCTGATTCGTGCTTTATGTATCTTTGTTTCTTCATTCTTCAAATTTAAGATAGAATTTAAATTCTATATTCCTTGTGAATTGTACCTTTTATCACTAAAATGTTCATCTTTGTTTCATTTAAAATAAATAAATAAATTATAAAAGGAGAGTATAAATAAAATCCAACAATCCTCATGGGCAGGCAAATTTTATTTTTATTTTTAATTATCATGCAAACTTCATGAAACTTTGTCAAGTTTCTGTTATATCTGTACAATTTCAGGAATTTTAAAGTTTCTTTTTTTTTACTGTCCAGTGTTAATTACTCTGCTAGATATATTAATGTTCATTTGTAGCAGTATTTTCTGTAAAATCAGCAAAAAGTTTAAATCTTCTTATAGTGTTTACAAATGGTTGAATTATCTTCATTAACTAGGCTATCAAAAAACTCTAAGAAACTATTACTAATTTAGGGCTTCTCTGGTGGCTCAGATGGTAAAGAATCTGCCTGCAATGAGAGACCTGGGTTTGATCCTTGGGTTGGGACGATCCCCTGCAGAAAGGATGGCTACACATGCCAGTACTCTTACCTGGAAAATCTCATGGACAGAAAAGCCTGGAAGGCTACATAGGGCTCATAGGGTCACAAAGAATCAGACATAACGGAGCACATACAACCATTACTAATTCTATTAAAAACTTATCTATTCCTTTTAAAAAATTAACATTTTTGGCTTAATTTATATGTGTTTTGGCTGTAAGTTGACTCTCAATATAAGAATCATTTCTATTAATTTCATTGCTCATATTTATCACTTTTGTTTCATGTTTCATTGATTTTTACCAGAATGTTGTTTTAATTCTTTAATCAATACACTTAAATTTGACAAAGAAGATACTCATCATGCATTCCCAACCTGTAATTTCTCCATAAAATTATTATAAACATTATCTCAAATTGGAAATAAAATTGTATATTTAAGCTTAATTACATATCCATTTCTATTAAAATATATTATGGATTTTAATTGAATATGTTGCTTTACTAAGAACATTCCTGAAAGTAGAAAATTTTGCTTTCAACTATGCTTTAATGAGAAACAAATTCTTCACATACAGTTTTACATTTGTGATTTTATGAAATATTTTCCACATACTAGCTTCCAGTTCCAAAAATCTTAAATCTATTTTTTCTTCTCTTCTCCCCCATTTCCAGTATTGGATCTCAATAGCTCCATTCATAATGTGGTGCAGCCCTAGCTTTACACCTATGTGTTATACCAGCAAGTGTGTGGGCAGGGCAAACAGCAGAAGTATCCAACAAAGTTTTTCCCAACCAGTGCATGTACCACATAAAAACTCCCCACTAATAAGAAATTAAAGTATTTCAAACTTAACTTCCCCTTAACTGCATCTCCAAAATACCATGACAAAACAAAAACGAGGAAATTTAGAGTGAGAAGTATCTGCTGTCTTAAGCATGGGCAAAATATATTACTTTTGAGAAAATTATATAAACATAAGTCTATGTAAACACACATAGAAAGGCAAGGGCTCCTCTTAGAAGTGCTGGAAAAAGCTATGCAAGTGAGGGATCTTGAAGTGTATTTTTTATTGACTTCACTGTAACTGTGACTGTGGTATGCAGAATTCTAAGATGGTCTTTTAAAGCTTCCCAAACACCAGTGTACTCACCTTCTCCTAGGTAATTCATACAGTAATTCAGGTACTGAAGTTAAGGGACTATATACATATATATTATGTTTATGAGAATTTTATCGTGAAATTGCAGGCATTTGGCTTGGGTATGTATGATGTATGTTTTCTTCGTAAAATTTAAATTTATTGATTAAAGAGACTGAAGAGTGTGTGTGTGTGTGTGTGTGTATTCCAACACTTTGGCCACCTGATGTGAAAGAGTGGACTCATTGGAAAAGACCAGATGCTGGGAAAGATTGAAGGCAAAAGAAGGAGGAGGCAGAGGATGAGATAGTTAGATAGCCTCACCAACTCAATGGACATGAGTTTGAGCAAACTCTGGGAAATAGTAAAGGACAGAGGAGTCTGGTGTGCTGCAGTCTATGGAGTCGCAAAGAGTCAGAGACAGCTTAGCATCTGAACAACAAAAAAAAAAGAAAAGAAAAACTAGGAATAAAACTACCATATGACCTTTCAATCTCACTACTGGGCATATACCCTGAAGAAATCATAACTGAAAATGACAAATGTACCCCAGTGTTCATCACAGCGCTATTTACAATATCTTGGACATTGAAGCAACCTAGATGTTCATTGACAGATGAATGGATAAGGAAGTTTTGGTACATATACACAATGGAATATTACTTAGCTCTAAAAAATGCATTTGCATCAGTTCTAATGAGGTGGATGAAACTAGAGCCTATTATACATAGTGAAGTAAGTCAGGAAGAGAACGATAAATATCACATATTAACTCATATATATGGAATCTAGACAGAGAAGGCAATGGCACCCCACTCTAGTACTCTTGCTTGGAAAATCCCATGGATGGAGGAGCCTGGAAGGCTGCAGTCCATGGGGTTGCTGAGGGTCTAACACGACTGAGTGACTTCACTTTCACTTTTCACTTTCATGTATTTGGAGAAGGAAATGGCAACCCAGTCCAGTGTTCTTGCCTGGAGAATCCCAGGGATGGGGGAGCCTGGTGAGCTGCCATCTATGGGGTTGCACAGAGTCGGACACATCTAAAGTGACTTAGCAGCATGGAATCTAAAAAGATGGTACTGATTATCCTATTTGAGGGGCAGCAAAGGAGACACAGATGTAAAGAACAGACTTATGGCCACAGTGGGGCAAGGAGAAGGTGGGATGACTTGAGAGAGCAGTATTCAAACATATATATTACCATATGTAAAATAGATGGTGGAAATTTGTTGTATGATGTAGGGAACCCAAAGTTGTTATTCTGTGATAACCTAAGGGGTAGGATGAAGAGGGAGGTAGGAGGGAGGTTTAAGAAGGTGAGGACATATATATACCTATGGCTGGTTCGTGTTAATGTATGACAGAAGCCATCAGAATATTGTAAAGTAATTATCTTCCAATTAAAAATAAAATTTAAAAAGAATTATATATATATACATAGAGAGAGAGAGAGAGTTATGACTGATTCATGTTGTTTTATGACAGAAACCACACAGGACTGTAAAGCAATTGCCCTTCAATTAAAAAAATAAATTAATTAAAAATAATACAAAACCCCCTTGATTTCCAGTTTTGTTGGAAACTTCTCACTGATTTAACAAAGCAAATGAAAAAATATTTAGCTAGACAAATCAACCTTTTTATGTCATTCAAGTAGCAGACAAGGTCATTGCAGAGTTGAAAGCAAATGTTTGTGTCTTAAAAACTTCTACAAACTAGAAATGAAAGTACAACCCATATTGACCTGCTGCTGCTGCTGCTGCTAAGTCGCTTCAGTCATGTCGGACTCTGTGTGACCCCATAGATGGCAGCCCACCAGGCTCCCCCGTACCTGGGTTTCTCCAAGCAAGAACACTGGACTGGGTTGCCATTTCTTTCTCCAATATATTGACCTGAGGCAGAGCCTAATTAGCTCAATCAGGTAAAACCTGAAATCAAAGGAGACTAAAGAGGAAAGGATTTTAACACTCAAAGTGTTGGAAATGCTCCTTTACCCAAAATCTGATTCACAGCTTCCTTAAAGATTTATCAAGGACAAATAAAAATCTTAAAGCTTTTTCCACAATTAGTAATGCCTTAATCATCAAAGGAAATAAATTTAACTTTCCCAACTGCTACCTATAAACTAGTAAATGTATAACACCTGATTCATAACTAGATATTAAAATAAAGCTGAGATATTTAGTGTTGTCTGTTTATATGTTTTATGTACATTATACATATAACATATGTCTACCTCTGGATATTATCAAAATTAAATTTATAAAAAAGCTCTTTCTATTGATTTTAAGACCTTCAAATCAAATATTTCTAAATACAAAGAAAACTGGCAAGAATTAATTCCAGGTTCACACGATCTAGGAAATACTCAACATTAATATCTGGTACTAAAGCTAACTTAAGCTATTTGCTTTATCAAACAGACTTTTTTATTGTAACTAGGTTTACTGAAGGTCATTAAGTTTATGTTATTTGTCTTGTAGACTTTGTCAGCAAGGAAAATCAACTTGGTATGATGATATTTTCATAAGTTATGTAATAAAGGTTAAGTGAGAGTTTTCAAGTGAACTCTTTAGGAATAATTATGTTTTGGATACATCTATTTAAAATAGTTTCTCAAGATTTTTGATAATTGAAACTTTACAGTTTTGCTAAGCTAAATTATGGAATTTGTTAAATATCAGTTCATTTCCAATAAGATAAGATGCTGGATCACTGACTGCTATTTAGGTCTATATTTACTTACTTTTGTCTCCTTACAGGAGGGAAACTAAAGATTTTAGGATTTAATAAACATGTTTTGCCACACATCGAGTGAAAAAAAAATGAGCTATAAGAAGATACATGTTTTAGAGGTTGTGGAATATTCCTATGTTTGCCTATCAGGAAACGCTGATATGACAAAGAGTTCACAATTATTGCTAGTCGGTTTTCATTAGAGGTCAAGGTTTTAAAGAATTCAAATTGTGAAATACATTATTAAGCTACTGGGATAATAAGGAAAACATTTAAGTGTTCAAGGAATGTAGGATGTATATTTTTAGCAAAAGAAGGTATTTGTTTTTCAGTTGCTCAGTCGTATCTGACTCTGCAACCCCATGGACTGCAGCATGCCAGGCTTCCCTGTCCAACACCAAGTCCTGGAGCTTGCTCAAACTCATGTCCATTGAGTCGGCGATACCATCCAACCATTTCATGCTCTGTTGTCCCTTTCTCCTCGTGCCTTCTATCCTTCCTAGCATCAGGGTCTTTTCTAACAAATCAGCTCTTTGCATTGGGAGACCAAAGTATTGGAGTTTCAGCTTCAGCGTCAACCCTCCAATGAATGTTCCGGGTTGATTTCCTTTAGGATTGACTGGCTTGATCTCCTTGCAGTCCAAGAGATTCTCAAGAGTCTTCTCCAACACCACAGTTCAAAAGCATCAATTATTTGGCATTCAGCCTTCTTTATGGTCCAACTCTCACATCCATACATGACTACTGGAAAAACCATAGCTTTGACTATATGGAACTTTGTTGCCAAAGTAATGTCTCTGCTTTTTAATATGCTGTCTAGGTATAAAGAATGGAAATGCACTTTGTTAAAGGAAAGTGACTTTGTCCTAAAGCTTGTTTTCTGGATGGGAAAGAAAATAAGAGATGAATGAATACAGATATAGAAAGTTATAGGATATTTGTAAAAGGGAATTTTGAGAAAAGTTTTGTGCAACATCAAGCTGGGACTGAATTGAATTTAATTAGGTAAATGAATTTGGTTACTGAGGGTAGGCTGGTACAGGATCAGAGTTTGGTTTTCTCTGTTATGAGAACAAAGTATTCTTGGAATGGTAATCTACATTTAATAACAGATTATGAGTTTTTCTTTCTAAATGATCTGCATGTACCTTAAAAATATTTTATTGTCACTTTGATTGAATGAATAAGTACTGTATTATTTCAAGGGACTCATGATCCTATTTGACCAAGTGTTTTAAAATATTTATCTTTGACAAATTTCCCAAATATAAAATTCTCAGTGTTCTAAACCTTTTGATATTTATTGACATAATTTAATGAAGTCTTTTGACCTCCAGCCAACTTCTGAATGCATCAAAGGGCCCCTGAAACTATACAAAGAGAAACTATTTAGGCTTGGATATGTTAAATTATATAGGAAACATTGTCATATAAATGGTGATAAAAAACTTCTTTGGTTTTATTCTATGCATATCATTAATACACATACTCCAAAAGTTATATGAAACCCCTAAAATCTAAGTATCTGCCAAGGTTTTGATAGTGGTAAAGAATCAGCCTGGCAATGTAGGAGATGCAAGAGATGCAGTTTTGATCCCTGGGTTGGAAGATCCCCTGGATGAGGAAAAGACAACCCATTCCAATATTCTTACCTGGAAAATTCCATGGACAGAGGAACCTGGTGGGCTACAGTCCATGGGGTCACAAAGAGTTGGACACTACTGAGCCACTGAGTGCACACACACACAAATCTGAAATGTATATTTTCAGTTATAAATATATATATATGTATAATATTTTCAGGTATAATATTTTCAGTTATTAGTACCTTAGAATGTTATATGTTACAGAAATAACCAAATTTCTTGTCAATTTCATTATAATCAGATCTTTAGCAACAGCATTTTAAATGTTTTAGTTTATAGATAATCATTATTTTACTCTGATGCTTTTATAAAATGAATATCTTCAAAGAGATTCATAAAAATGAATTTTGACAAATATAAATGTCTGATAAATTTCAGATAGTACCATTAAACTAGGTAAGAAATTATAAAACTCTAATGGAAAACCTAATAACTTCATTCAAGTGAACAGGAATTAATTACATGGGACTGAAGTGTTAGTCGCTCAGTCATGTCTGACTCTTTGTGACTACATGGAGCCTGCCAGGCTCCTATGTCCATGGAATTTTCCAGGCAAGAATACTGGAGTGGGTTGCCATTCCTTTCTCCAGGGGATATTCTGGACCCAAGGATATAACCTGGGTCTCCTGCATTGCAGGCAGACTCTTCACTGTCTGAGCCACCATGGGACTGAATGTATTTTTTTTTCCTGAAATATACTGTTTTTTCATCTTTGTTTCCCAGAAAAACTTCTCTTTTACACTATAACGTACAACAAGTTGATAAAGTATACTTTGTAAATGAAAATGAAACACTTACCTTTTTTTCTTGAACTGATCCCTCAATAATTCGGTTTCTGCAGCTGGCTCCTTTGTGGACTTAATGGTTTATTGTGACCAGATTACAACTAGTTATATTAATCATTGTTTTAGTTTGCTGTCTCTTGTTTTCAAATTATTTATGCTTTGTGTCTCTCTCTGATGTACCTTGGCTTTATTAATTTACCAGCTGTATTACTTATATCCTGTATATTTTATAGGATTATTATCTCTTGCATTACCCAGTGTGTGACCAGGCTTCCAACAAAATTACTGATGGCTAAACATCTTGAAGTAGTCAATCATATATATATATAACTCTACACAGAATAATTATAATAGTGCAAATGTAGATATGGGAAGAAGCAACAAGGGAAAACATTTTCTGGATCATAATAGATTAGTAAAACAGGCAAACCAGAGAATTTTAGGTTATCAGTATGGACTAATTCAAAAATTAGCACATTGTGTCTATCAAGAGAAGCCTCACCTAATCTAGAATGAGACTTCCTAGTGTTGTGGGAAAAACTGGTCTGGAAATGTCTCAAACCTTGGTTGAATTTATGACAAAGAGGAGGTTCTGTGGGCCAAAAAAGTGTTGCCTTTCACTAAACAAAGGATTTTTTGCTGTTCTTTCACTAAACAAAGAATGCTGCCTGTCATTCTGGTAAACAATAAATGTTGCCTGTCATTAAGCCATCAGCCACTGCAATCATCCTCCAAGGTGTGATCTGAGAGGAATTCATGATGGCCCTAGATAGTAAGGATGCATATGAAAGGAATTTTTCAATGATCTCAGACTCTTTCATCTAAAGTTCAGTGGCTCAGTCATGTCAGACTCTTTGCAACCCCATGAATTGCAGCACGCCAGGCCTCCCTGTCAATCACCAACTCCCTGAGTTGACTCAGATTCACGTCTATCGAGTCAGTGATGCCATTTAGCCATCTCATCCTCTGTCGTCCCCTTCTCCTCCTGCTCCCAATCCCTCCCAGCATCAAAGTCTNGATGGACAGGGAGGCCTGGCGTGCTGCGATTCATGGGGTCGCAAAGAGTCAGACACAACTGAGCGACTGAACTGGATTAGGGCTTCTAATATGAATTTGGGGGTGGCATCAACATTTAGCCATTGACAAAGGGCATCATTAGTAGCAGTAGGATATCGAAACTGACACAATTACAGCATTTTATGGTTTACAAAATACTCTCGCATCCAGTTATTTTTTAACCTCTCAACAGAAGGCATGGAGGAAAAGGATTACTACATCACAGTGGCTGATGAAAACTCAAGATTTTTTTTAAGAATGCAATTAAACCAGCCATCTTTAGGGACTTTTAATATACATATGTTAGATTTTTTATTAAAAAAGAAAAAATCACGTTAAATATGAATGTGTAGCACATTCTGTCATTCTAGCAAAGGACATTTGAAAAGTCGAATGACTTTTCCTCTCTCTTGCTTTCTCTTTGCTCTCTTCCCTAGCCAACACTAACATCCAGTTTTCAATGTGATGCTCCATTATTTAGATGCAGTCCAGGGAGTCATGCCCCCCGCTATTTCATCTGACCTCACAGGGTACACGTGGTCATCTGGGGCTGTGTAGGGTGGGGTCACACACAGTCACTTGGGCTTGGAGGTCTGGGTGAAATCTGTCCAGTCCCCAAGACCACACTCACAGGGGAAAGAGCTCACTCGAAAAAGCGCTGCCCTGGAACCCAGGCTGGCCTCCATGGCAGACAAGATATGACGCCGTGGGCATTCGAGGTCAGCCTCTGGAATCTGCCCTGCCTCCTGCTCAGACTCATGGGCTCCAGGCCCTAACTTGCACAGATTCTTGGCTTTTCTCATCTCTGACCCAGCTCTTTGCTCTGCACCTAAGGGCTGGTCAGGGCCTCCCTGGTTTTCTGGAGGAAGTCCTTGCAAAGTGAGCTTTTTAGAAGCTGGTCTTGAAACTTACCCTGAGAGAGAGGATCTCTGATATAGTCAGGAGGGACATTTTTCAGGCAGGATCAGACCTGTTTCCTAACTGCAGGCCTTCTCAGAGCCTTTGATATGCTGACGTGCTGATTTGCCGTAAGAAAAACACTAGAGGGCGCGCTTCTCCTAGACTCATTGTCACGGACCCCCTTTGGAGAGTAGCACCTCTTCCCATCCTCAGGGCTGGTGTCACTAGGAACACAGTCTGGGAAACGCTGTCCCAGCAGACCTGATCTGTGCTTTGAACTCCTCACCCCTTCTCCAAGGGTCCGGCCCTCGACCTGTGTCCAGGTTTGCCCCAGTCCAATAGGGGTGGTGCTCAGGTGCACTGGCCTTGCACTGCGGGTCTTGATATTCTGCCCAGCACCCAGGAAGCCTTTCAAGCAGGTGGGACTGGACTGAGGAGCCGAGGCTGAGGCTACTGACCACCAAAACTCTCCTTACTAATGATAATCACTAATCAGGAATTTCAGGGGCAGCTGGGGCGAGCACCAGTTTATCAGTGAAATTCACTGTGGAAAGTCTTGGGAACATTTCCATATAGCATAGAAGCAAGCATGCAGGTGGGTTCTCAATCATCGTCATCATTAAAGGAGACAGAGAGGGGGTGGCCGGGCTCCAAAGTCACCCCCCGAGCCACAGCTGCCCACTCACCACCTTGCTTAGACCTCCCTCCCTGCCTCCTTGTATCTGAGTTGCATGGGACCTGGTTTAACCAATGGAAGACAGTGGGTCAGGCACTCTGCCAGCTCCAGACCAGTGTGTCAGTAAGCCCTGCAGACCCTGATCTGTGACGTGGGGACCCTGGGCTTCCAGGTCCACATACAATACCTGCTGCCCTGTTGAAGGGATGCCAAGGAAAGGCTACGTGGAGTGGATGCAGAGATGATCCCAGCCAAGCCAAGCCTTCCCAACCAAGGGGCCAGACAAGCAAAGAAGATGTTTGCTTTGTTCTGTTCCTGGCAGACATCACAGGGGACAGATTGAGCTGTCCCCACCATGCTCTGTCCAAGTTCCTGAACTTCAGAATCCTCAGAAATCATAAACATGGTTGATTTCAGCCATGATGTTCTGGGGAAGTTTGTTAAGCATGTGTGCATGCTAAATCACTTCAGTCATGTCCAGCTCTTTGTGACTCTGTGGACTGTAGCCCCCCAGGCTCCTCTGTCCATGGAATTTTCCAGGTAAGAATACCAGATTGAGTTACTATTTCCTCCTCCAGGGGATCTTCCTGACCCAGGGATTGAACCTGTGTCTCCTGAGTCTCCTACATTGGCAGGCAGATTCTTTACCAACTGCACCACCTGGGAAGCCAGGGTTGTTAAGTTTGTTAAGCAGCAATGAATAACTAAAACAAAGAGGAAGTGGGGGACCCTGGTTTGGAGTCAGGGTTCCAGAAAAACAGAAGCACAGTTAGAGATGGAAGGAGGGATGAAGAACCAGTGACAGACCTGGAGGGTCACTCATCATAAAGAAGATTCAGACTCAGCAAAGTGGGGTCCTCTTGCTCTGGCCACACCTTGGTTCCCGAGTAGGAAGAGAAGGGAGGGCAGGGTCTCCGATTCAGCCACAGGTGGTCTGAGAGTGGGGAGTTACAGTGGAGCAGGGATTGCCTGACAGGGAACCCCTATCATCTATGAGCACAGTCACGGGGTCTCAGGGACCAAAGCCTTCTACATACATGCAGCACCACTGATCCACACCCAAGTCCTGTGTGGTGGGCAATATGACTGCCCTATTTCTGTCTTAAGACATGGAGGCTCAGATATTGACAGGGCAGAGGTCTGGTCAAGAGCTTCAGCTGGAGTCCTGGGTGGGGGCATGTTACCTGGCCCCTCATCCCCAGGAGATGGAACTGAGCCTACTTTTCACCACTTTTTCCCCTGGATGTGGGTGGGAGGTACTTCTACTGAAAGGTCTCATAGGAAACTCAGCCTCCCTTTCTTTAAAAGAGCTCCCAAGGGTGGCGTGGATGTGATTCACCCCTGACTTCAGCTGAATCCTGGACCAGTTATCTGCCCTCCTTGGGCTTTTGTTTCCTCCTCGGTCAATGGATGAAAAGCTATGACAAACCTAGACAGCGTATTAAAAAGCATAAACATCACTTTGCCGACAAAGGTTTGTATAGTCAGAGCTATGGTTTTTCCAGTAATCATGTATCGATGTGAGAGTTGGACCATAAAGAAGGCTGAGTGCCAAAGAATGGATGCTTTCAAACTGTGGTGCTGGAGAAGACTTTTGAGAGTGCCCTGGACAGCAAGGAGATCCAACCAGTCAATCATAAAGGAATTCAACCCTGAATATTCACTGGAAGGACTGATGCTGAAACTGAAACCCCAATTCTTTGGCCACCTGATGCGAAGAACTGACTCATTGGAAAAGACCCTGATGGCTGGCTGGTAAAGACTGAAGGCAGGAGGAGAAGGGCATGACAGAGGTTGGATGGCATCACTGACTCAGTGCACATGAGTTTGAGCTCTGGGAGATGGTAAAGGATGGGGAAGCCTGGCGTGCTGCCTTCTATGGGGTCAGAGTCAGACACGTACCACTTACTGGCTGAACAACAGTCAGTGCAGATAATCACAGTACTTGCCCCTGTACTCTGTGGTTTCAAGGATGAATGCAGTTACCTTTTATAAAATGCTTAGACCATTGCCTGGGCGGAGTCAAGGTTTTGTATTTGTTAACTAGGTAACAACCGAGATTCCTAGGCAGCTGCTGAGGTCTACATGCCTCCAGGTGTGGCAGCTTTCTACAGGAACCAAGCCCTCCATGGGGCATTTGCTCTTTATCAGGGTGAGACAGGGGCCCCTACAGGGAGTATGAAGAGGGTGTGGTGAGGTTTCCCCCAAATCCTCCTGCTCTCAGGGGCCCTCTTGGGGCCTGCGCAGTGTGTGGGGTGCCCTGAGTCCAGGGAAAGGCTCACAGTAAAAAGGGGGGGAAAAAAGGAAAAAAGCTGAAAGCGGGGGGAACCCTGCTCCATGAACGGGGAAGCCTGGCGTGCTGCATTCTATGGGGTCAGAGTCAGACACGTACCACTTACTGGCTGAACAACAGTCAGTGCAGACGATCACAGTACTTGCCCCTGTACTCTGTGGTTTCAAGGATGAATGCAGTTACCTTTTATAAAATACTTAGACCATTGCCTGGGCGGAGTCAAGGTTTTGTATTTGTTAACTAGGCAACAACTGAGATTCCTAGGCAGCTGCTGAGGTCTACATGCCTCCAGGTGTGGCAGCTTTGTACAGGAACCAAGCCCTCCATGGGGCATTTGCTCTTTATCAGGGTGAGACAGGGGCCCCTACAGGGAGTATGAAGAGGATGTGGTGAGGTTGCCCCCAAATCCTCCTGCTCTCAGGGGCCCTCTTGGGGCCTGCGCAGTGTGTGGGGTGCCTTGAGTCCAGGGAAAGGCTCACAGTAAAAAGGGGGGGAAAAAAGGAAAAAAGCTGAAAGCGGGGGGAACCCTGCTCCATGAAGCTCATCCCGGTCCTGCTTGTTAGTGTAAAGTGGACGACGCCGCCAGCTCCTGGAAGCTAGTGTACCGTCGGGCCCTGGTGGTCTTTGCTGTGAATGAGGTTTGAAAGCCCAGGACAAACCTCCAGCCCCACTTCTGATGGAAGGTGGGGGACCTAGAGGCATTTTCACCAATGTCATTTTCATCACAAAAATAATGCCACATACGATGGCTGGCTTCTCTGCGAAGTCTCAAATCCACAAGAACATGACAAGCATGAGATAGCAAAGTGTACTAAGCACTGAACACGAGCAACTCTGTTGAAGTATTTCATATGCTTTCTTACCTTTCTTCCCCACAATAATCCTCCCAGGTAGAGACTGTTACTATCCATATTTTACAAATGAGGAACCTAAAACTTAGGAT
This sequence comes from Aepyceros melampus, assembly GCA_006408695.1. Lineage (NCBI taxonomy): Eukaryota > Metazoa > Chordata > Mammalia > Artiodactyla > Bovidae > Aepyceros > Aepyceros melampus. The sequence goes on along the minus strand of SJXQ01010790.1, from coordinate 275,916 downwards.
AAGTAACTGGTCTTGAAGCTAACCTCGCTCGGAGCTAGTACTCAAATCCACTTTGAGGTTGGTACTCTTACCCACTGTGACATGATTATTGGTGATAAAAATAATACTAATATCAGGACTTTAAAATGACTGTGTTTTTAGGAATCCGTTTCCATATGGTTTGGAGGTGCTGCCCGTCACTCAATGTTGGCGCATTTGGCTGTGGTCAGGACTAGGGTGCAGGAAACAAAGGGTCCTTGGTCACGAATGCAGGCTGTCCCCTCAGGCTCTCTGCGGAATTGAGCCCCTCCTGGGTCCCACTTACACCATCCATCCCCACACCTCTGCAAATAGAAATCACTGCAGACAAGAAAACTAACAAAAGTTCACCAGCCAGGAAGGGGGAGCTGGGACAGGAATGCAGGATGCCTGACTCCCAAGCCTACCTTGGTTACCCATGGGGAGGGGTGGAGGGGACGCAACTATTCCTAGAGGTTTGGATGACCCAAAATATTTAAAGTGTTGGCCCTTCAAAGGGGTGAAGTGTGAGAGGGCAAAGGATCAGCCAACTGGCCTCTTTTAGTCTGTAGGTACCAGTTATACTAGAGAAATCAAGGCAGCTTAGGAGTCGGACAGGACTGAGTGGCTTCACTTTCGCTTTTTACTTTCATGCATTGGAGAAGGAAATGGCAACCTACTCCAGTATTCTTGCCTGGAGAATCCCAGGGACGTGGGAGCCTGGTGGGCTCCTGTCCATGGGGTCACACAGAGTCAGACACGACTGAAGCGACTTAGCAGCAGCAGCAGACACTAACAAAGAACACATTCCTTCTTTCATTTTTATTATCCAGTGCCTGTTCCATGCCAAGTGTTGGTTAGTAACCATTTTTATCATGATTAACACCCATAGCACACCTACAACGTGACTATTTGTTTATCCCCTTTTTACAGTCAAAGAGACTAATGCTCAGAGAGAGAGCATGACCACATCTGTCCCACTCCACACTTGTGTTCTTTCCACTCCAGGTGTGTTAGGGATAAGAAGAGATGGATAACTCCTCACAACTCTCTGCAGTATAAAATTGTCTTCTTCTTATTTTTCAGTTAATGAAAGTGAGGCTCAGGAAGGTTTATGGCTCCCTGAAAGTTCCTGGATGTGACGTGAAGGTTTTAGGATTTGAATCCGAAACGTTTCCTTTTCATTATCCCCATCAAGAGCAGGAACCCTAGGATACTATACTTCAACATTCTATGCTTCAGTGTGGCCTACACAGGAGAACAGAGCTTCATATCCAGCAATTCCTCTGCTAGGTATCAGTTTAGTTCAGTCACTCAGTCATGTCTTATTCTTTGCGACCCCACGGACTGCAGCATGCCAGGCTTCCCTGTCCATCACCAATTCCTGGAGTTTACTCAAACTCATGTCCACTGAGTCTGTGATGCCATCCAACCATCTCATCCTCTGTCGTCCCTTTCTCCTCCTCCCTTCAGTCTTTCCCAGCATCAGAGTCTTTTCAAATGAGTCAGCTCTTTGCATCAGGGGACCAAAATACTGGAGTTTCAGCTTCAACATCAGTCCTTCCAATGAACACCCAGGACTGATCTCCTTTAGGATGGTGGTTGGATCTCCTTGCAGTCATACCCAAAGAAAACAAAAACGCTAATTCGAAAATATTCATGGACCCCAAACTTCACAACAGCATTATTTACAGTCATCAAGATACAGAAGCAATTTAAGCGCTCATCAACAGGTGAATGGATAAAGATATATGGCATATTTACCTGATGGAGTATTAGTCATAAAGATGAATGAAGTTCTGCCATTTGCAACAACGTAAATGGAATTATGAAGGAATTATAATTATATTATTAGTGAAACAAGTCAAAGACAATACTCCATTATCGCTTATATGTGAAACCTCAAAAATGAAACATACAGAAGTATATATAAGACAAAAACAGACTTGCAGGTCCCGAGAACAAACTAGTTGATACTAGTGGGGAGAAGGGAGTTGGAGGGACAAGCTGGGGGTTCTGGATTAAGAGGTATAAACTACTCTGTGTAAAGTAAACAAGACATCAGGATATACTGTACTGCACAGGAATACGGCCAATACGTTGTAAGAAGTTTACGTGGAGAATAATCTATAAAAATATCAAATTACCATGTTGCACACTTGAAACTAATGTAATATTGTAAATCACTTCAGTTGTTAAGAAAACATGTGAGCGAGTGATTCTAGCAGTGCAAAGCTTCCCTCTTCTCCACCACCAACCCCTGGAGCTTTGTTTCCTCCCACGCACGGTATTTCTGGGTCTGTTTCTTTCTGCACATGACCTTCCCCCCAATAGGATGCCTTTTGTCACTCTCCAATGGCCTATTCACAGCATCTCCCAGCCTCTTTTGTTCTTTTCTGGCTTTGAGAACATCTATGTGTCACTCAGCCAAAACTTTTACTCACTATCTAATTCATCTTCTGTCTTGCAAGAAAGCCAAATGGGGATGAGATACAATTATGTGTTGATTTTCAGCCAGCCCATATGTCTCCCACTGTGCGAGTCTGGTTCTCCTCGTGGGCCATCTTTGTTTTTAGCGGAATTGCATCCTGGGATCGTGACCTGGTTTAACATCCTAAAGAACAAGCTTAATACATCTTTTCTCTCTCGATGCACTTTAGCCAAAATCCTTAAACCCCTTCTGTAGCTAACGTCTGAGCTGCCACAGCTGCCATGACCAAGAGTGATACTGGTTTGTCCTCAGTTAGCAGAAGTGGAACAGCCCTGCAACGCACTGAAATCAGCCTCAGTTCTTCTGTGAGGAAGGAAGCTGAGATGGTTCCCCTCATCACGGTGAGCAAGAGTGGACACGCAAGGAAAGGTCTGGGGTACACCTCGGACCCTGGGACAAATGTTTTTTACACGGTCCAAGGATTGAATTCGGGCATTCTAAGAATACGAATGGGGAAAAAAATTTTACCTTCATTTTCATTCATCTCTCATTGAAATTTAGCATTTCTTTTGATTATGAAAGCAAGCAACAAGCCAGAATGGTATAAATAGTAGTGCAGCTTTGTCACCCATAGACATGCAGATATCTTTATATTCTGCAGTTGTTGCAGACATATCAAAATATCATGCACATCCACCGCTGCTTCAGACTTATGGAAGATATCATACCTATTCCAGATATCATGTTGGGTTATTAAATTCATGAAAACAATGCACATATTGTATTAGATCTCAAATTGAGGGTTTAAAAGTTTTATATATATATATCCACATATACATTAAAAATTAATTATGTTTTACTTTTTGTAATCCTAGTGCTTTGTTTTGTGCATTAAGAATCTTTGCTCTGAGAGGGGATCCTCAGGCTTCATCAGACCACTAAAGGACCCATGGCATAACAATGGTTAATATCTGCTGCTCTAAGAGAAGACTGGGGTTTCTTATACCCTCTTCCCAACAGGAGGAGGGAAAAAAGGATGAAAGAAAGGAGAAGGAGGAGTGTGTGAGGACTGGAAATGACACCAAAAGAACCCAGTGGGCTAAGACAGATGAAATAGAGCTTTCCAAAACCATTCCACAAATATGGCACATAAGACTGAGTGGAGCAGAGATTTAAAGTAAAAAATCTGACAACAAATCTTGAAACCCTCTACACTCAAATATCTGCTGCAAGATAAACACTGACAAGCTTGAAGAATGGCCCCCACCAAGGATCCCAGTGGCCCTACTTCCAACCCATGGACACTACAGGACAGCAGCCTCAGTCAGAACCTGCGAAGGCCGAAGCCAGGATGAGTTCTGGGCTTCACTGGATCCTACGTGGAACGACAGGACCCAAACGCCCTGAAGCAGTGGAGAAAGGAATCGGGTGCTGAGACTCTGGATCACTCTTGGGCTCCAGCCCAGGATGTTCGTGGCAGAGGTAGGTCACCCAGGGACCTTCCCCTGGGAGCTGGCACCCCACTGAGGCAGCCTAGGGGAGAGCACGCCAGTGGACTCGGAGTCACAGTGGCTGTTGGGCCAGCCCACACCCGCTCAGATTCCCCCTTTGGTTATTACATCAGATCAGATACAGTCTTGCAATGCTGACTCAGCTGAGGGGTCCAGCACCCCTATTCCCCACTTTCTAGCATCTTCTTCACCCCTCTCACCAAGGGGAGGAGAAGGAGGTGGGAGGTCTCATCAGAGACAGGCTCCCCCAGAAGCCAACCCTAAGGTCAGGTGCAGGCTAGGGGAGTTGGGAGGACAACAGGGAAGGGAAGGTGGCCAAACAGGACTGTGTAATCAACCCAGTTACCTCTGGAGCAAACAGGGCTTAATCCCATTGGGGAGCTCTGGGAGCTGGTGAAAAACACACCAGCCTAGGAATGCGAGTGCTGGCATTTAGAAGTCAGCTGCAAGGTGCCAAAGAGAGACGGGCAAGAGGATATCCCGGAGCATGAGCACCACTGCTTAGAGCTAAGGTTTCTTGAATTCTTATTAGGTACCCCGTGCTCTGCTAAATGCTCTACAAGCTTTGTTTTCATCATTACAGTGGTAGTGGTGGTAGTTTAGTTACAAAGCTGTGTCTGACTCTTGCAACCCCATGGGCTGTAGCCCGCCAGGCTCCTCTGTCCATGGAATTCTCCAGGCAAGAATACTGGAAGGGGCTGCGGTTTTCTTCTCCAGGGGAAAGATCCAACATGCAGGGGTCAAATCCACATCTCCTGCATTGCAGGCAGATTCTTTTAATGCTGAGCCACCAGGGAAGCCCCTGGAACTCATTTTGGTAGCTCTTTTTTACAGAGGAAGAAATAGAGCCTCTGTCTCTCTGTGTAATCAAACCAATAGAATGCAAAACTAAGAACTGATCAAGGCTTGATCTGGTTTGAATACAGCTCCTTTATTTTTCTATGAAACTGTACTTTCTCTAAGATCTCAGAGGCCCTGGTGCAGGGCTGGCTTCATGACATGTAACCCACATGTTGACACAGGATACCAGGTTCAAAAGAGCCCCAAGCTTGTTTCAAATCTTTGCAATTCCACTGTCTTAAAACCCACAAACTTTTGAAGGAAGGGTCTTGTTATTTCCCTTCTGCGTTAGATGGCAAATTATATAGCAGGTGCTGACTCAGGGCCTTGCCTAGCTAATTCTAATTTACCTAAGAAATGCCTCTCAAACTCTCAGTCACTTAAAATCTGACCGACTCTACAGAATTAACTGAAAAATTCCTGCCACATGGATAATAATTTTTCTCCCCAAAGTTACATGAGAATTAGCAGGTGATAATGGTTTAACAGCACATTCCCAGCAACAAAGACAGGCCAAATTATTCTCAACAGCCCTGGCTGTTACTTTAATCTTCTCACTTCTTCCCCATGTCAGAGCACAGCAGTTAATGACCTGCAATAAATCCTAGAAACTGCGACTTGAAAGCCGTGGAGGCCCAGCGAGGAAGCAGATCTATATTTTTTTTGAGAGGTGGTATCTAGGTTACCTGGGCCCAGCCAGGACTCCTAGATATTAAGGCTGTTTCTCTTTCAAGACCCACCTCAACATCTCTACTGTTTCACCCAGGGACTTGTATTTTTCCTTTTAATCACCTGTACCTATCCTCATGGGCTTCCCTGGTGGTTCAGACAGTAAAAAGAAAATCTATCTGTAATGCAGGAGACCCAGGTTCGATCCCTGGGACATGACTAAGCACCTATCCTTATGTCTGACCTTTCCAGAGGGCTTTGCTCTTTAAAGTTCAATGGCTGGGTTATCAGACACAGGTGATCCTAGCTGTGGTTTCAGAGGGGAACGACCCCAAAACCAGACAAGTCACATGCTGAGGTTCCCCAAGTCACATGCTGGGGCTGCAGCCATTGTCCTGTGGCACCGGAAGCCCCTCCCCTGCCCACACACCTATATGCATGTGGTCCCAGAAGGATTTCACGAGGCCACCAATGCTCCATACACACCTTTTGCTGTTGTTGTTCAGTCCTTCAGTCATGTCCAACTCTTTGCGACCCTATGGAGTATAGCCCACTAGGCTCCTCTATCCACGGAATTCTCCAGGGGCTCTTCCTGACCCAGAGATTGAACCCAAGTCTCCTGCTTTACAGGCAGGTTCTTTACCATTGGAGCCATCAGGGAAGAAGCAATTCCCCATTCAGCTAAATCTTCTCCACTTGGACGGTTCCATGTGACACAAACTAAGGTTGAATCACTCTCCAGGCTGCCTAACGCATGTGGTCCCAGAAGGATTTCACGAGGCCACCAATGCTCCATACACACCTTTTGCTGTTGTTTTTCAGTCCTTCAGTCATGTCCAACTCTTTGCGACCCTATGGAGTATAGCCCACTAGGCTCCTCTATCCACGGAATTCTCCAGGGGCTCTTCCTGACCCAGAGATTGAACCCAAGTCTCCTGCTTTACAGGCAGGTTCTTTACCATTGGAGCCATCAGGAAGACGCAATTCCCCATTCAGCTAAATCTTCTCCACTTGGACGGTTCCATGTGACACAAACTAAGGTTGAATCACTCTCCAGGCTGCCTGGGAAAGTGTTTAAACAAACTCTTTTCCTCTCTGGCAGCATCCCTGGAGAGCACCTAAGGGAATTCCTAAGGGAATGAACGTTGGCAAGTCCTTAACCTCAGCTCAGAAAACTTTTTCTCGACTTACTCAGTCAAAACCTGACCTGAACTTAACTGAAGCTAAATATTGTCTTTATCCCTTTTAAGACAAACATTGCCCCTTTCGCAGCAGAAACATAAATGCGTTTGACCACAGGAAACTATTCCAAACCTACTGGAGCTGTTACATGATATAGAATAGATGCACCATAATCTTTCCAAAATCTGAAAAATGTTAAATTCCACAGCACGTTTGTTCCCTGGGGTTTTGGCTGAAAGTCCCATCCCTAACATCACAGTCACAGGACACTCACAGTGTAGTGTGTGGAGCCTGGCAGCCTCTCATCCAAGAAGCTGGGAAACTGAAGAAGGGATGAGATACACTGCTGGTTCAAAACCCAGGGAATCGGGGGCTGAAATCCCAAACTGGCCCCTCGGCAAGGAGAGGCCGAAGAAACAGGCAACCCACCCCAGACTGGGTTTAGTAAGCAAGAGAACCATGTTTAGTAAGCAAGAGAACCATGTTTAGTAAGCAAGAGAACATACATACCAGGCTAGTCTTAGGCACCTCAAGATGAGTAGATCTCTGCAGCTGACGCCAGCATCTTGAGTGTGCAGCGTGGCCTTCCCTGGGCTCAGTCACACCTTCAGCCCAGATGGTCTCAACCACACAGGACTCTCTCAAGCCTGTGTCCTTCAAAATGGCTCTGGGACCAACTGGCGGGCAAGGACTGGGACGGGGTGAAGAGCCCTGGTCCAGCTCAGAGGTCAACCAACCATCAACCCTGTCCAGGACCTCCAACAGAGAACCAGCCTGCAATGCAGGGGGTATTCTCACTGGTTGGGGGAGGCCGGGCAGGGGTGCTTTTTCACGGAGGAGATATAACTAGCCAAGAAAGCGGCCTGGGGAGGCAAAGCCTTCCTGGAGGCGCAAAGGCACAGAAGCTCCAAGCTGTAGTGGACAGGTAGAATCAGGGAGCCAAAGGCCTTGAGGGGAACAGAAAATAGGCTGGAAAAGTCACTTAGGAAATGCCTTGAGTCCTCACTGATGCAAAGCTTGGTGACACCGCTGGGAACTGTTTGCAAGAAGTTAAGTCCTGGCCAAGCTGGAAAGAGCCCAGAGACGGTGACTGGCCGGGCGCCCCCTCTCCCGTCCAGCGACCCAGCGTAGAAGACGATGAAGCCGGAGGCTGGTGGAGTCTAGTCAGGAGGAGCTAAGGCTGCAGTGAGATCCTGAAGGTGGAAGGCAAAGGGGCCCAGGAAACATGCAGAACCCCATTCTCAGGAGCCTCCCATGTGAGCTGGAGGAGCTGGGAACCCCCAAAGAGTCCAAGGCAGGGGCCTTATCTCCTGCCATTCGCCATCACCACTGATGCTTACGCTGTGACTCCCCTGCTCAGCCAGGCCCTCAGCAAAGCTCTTCTTGTGTAGTTCACTTGTCCGTGGAGGCTTCATTATTTAAATCACAATTAATCCCCATGTGCGGGCACTTGCCTGAGAAGTCTGTTTAATTACCTCCCCTAAACTCCCCGGTGGCACACAGCCTGGTCTGCTTATTGATCACCCAGCCCCCCCATTTCCCCCTCAGAGCTCACGGCTGGAGCGGCTCCAGAGAACTGGTCAGGAGCAAATGCCAAGTGTCAGCATGCTCCTCCTTCTCACGTCCAGGTAGCTTCATGGTGGAGAACAGGGCTCAGGACAGTCCTCTGTTAGGACAGCATCCCAGGCCCCCACGGCCGATACCCAGGTGCCAACCCCGCTGGAGGGCAGTTTCATCCCTTCCCACTAGCCAGACACACGGTTGTCTCTGCATCTGTCTGTCTCAAGCAGTTGCCCCCCTCCTCAACACGCTGCCTACCCCGTGCCCATCCCAATCCCCGTCTTCCAGGGCCTCGTTCAGACCCCACTTTCTCTACAGCACCTTTCCTGCCCAGATTCCTTCTTCTCACCATGATGACCCCAGGGCCATGCTCCACACCTGGACAATTGGTTGGGCCAATCTCAGCCAGCAAAACTGACCCTGCCTCCTCTGAGCTCTAGTTATAGACTAAATGTTTGTGTGTCCACTCCCCACCCTCAAATCACCAGTCTGATGGTATTTGGAGGTGGGTGGGAACTTTGGGAGGTAATTTAGGTCACGGAGGTGCAGCCTTTATGCATGAAATCAGTGCCTTCATAAAAGTGACCTCCACTCATTACTCCTCTTTCTGCCATGTGAAGATACGAGATGTCAGCCTGCAACCTGGCAGAGGGCCTCACCGGAACCTGGCCATGCTGCTACCCTGATCAGCCTCCAGAACAGTCAGAAATAAATGTCTGTGGTGTATAAGTCGCCCAGTATCACACTTTGTTATTGCAGCTTCAACTGCCTAAGTCTGTCTCTCTCTTCCTCTCTCACCCATCACACAAACATACAAGCACACACACAACTCTAAGATCCAAGAAAAGAATCTCATGAAGGAGCAATTTGAAATGACCCAATCCAGTATTCCAGCCTGGAGAATTCCATGGAGTACAGTCCAAGGGGTCGCAATGAGTCTGACACAACTGAACGACTTTCACTTTCCCTTTTTCAGAAACAAGAAGCACCCCCAATGGAAAGGTTCTCACTTTGAACAGAGAGACATCTTTGCGAAGTAGACAGATGAGGTGTGAACAATCTATGTACTGCTGGTTCCGATCTTAAAATGGGGCTCAGAACTGAGTCATTTTCTCTCTTCCGTTTAAGCCTCTCCGTCTCAAATTCACACTGACGCCACTTTAAATCATTGGCTTCTTTATGGCTTTTCTATCTACCCCTTTTCTAATAGTCTATTTAAAGCTGGAAGATGAACTTCATTTTTTTCAAAGTGTAATTGGAGAAAATTTGCATGACCCACGAGGTAGCAAGTGGGTCCTAATTATGTATGATTCCCTCTAATAGGCCGGAGCTTGTTTGGAAAGTGTGATCTTATAAACTACTAGGTTTGCTTTTTATGGCAAATTGAACACCATTCCCCTTTCTTGCTTTACATATTCTCCTAATTAGGGGAGATAAAATAGATTTTTGACCTGAAAAAAAGTGATTTCTTTCCAAGAGCCTACATTTGTATGGAAAATTAAGCTCATTTCAGTCAGCTGCACCCTCTAATTTAGAGCTGTTGTCAGCATAAAGTAGCATCATGAAAGATTTCCCCATCAGGAGCTCTTACGCAATCAAGACCTTAAGGTGACATTCTCAAGTTCAGGAAGGACAGTGAGGCTTGCTCCTCCAGTGGCCTCAGAAAGTCTGGTGTGAGACTTGCATTTCCCTAAGGGTGATTTAAATTGTGTCTGTATTTTGCTTATCGGTTCCTCGGGAGGCAGAGCACTTGACATTAATAATAATTGCTCCTCCTCCTTGAACCCGACAGTGCTCCAGGCAAGTGAGCCAGCTGCTTTTGTGAACCAGTCCTGGGCCTGAGGCGGCTCCTTGGTGGCACCTGGTCCTTCAGCAGCGATGAAGCAGCTGTCCTCGGGGTCCCCGGGGAGCCTGAGTGGTAGTGGTCCTTCCTGTCCTTCTTTATGGGCATACAAAGGGGCAAGAAGTAGGGGAAGAGTTTGGGGGGAGAGTGTGATGAGATGTGAGTCTTCCCAGGGTTGGGGGTGGTGGTAGAGGGAATATAACCAAGCAGGACCCTACGAGGCCTTTCCAGAGAAGACCCCCACCCATGTCCTCTGCCTGCCTTTTGTCTGTAGCAAAAACTTTAGTCAAAGAATAAATGTAATCAGAGAAATGAGGAAATGCAGAAAGAAAAGAAAACAGTCAAGCAGGACAAAATACTCATAGCTCAGTTATTACACAAAGTCAAGGACCTTTAGTTCTTCCTCAAGGACTGTAGATAATATTCTGAGCCGTGTCCTGTGAGCTGTTTTGCAGATATGAAAACCCCATTAGGTGGACAAGGTTACTGTATGCTGTCCACGAGCACGTGGACCGCAGGCCGGTTGGAACCAGAAGGTTGATGATGCTGACTCTTGATTACCTCACCACCAACCAATCAGAAGACTGTCCACGAGTTGATCACGCCCTGCTTCGTGAACACCAACTCCTCACTACCCTCTCTGGGGCGGGACACACAGTTTTGAGGGCATTAACCTGCCATGGCCTCCTTTGCCTGGCAAAGTAATAAATCTATTTCTTTCTATTACATCACCCCAAATTGTGTCTCTGAGATTTAACCCGGCACCAGTGCACAGAGGCTGAATTTCAGCAACAGGAAGTCTGTAATTATCCAGAAAGTATCACTGTGATCCTGGGTAATGGATTCCCTGACTTCTGCTCTCACTCCAAGTGGGGAGAAACTCTTCTTCCAGACTTTAAAACCCCCCTCCCATCGCTATAGGTGGCAGATACACACTGACTCTGTAAAGAGGCCACACACACAGACTGTGTGGGTTCAAGGGAGAAAGCACCAGAATCAAACAGCCATTAGCAGGGTGAAACAGCAACACTTCCATCCCTTCTGGGACCCATAACAAGAGCTTGAAGTGGGAAGCGGACAGGCTGAAAGCAGTGGGTTAGGTCCACAGTGAGGAAAATCCCACCTCCCTCTGCCCTGTAGCTGCCTTACTCGGCCTCCTCTCCAGCCAGCCAGTCCTCTGAGAGTGCAGCTGCTGGTGGAGTGTCCTGTCCCCTGAGACGGACCTCCTAGGCACCCATAGACGTGAACCCCAACAAGACAGTCACGTCAGAACACAGAGACAGACTGAGGGTGGCAAACTGACTGGAAGGGCCACATGTTCGCTGCTTTGGACTTCTGGGCCATTTGGTCTCTGCTGCAATTGCTCAAGCAACTGTAGCATGAACGCAGCCTCAGATGATAAGTCATCAGTGTGACTGCGTGCCAAGAAAACTTTGTTTATAAAAAGAGGCAGTGGGTCGGATTTAGCCCACAATCTGCCACCCCTGGACTGTGGCAGACCCACCCTGCATATCGCAAGCTTAACCTACGTGGAGTACATCCATGATCCAGAAAGTTGCTTATGGGATAAGATACACCTGCTTGTCTTTCTGTGCCTCTCAAGACCTTACTCCTAATTATCTGCTAATAACTCCTCTGAATTAGAACTTGCACCTCCTCCAGTCAAACAACTCTTGAGCAAAACAGTCCATTACATATTGAGCACAACCAAGATGTGTGAGACAAATGCACAGCTTCTTAGAACGTAGCTCTGGCTCAGTGATACCCTGCAATTTACAATTCCAAGCAGAAAAACTTCTTTGAACAAAATATCTACATTCAGTTTCAGGGCTCCTTTAGTTTTCTCCGAGAGCAATGGGAGGAGGGTCTTTATGTAACTAACAAGCCTCAGGGGATTTCTCTTAGGAACAAAAGCATCATCTTTGTCCAAGGAAATAAACTTTTCTTCCCTGAGAGGAGAAGCATGCTCGCAGCTCTTCACCAAGATTCCAGAATAAGTCTTAGGGCCGAGAATAAGTCTGCAACCACCAACAACACTGTCCCCAACACATGATACCCCAGCATCACAGCTTGACAAGTGCAAGCAAGGGAAGGGCAGGACCATGGGGCAGGGCACAGGCTGGAGCTCTGACTCAGATTTGGAACTGGAGGAGGTCACACCCGGGCAGAGATTGGAGGGTGGGTGGCAGTCAGGTGACGGGAGAGAGAAGGAAAGAAAAGTTCAGGCAGAGGAAACAACAACTCCTGCTGCTCTCCTCGGAGCAAAAAGAGCCCAGAGCTTTCTAGAATTTCAAAGAGGTTCAGTGAGATTTGAGGGAGGAGCCCAAGGATGGTTCCAGAGAGGTAATGAGGGTCCAAATGATGAAAGATGGGGAAGGTCAACTTAGGACGTTTGGAAGGGAGTCCATGAAGCACTTTAGGCAGAAGTGGGATGTAATCCGTTTGCCTTGTCAAGAGTAGTGATTAAAGAGAGAAGGAAAGAAAAGTTCAGGCAGAGGAAACAACAACTCCTGCTGCTCTCCTCGGAGCAAAAAGAGCCCAGAGCTTTCTAGAATTTCAAAGAGGTTCAGTGAGATTTGAGGGAGGAGCCCAAGGATGGTTCCAGAGAGGGTAATGAGGGTCCAAATGATGAAAGATGGGGAAGGTCAACTTAGGACGTTTGGAAGGGAGTCCATGAAGCACTTTAGGCAGAAGTGGGATGTAATCCGTTTGCCTTTGTCAAGAGTAGTGATTAAGTAGGGACTTCCCTGGTGGTCCAGTGGTTAAGACTTTGCCTTCCAAGGCAGGGGTGTGGGTTCAGTCCACACCCCTGGAGCTAAGGGTCAGGGAGCTAAGATTCCACGTGCCTCAAGGCCAAACAACCAAAATGTGGAACAAAACAATATTGTAACAAATTGAATAAAGACTTGAAAAATGGTCAACACATAAAAAAAATCTTAAGAAGAAAAAGTCAGGATTAGAACTCTTGGAGCATTTATCTCTGCACCAGGACCTGGGCTCTGCACTTTCAAAGCACCAACCCCATTCATCCTTGGGAACAGCCTGCTGTAATAGCAGAGAGAGGGACCTCAAAGCAGACCCCCCCAGGCCACACACCTGAGAGGGAAACCCGGGCTCCTGATTCTCCTCTGAGCTCAGACATCAGAACTGAGCCCGCAGACCTTTTGTATCTTCAACATGATATGAACTACACAGACCAAAAGCCGGAAAAGACAATAACCGATATTCAGGAGATGCTCATTTCATGGCTAATTTCTCCAGACTCAGAATGTATCACTTTTGTGCAGTCACTGAAATGGACTCAGTCAAATAATAAAGAGCATTTAGAAGCTATGAAGAAGAAAGAGGGGGATAATTAAGCCAGATGACTTCGCTCAGCGTGAAACAAAGAAATCACTCAAAAGAATTTACCTTTTCCTTGAAGGAAAAAGGGAGAGAGAAGGCAGCGCTTTGTTTTCTCCCGTTTGCCTTTGAGATGTCAAACTTATTTTTCACATCTTAATTCTCCACTGAGTTTATGTTAGTTCGCGGAGGGTAGGAGGTGGGGTACCGGTTCTGCTCAAGTGCCCTGGCGTGGACTTCAGGGAAAAGGCCAGTGTGTACTGCTAGAAAAGGAGGGATGGTCTGCCCCTCGCAGGAGGCTTCAACAACAGCCTGACAGTGACCCCAGCTGCGCCTCTCCAATTGACTTTTCCCTCTGAAATGTCAAGAACATAGGCCATTACCGTCTTCTTTAAAAGTAAGAAGATTTTTAAAACTACCAGACAGCCCAGGGGTAGATGGCTGCCTGCAATGCTTGGAAAAATAATGTGGAATGGTAAAGGGTGAGAAGCGCTAGGAATCTCTAATTTCACCAACATTCCTGGTCCTCTGCTTTGACTTCCAGAAAGCTCAGAGCTTGACCCAGGTTCAGTCACTGTTGAAAGTGAAAGTTGCTCAGTCCTGTCTGACTCACTGAGACCGCATGGACTGTCCATGGAGTTCTGTAGGCTACAGTACTGGAGTGGGCAGCCTTTCCCTTCTCCAGGGGATCTTCCCAACCCAGGGATTGAACCCAGGTCTCTTGCATTGCAGACAGATTCTTTACCAGCTGAGCCATAAGGGAAGCCTAGTCACTGTTTAAGCATGATTATAAGACAGTAAGTGTGATTTTGATGTTTTTTACTTTCTGATCTCTTTTTTTCTGGATCTACTAATGACACTAATGGTAAAGAACCTGCCTGCCAGTGTAGGACAGGTAAGAGACTCAGGTTCAATCCCTGGTCAGGAAGATCCCCTGAAGAAGGGAATGGCAACACATGCCAGCATTCTTGCTGTGAAACCCCATGGACCAGAGGAGCCTGGCAGCCTACAGTCCACGGGGTCTCAAGAGTCGAACATGGCTTATCAGCTAAACAACAACAAATGGGGTGTTACCATTAAACAAGTCATTTAACCTCTGTGGGACTCAGCTCCTCATTTGTAAATGACAAGAACATCTCTCTTACAGGAGCTTGTTTAGGGTTATATAAAATTTTGTGCAGAAAACATCTGATGAACATGAGGAAACACTATTCAAATAGGGAGGATAATTAGTTTTCCATTTCAGGAATGTCTTCTGTGGTCCAGTGACACATTCGCAGGAGCCCTGCACAATCCTAGGTGGTGATGCCAGCGGGGTCCTCAGGCCAGATGGCTCTGTCCCTTAACTTTAGCTGTGACCTAAAAGGAATCCAGAAGTAAAGTGAAAGTGTATATGAAATGCATTTCATTTTATAGTCCTATGAAATAGCATTGTTCGGGGCATTCAGTTGTATAATATGTTCATATTAAGGTTGAAAATAAAACATTTCTGGAATTTTAACTCACAGTCAGGTTTATAACCTTCCAGGTAGGACACCAGGGGGATTCTTCCCTAGGAAAATTGTGCAGTATCTGGGATTTAGGAAGTGTTCAATAAATGTAAACACTTACTTCTGGTGCAGTTTGAAATGCAGAATATTTCTTATTTCTTATTTCTGTGCAGAATATTTCTTTTGGAGCAAATGTCTCTTGGGATTTTTTTTTCTGGCAAATCAGCTCTTTCTCTGTCTCTGTCTCTCCCTATGTCTCTCTGTCTCTCCCTCTCTGTCTCCCCCATCTCTGTCTCTCTCTGTCTCTCCCTGTCTCTGTCCCTGTCCCTGTCTCTCTCTGTCTGTCTCTCCCTATGTCTCTGTCTCTCCCTGTCTCTGTCTCTCTGTCTCTCCCTCTCTTTGTCTCCCCCTGTCTCTGTCTCTGTCTCCCCCTTTCTCTGTCTCTCCCTGTCTCCCCCTGTCTCTGTCTCTCCCTGTCTCTGTCCCTGTCTCTCTCTGTCTCTGTCTCTCCCTCTCTCTCTGTCTCCCCCTGTCTCTGTCTCTGTCTTTCCCTGTCTCTCCCTCTCTCTCTCTTTTGTTAGCCCCTCTCCCTGTCCTCTCCCCCTCCTCCCTCTTTCCTTTTCCGTCCTCTCCCTCTGTAAGTCTCCACAGTTTTGAGTTTGGGACTGGCGCAACCCTCTACTGTGTGGCCTTTTCCCTCTTCAAACCCAGCACCTGCGTGTATCTCTGTCTCTCCCTCTCTGTCTCCCCCATCTCTGTCTCTCTCTGTCTCTCCCTGTCTCTGTCCCTGTCCCTGTCTCTCTCTGTCTGTCTCTCCCTATGTCTCTGTCTCTCCCTGTCTCTGTCTCTCTGTCTCTCCCTCTCTTTGTCTCCCCCTGTCTCTGTCTCTGTCTCCCCCTTTCTCTGTCTCTCCCTGTCTCCCCCTGTCTCTGTCTCTCCCTGTCTCTGTCCCTGTCTCTCTCTGTCTCTGTCTCTCCCTCTCTCTCTGTCTCCCCTGTCTCTGTCTCTGTCTTTCCCTGTCTCTCCCTCTCTCTCTCTTTTGTTAGCCCCTCTCCCTGTCCTCTCCCCCTCCTCCCTCTTTCCTTTTCCGTCCTCTCCCTCTGTAAGTCTCCACAGTTTTGAGTTTGGGACTGGCGCAACCCTCTACTGTGTGGCCTTTTCCCTCTTCAAACCCAGCACCTGCGTGTGGAGTGCTTTCCCCGAGCTCAGCACTTTGACACCTTACATTGGTTCATTGCATCCTGACGACCCACGAGGTAGTGACCACTGCTCCCATTTTGCAGATGAGAAGAGTGAGGCTCAGAGAGATTCAAAGTCTCACCCAGGATTTTACCATCAGTGATAGAGCCGACTGAAACCCAGGCCTCCAACCTCGCTGTTCTTTCTGCTCCATTCAGAGTGAGGTGGAGGGCACATATCCCTTGATCGGCTTCCTGCTCTGTACTCTAGAGGCGTGGTATGATGTCATTCTGTTTTAAATAATTTCAATCAACACCTCCAAGGGCAGTGGGGGAAGGTGTTTGGAAGTTCATTTCATGAAGGCTTGGCCTTATTTGGATAAAGAACCAAGATACTTTGTGTATGATGTTAACACATTCAATTATCAGCAAAGCTTTTTTTTTTTTTAATAACAGGGACAATCTGTATACTGAGTCCAAGTGGAGAAGTGAGACCTCAACACTAATGTTCCCCCGAGTAATACCCACTCCTCCAACAGGAAAGGGGAGTGGGTGCTAGAGAAGAGTCCTCGCCTGACATGACCAAGTCGGGCTCCATGGAAACCCAGATGTTATCACATCTGTACAGCTTTTTCCCTCCTCTTCCTGGAAAGAGAAATAACGAGCTCTTGAAATTCAAATTCCCATTGACTCTGAAGTCATGAGCATATTTAAAAACGGTGTGAGGCTGTGACATTTACAATCCTTAAATTCATGTCAGGGAATAAATCCGGAATCACCTCCAATCACTGAATAAGAAGCAGCCAGGCGTCTCTAGCCCTATGGGAGCAGGGGTTGGGAGGCTCCAGCAATGATAACATTCAGAAAATGCTGGGAGGTGCAGGCTGGGGGTGAACACCCTCAGCAACCCAGCCTTTAGACACCTGCAGATGTGCTTAAAAATCGGGGGGAAACAGAGACCTAGCAGCAGAGAGGAGAGAACAGGACCCCCGGGGGCCCAGCCTTGTTGCTTGCCAACCCCCACCTGCGTGGCCCACTGGCTCTGCCTGCAGGCACAGGTGTGTGGGCAGCAAAGTGGATGTGGCATTCTGGGACAGGTGTGTGCCTTTCTCAGCCAGAAATGCATCCTCATTAAGACAGAATAAGGCTCCCGCCATGACGTCAGGGGTGCTTGGCTGTATTGCTGCAGTGGGGCCCTTTATCCAGGAGCTCAATACACTCGTCTTGGCAGGGCTGACAGGTAAGCATGTGAGAGCCGCGTCTCTGGCCACCTTCCACGCTGAAGACACACCTGCCAGTCCTGTGGGTGGGGGTGGGGGCCTTCCCGTCAGTCTCCCTGCCCAGCCTCTCTGAAAACGCTAAACATCGCCCACCCTCTGAGGGTGGGGGCTGGGGGAACTCACTGCAGCCTGCTGGCTGCAAGAGCTGTGTTTCTTTTCTCTCCAGCTCCATCTGCCCAGGTCCAAAGAAGATGAGGAAGGGGGAACGTGGAGAGAGCTCCGTAGGCTAAAATAAACACCCGCCCTCCAGAGACCAGAAAAGCATCTTGGTTTTACTTTTTGAACTTACTTCCTGCACCCAGATGAGAACAAAGAAAAGGTTGAAACTCGAGAAGAATCATTTCTCCGTTTTTCTAATAGGTTTCATGCCTAGAGGTGGAGAGGAGGGTACCCAGGTGTTGATCCTGCCCTGCCATCCCACCAAAAATCAAGCAGTTTTTGAGTTTGAGTTCTGGGAAAGAGATAAACTGACCCACAGACGGTACTAGTTCCCCAAGAACAGTGCACTGTGTGCGGGCTGGCTTTCTGCTCTCAGAAGGTCTCTTGTCGCCCAGCTAGGTTAGAAGCTTCCAGGAGCCTGTGTGATCAAACTCTTTGTGGTCCCATGAGATTGAACCACGTGCCCAACACCCTTCTAGAATTCCTTATCTAAGGCTCCAAAGACCCTCTGAAGTCAATCAGTTCAGTTCAGTCGCTCAGTCGTGTCTCTTTGCAATCCCATGGACTGCACTATGCCAGGCTTCCCTGTCCATCACTAACTCCCAGAGCTTACTCAAACTCATGTCCATGGAGTCAGTGATGCCATCCAACCATCTCATCCTCTCATCCCCTTGTCCTCCTGCCTTCAATCTTTCCCAGCATCAGGGTCTTTTCTAATGAATCAGTTCTTTGCATCAGGTGGCCAAAGTATTGGAGCTTCAGCTTCAGCATCAATCCTTCCAGTGAATATTCAGCACTGATTTCCAAAGGGACTCTCAATAATCACCCTCATTTTACCAACAAGAGCCCTGAGGCCCAGGGAACCTGAGGTCATGCTGCAAATTTGGGACTGGGAGCTGGGAGGCTGGACTTTGTTTCACTCTCAGCCCAGATCACTGAGTGTCTCAGACCACAAGGCAAAGAAAATGCAGCATTGATTAATGGAGTGAAAAGTCGTAAACAGCTTCAGAACAAGGGCAGGACTGGGTGCTATGGTCATTACGTGGACACTCCTTCAATCCCAGGCAGGGCTGGCATCCTGCCCTTGGGGCCACTCGGGCCCTGGGTGCTCCCTCTGGGATCTCAGAGGTGTGACCGTGGGGCGACCTGCCTCCAGACGCCCTTGGTCAGACTATCGTTTCTCCCATGACCTGGCCCCAGGGCCCTCACGGTCACCCCGCTGCACACAGGCACCTGCGACCTCACACAAGGACACGCGGCCCGTGACTCCTGCAGCATGGGCACAGCCTAGGAGGCACCCTCTACCCCACACCCTCATCGCCCGGGTATCAGCCACCTTGGCAAACCATCCTGGGCCTAAGGCCATCCCAGGTCATTTCCAGACCGGACGACCCAAGAAAGCCTGCCACAGACACAGTGTCAAAAATGTCTCTCCCCTATTAGCCCCAGAACCCCCCAACCTAGGTGACGAAAACATGGCACTTGTTACTAAAGGAGTCTCCTCCGTGCCTGACGTGTATGGCTACTACCAGCCCCAGTAGGGTTCCATTCATAAAACCTGGACTGGGCACCGAGCTGGATGAGGCCCTCAGGGGGACCGCAGGGCAGGACACAAGCTGGGCCCTCAAGAGCCCATCCAAGGCAGGAGTGCCCCTGGGGCCACAGCAGCACAAGTGCTGGCCCAGCGTTTACGTTTTCATCACCTAACAAAAGCAGTGGAATCAAGGAGAAAGGGCAGACTTTAAGACACAGTGTCAAAAATGTCTCTCCCCTAAATCCCCAGAACCCCCCAACCTAGGTGACGAAAACATGGCACTTGTTACTAAAGGAGTCTCCTCCGTGCCTGACGTGTATGGCTACTACCAGCCCCAGTAGGGTTCCATTCATAAAACCTGGACTGGGCACCGAGCTGGATGAGGCCCTCAGGGGGACCGCAGGGCAGGACACAAGCTGGGCCCTCAAGAGCCCATCCAAGGCAGGAGTGCCCCTGGGGCCACAGCAGCACAAGTGCTGGCCCAGCGTTTACGTTTTCATCACCTAACAAAAGCAGTGGAATCAAGGAGAAAGGGCAGACTTTGCTGGCTATGGGTTCAAATCAGATTTTGCCAGGAACCGGTCCCATCTCTTACAACACAGAAGGTCACATCACTTTGTGAGATATGTTTTTCGAGCATCACGGTGTTGAAGTGATGGCAGCAAGCTTTCTCACAATTCAAGAGAAGGCCGCAGGCATACATGCAGACCTGCGGATAAAAGCCGACTGTTTGCAGAAGTGCCTTTCTTACTGCAAAGTGGCTGGCTTAGAAACTACTAGAATTGCTACACTTCCCAAGAGGTTAAGTTATCTGCTGAAGCTGTGAGTGGAGCTGATCCCCTGTATTAAAACAGTGGATGAACAAAGAAGGCTACACCTTAAGTAGGTTTTTAATTTGGATTAAAAATGGTCTCCGGAACCTAATCTCAATGGAAGACGTACATGCCCCAAGTTTAAGGCAGCAAAGAACGAGTCGCCTGCACTCCTGGTGCAAATATCAGTGAATTTAAAATGAGATACTCTGCTGGTTCTCCTATTACTAACTTTTATGGTTTCTTCAGCTTTTCAGTCACTGTAGATTTTGAGTAGTCTGCTTTTAATCTTATTTTCCTATAAGGCTGATAATTTTTATTAGGCAATTTTGAAGAACCCAGAGGTTTTGGGGGGCTTCCCAGGTGGCACTAGGGGTAAAGAACCCACTTGCCAATGCAGGCTAGACCTAAGACATGCCGGTCTGATCCCTGGATCAGGAAGATCCCCCACGGAATGGCAGTCCACTCCACTTCTTGCCTGGAGAATCCCATGGATAGAGGAGCCTGGCAGGCTACAGTTCATAGGATCGCGCAGAGTCAGATACGACTGAAACGACTTAGTACGGCAAGGGTTTTAGGGCTACTTATGATAGCGCATTTCCCCTGGAGAAGGAAATGGCAACCCACTCCAATATTTTTGCCTGGGAAATCCGGTGGACAGAGGAGCTTGAAGGGCTACAGTCTATGGGGTCTAACAGGAGTCAGATGTGACTTAGCAACTAAACAGCATCAAAATATGCTGTCACAGCAAAAATGCATAAATATATGTGTGTACGTGTGTACAAGTATGTAAATGAGTGTGTGTGTGTGTCCATAACCAGCATGTAGTAAGTGATTTGTAAATGGAGACTTTTGCTTTGAATTCATCTCTACTCTGCATCTGGAGTTCCCATTGAGACTTGGCGCTGCAAGAACTCAGAAAAGCTGACATTGCTGGAAGGAGGCATGTCTGGGGCCAGCTTGTTCTGCACAAACAGGAGAGTCTGAGTCTGGGGTGAGCCTTAGCCCTGACTGTCACGGATCAGAGGGCACTGGCTGCGGCCTTCTTACTGAAGCTCTGACTCCTGTCAGTCAGCATTCCTGCTGCGAAAATGTGATGGCATTTTGCTGTAGGCCGGTGCTTCTCCAAACGTGGTCGCCCCCTCATCCGCACCTGTATCATCAGCAGCACCTGACAACTTTTAGAAAGGCAAATCTCAGGGCTGACCTGCTGGATGGAGCGTCTGGGGGTGGGGTGTGGCCCCCACCTGGCTTTCACCAGGCCCTCCAGGGCATTCTGATGCACCTGAAGTTCAAAAACCAATGGTCTAAAGAGAAACTGAACACTTCCTTTGAAAATCCCCAAGTTGGAGACACCACTCCGACTCGTTCATTCATTCAGTTGTCCATTTTCTCCTTTAACAAATCTACATTGAGTACCTATGATGAACTAGATACTGTTTTAGGTGATGGAATGGCTAATACAGACAAACATCCCTGTTGTTTTGGATCTATAGAAAGTAATAGTTAAGCTATCCGACTCAGGAAACAGCCTGCCCGGTCTGGGTCTCAGGCTCACTGTTCTCTGGCTGTCTGACATGAGTCCATGTTACTTAAATGCCCCATGCCTCAGTTTTCCCATCCGTACAATGGGATACTAATGATGCCTGTTTCACAGAGTTGTGATGCGGGTCAGATGGCTATTTAAAACTCTCCCTAAGAGATAGGAAGCACTTGAAATATGACTTAAATGGAATATCTAATCAAGTATAATAATAGAGGTCATGGTAAGCCCAATTTCAGAAGAAAATGTGATGCACGTCTTCTCTAAGAAACCTTTGTGATGACGTACGGCAGAAGGTAGACTCCTGATACGAGTCATTTACAAAGATGATCACTTAAAAACCAAGAGCCAGCTTCCCCCCATGGTGTGCAGCTTAGCTGGGTGTCTGCCCCTGCGGCTCCTCAGGCCAGGGAGGGTCTGTCTGTCCCATCCTGGTTAATGCATTAGAACTGAGAAGGCTTCCAGGGAAACGTGTCTGAGGACCTAATGACCAGACCTCCAAGCATAAGGAAATCACCTGCTCCCTGTCACCCTGGAAGGCAGAGCCAGCAGATGGGGAGATGTCCCTGGGAGGCAGGTGTGAACTCCAGAAAAGGGGGGGCATTGCTCAGAGTGAAGGCTTTGCAGCCAGCCTCTGCACAGATGTCCCCCTGGGGCTGACTGTGCTGTTTTCTAGGAAATCTGCTTGGAGAGAGGAGGCTGGATCACAAGGCCCCCTCCCACCCTATAACTGATCAAATCCTCAGACTGAACCTATTTAAAATATCTGCCCTTTTCCAGTTCAGCAGAGGCAGCTCTGAGCTCACCTGTGCTCACTACCCCCAGCTCCTGCAGCCCCCAAATATGCCCAGATGGCTGGGCATCTTGAGAGATGTAATGGTTGCATCACTTCATGAGTGAATGAGGAGTAAACAATTCACTTCCCAGGTCTCCTGTTGAGTTTAAACATAAGACAGCAGGCTCCAATCAGGAGAAACCTGGCAGGTTTTTTTCTAGGGCCCAAAGCTAGGCTAAATACTGATTTTGAAACAGAATAAAAAGAAAAAAAAAAAAAAGGCAGAGTTGAAGGTACATATTTTCAGGCTCCAAATGTTAGTCTGAGAACTGAGCTCCTCCTGGTATGCAGCTCTGGGCTGAGGGCAAGAGGGAGGATGAGAATGCTCAGACTGCTCTCTGAGCCTCCAGGATCCAGCTGGAGAGGAGATGGGCACATGGAACAGCCCAGAAAGCAGTTAACCACTGGCCTGAGACCTCACCGGGTGGTATCCATCCCCACGTGATTCTGTGTGCCGGAGACCCAGGGACAGTCAGGCTCTGCTGTGGAAGAGATGCCAGCTAGTCGGGGGACAGACGGTTGTCTGCGATCACCAGGGTCCCTGTAACAGAAGCAGGTTGGAGGAAGGTGACGGGCAGGGTCCTAAACCCAGTCTGAGGGGTGGAGTGTCTGGAAAGCTCCCAGAGATGAAGCACAACCTCAGTTCTGGAGAACAAGTCCAGGATGCAAGGGCAGGCCATGCCAGGCCGAGGGCAGCCCCCGTCCGGGCAAAGAACTGGGGGCATGCTTGGATGAGGATGGCTTCCATGAGCTGGGGGCCTCCAGGGCCCTGAGCCTGGCAGCATGCTGTGCTGTGCTCAGTTGCTCAGTCGTGTCCAACTCTCTGTGACCCATGGACTATGGCCTGCTAGGCTTCACTGTCCATGGGGATCCTCCAGGCAAGAAAACTGGAGTGGGTTGCCATTTCCTTCTCCAGGGGATCCTCCTGACCCAGACCCAGGGATCAAACCTTCAGTCTCGTATGCCTCTTGCATTGGCAGGCAGTTCTTTACCACGAGGGCCACCTGGGAAGCCTGGCAGCATAAATAGAAGGAATTCCTCTTCAACAAGTCACCTACTTGAAAGCTAAGCCCAGGCCCTGCAGTTCTGCGAAGGATAGTGGCTGAGGTCTCAGCTCAGCCCTAACTCCAGTGTTGACTGGATTTGAGATTTCTTCATCTAAATTCACAGCTTAAAGATTTCTTTGTGTGTATAGTCACTTCAGTTGTGTCTGACTCTTTATGACCCCATGGATTGTAGCCCACCAGGCTCCTCTGTCCATGGAATTTTCCAGGCAGGAATACTGAAGTGGATTGCCATTATTTCTTTACTCAAGTTCTTAGAAATCAGACCCAATTGTTAGGGGAAGCACACTGATTGAAACCGCCCACCCTGGCCAGGTACCATAGTAACCATTTGCATGAGTTGTTTTATGACAGGAGATCCTGATAAGGAATAAGGTACTAATAAGCCACCACCAACCGGAAGAGTTCGGGAAAAGTCTAAAGGAGACACCGCGGGTCCATCCAGTTCCAGAATCCCTTTCGCTAGCGTCCATCTTGACTGAGCAATGCGTGCGCCACCAGGAAAGCCTCTGAATTAGAATGATCAGTCAAAGACCACCCGGAAACTAATCCCATCACCATAAAACCTGACATTGCAAGCCATCTGCAGAGCAGTTCTCCTGGGTTTCCTTACTCTACTGCTCTCCACCCGGGTGCCCTTTCCCAATAAAATCTCTTGCTTTGTCAGCACATGTATCTCCTCGGACAATTCATTTCCAAGTGTTAGACAAGAGCCCAGTTTCTGGCCCTGGAAGGGGTCCGCCTTCCTGCAACACAATGACTAAGGGAGATTCCATTGCTTATTCTCCCATCTTAAGAAAGAGAAAACTATCTTAGACTCAAATCTTTGCTGCCCATCAACTCAGTTTTTCTGAGCGCGGATAATGTACCTGGCATCAAGTGTTTTGGTTTATAGCTAGGTGGTCATTAGCCTGAATGGATCCTTATCAGCAAGATACAGCTTGCCCCAAACCTTACCTGTTTCAGGAAGCCTTCCTAACTTTGGCAATCCACTCTAGCACTCTTGTCTGGAAAATCCCATGGATGGAGGAGCCTGATAGGCTACAGTCCATGGGGTCACAAACAGTTGGACACAACTGAGCGACTTCGCTCACTCATTGTTCCCTTAGGGCTGATGCTAAGGTTAAGTCACAAACTTTAACCCTACATTTGCAAGCCTATTCATTCGGGCATTGCTGGAGGGGGCCTGGGAGCAAAGCCCATCAAGTTCATAGCTCATGGCCCAGGGCAGGACTTATCAATTGTCTCTAAAATGAAGGTTTTCTTCACCCAGGGGCAAGTAGCTAGCTGTTAAGTAGCAGGTGGTATGGAAGCCAAATCAGAGAGGTCTGGGGAATAGCTTCTCCAGTTTACAGCTCCTCCAATGAGAGCTGTCTCTACAGAAGCAAAGGTAGATGGACAGAAGGCAAGTTTGTGATCCATGGTAAGGCAGGCGAGAATCCATGAGCCCCATATGGTTCAAGGAGGTTTCTAGGCTCACAAAGGTGACACTCCGAGACACTGAAGGAAATGGCCAGAGCTTTCAGAGCCATTCGAAAAAATGGAAAATAATTTCCAAAAGTGAGGGCAGGCAAAAATTTAGAAACTGCAGCCCAGTTAGTTTGTGTCTGTTGCTGGCAGAAATCTATCAATGGGGGATCAGCCAGATGGTATGTGTAATTCGTGCTTAGAAATGTGCTAGGTACAGAGATTAGCTTGTATGAACAAAACACTTGATAAAACCCTTTTTTTGCAAGGTCCTGTGAGTGGGTTTTGTTTGGAGGCAGGTTTGTGTCTCTGCTTTCAAATAATCAGAGTTGTTCAACAGCTCAGTGAGATACTCTGAGAGTGAGCTCTCCATCACTAGAGGTAAATCAACTAACATTCACATTAACATCTGCCGGCACTGCTCTAGAGACAAGCATAGTGTTGGGGTCTAGAGTGAGAAGACCCAAACTCAAGGATTCACTTGCCAGTTGCTACCTGTATGACCTCGGGAAGTTCACTTTACCTCTCTGACTCTTGTCAGCCTCCTATATAAAGTGAGGATAAGCCTTTATAGAGAGGTTATAAGCTACAGAGGGGTTGTAAGTCATAAATTACATGAGATGATGTTCATAAAAGCATTTTATACACTAAAAGATGCCATACTAATGTGTGTTATCATTAAGATTTTAGGAGCTTGGAAATAAAGGACTCTTGAGGCTGGTAGCAGTTCGTGCAGACTGCAGGATCTGAGGCTGGCAGTCTGAAGCCTGGATAGAAATAAAGCGCCATGAAGCATATCGTGCCAGCTCTGGCACGCAGTGCACAGATTATTACTCAAACTCCTCATTCAGTTGCAATGATTATTTTAAAGCATCGAGGCGGGGTTGGTGTATCAGCTTGCAAGTTGGCATATTTTTATTTTGGTTTACTCCAAGTTGGAAAAATGATGGATTGGGTACTCTAGGTCCACAGACGGTCAATGAAATTCCCCACCTAATTAAAGAAATTGACAGATGGAAATGAGTTTCATGACCTTAGAGCCCCAGCTCACTGATGGGCTTGGAGCGAGGTCGCGGGCTGTTCACAGGGCCTCTGTGGGGAGAAGGATGTCTGCAGCTGGACAGGACACTGTCCTCTGTCCCTCAGAGGGGCTGCAGAGCGCTGTGTTTTGGAGGCTGCTTCTCAGCTGGGACTTCCAGGAGCTGGCTGAAGAGTCCTGCAGATAGATCCAGCTGGAGGAGCTCATTCCTGGAGCCTGGAGGGCATGACTGCATCTCATTCTCATTTGCTGTGTCCTCCACTTCCTCGTATGTTTCCACCAGGGAGGATTTTTCGAGCAGCTAACTCGACTCAGCAAAGCTTTGTCTCTCCTGGGCATGAGACCTGGGCCCAGCCTTGTCCCCAGACAGGATTCCCTGGACCTCAGAGCCCCCAGAACCGAGGCACTGAGCTGACCCGGCATTTATCACTGCCGGTCCCCTCGGATTCCAGCCCTGCAGCTGCGGGCCCTGGGAGGATAGCAGACCTGGAGAATGGAGCCCAGGAAACGTATCAGGAGAAGCTGCTTTGTTAAGGGATCCCCACAATAAGAGGATGGTTGAATCGGGTGACTCCTAAGACCATTTCCAGTGTCCTAAGGAATTACAGTTTTGCAGAGTAGTTAAATTTCTGAAATATCGGAACACTACATAGCAAATGGCATTAGTGTTTAGGCGCTGCCACTTAGTGACCTGAGCATCCTTGGAAAAGCAATATTTCTCACTGCTACTCCATTCTGCATCCATAAATAAGAGTGAAATGCTCTATCTCCCAGAAGGAATTTAAGTTCTAGAGAAAAATATGCATGTCAAGTGCCCCAAAAGCTTGACTGGCACATAGTAGGGACTCAATAAATGTTCATTAGTTCCTTTGCCCTACGTGTCTGACAAGAGCTTCTATTTTCCTTCAAGACAGGCTAAGGGCTCATTTGTTGGGAGGCCTGATACAGTATGTTGGAAGGTAACATACTGGGAAGGAGAAGGGTCCAGGACTGAAGTGAGAGAGGCTGGTTCTCATCTAATCCTCCTCGGTGGGAGGTTCCCAAGACCACCGCCCTGGTACTGAGCACGCCTTCCTCTCCATACTGACTTTTCTGAACCTGTGAGCTGAGAGTGTCCTGCCAGGACTCCAGAAATCAGGGCCCCCACCTCTAAGCTGGGCTGTGTTCTGGACGCTGCATTTTACAGGCACGATATTTGCAAGGCTCTGCATTTCTAGACGTAGTAAATCTTCCTTCTTCGTGCAGAAGTAATTGCCATACATGCATAAAAATGACGGCTGAAAAAAGTTTCAGCCCGCTTCTCTGTTCCCTTTCCACCACGTAACGTTCCTACAGATCCCGGTCTGGTTGCCCAGATGGTCTATAAGACGAAATCAACAACTACTCATCACCAGGCATTTGCTGGTGCCAAGGCACACAGAAGGTTTATGTTTCACAATGGAAAGGTAAGTGTCTCGAACAAGGCAGAACCCGGGGTAATAAAAGCTCCTGTTATTTCATTGTTTCTTTCACAGTGGTAGGTTTTATTCTAAATCTCACTAGACGCTTGACAAGTATAAAAAGCAACCATTTCCGGCCCCAAATATGTTGCCTTCTGAGTTCTTTTTCTTTCCTTGAGCTGAGCTAGTGAGGTAAGAGAAAGGTGTTCTCTGGGGGAGGGCAGTGATGCTGGGATAGATGTCATTGTTTGCACTGGAACCAGAACAGTAGCTGTGGGGGAACTGAACCCCACTTCCCAAGTGTCTTCCTATAGCAGTTGGGGGGTGGGGCCTCTCCAACAGGGCAGGGGTTTTTAAGAGCTTGGCTCTAATGTGCGTCATCCCAGGAAGGCATCTCTCCTTGAGTGTAAGCTATCTGAGGGCATGGTCACCACATGTTCAGCTCTTATTTCCCACGGTCTTGCTGTCATCAACCCAGGATCAAGGGACAATGAGAGACTGATGCTGTAAGACCTCGCGGCCTTTTCTCAGGATCTGTCGCTCTAAAGACCACAGTGACTCAAATTCGATGCAATAGGCAAGAGGATTTATTAGGCCGGCGCGCCGGGGTTCAATCTCCACCCGAGGAGATGAACCTCGAACACTAATCGCGAGGAACTTTTATACCGAAAAATCACAGGCAGGTGTGGGTGGGGTCAGGATATTGGGAACAATGTGGTAGGGAGCCATAGGCAGGTGTAGGTGGGGTGAGAGATTATTAGGCCGGCGCGCCGGGGTTCAATCTCCACCCGAGGAGATGAACCTCGAACACTAATCGCGAGGAACTTTTATACCGAAAAATCACAGGCAGGTGTGGGTGGGGTCAGGATATTGGGAACAATGTGGTAGGGAGCCATAGGCAGGTGTAGGTGGGGTGAGGACGCTTGA
This sequence comes from Aepyceros melampus, assembly GCA_006408695.1. NCBI lineage: Eukaryota > Metazoa > Chordata > Mammalia > Artiodactyla > Bovidae > Aepyceros > Aepyceros melampus. Next base: position 247,774 of record SJXQ01010790.1, on the reverse strand, counting down.
TTGGTGGGATAGGTCTGCAGGTAATTAAGTCGAAACAGTTGACTGACCACCCTGCGGCGCTTGGCCAGTTCTTAGAAGAACAATTACCCGGAAAAGTCCGACAGAAAATACATCTTTTTGAGAGGGGGTCTCTTCGCAAGGTCAGGAAACTAGGTTGTAAGTCATCAGTTAAGAATTAATAGAATGGGGCTTTGTTAGGGACCAGGAGACTCTGAGTCACCAGATAAGGGGAAAGTTATCTTCCGTGAGGCATGGCCTGCCTCCGGGGTTTTAACATAAAGGGGACTTAAAATTTTAACCTAGGTTCTTCAATGCCAAGTACAAATCACAATGGCCCCAGGACCCAACAGGTGACTTTGCTTACTCTATTCTATTAACTGAAAAAAGATGCTACCCAGCACATAGAGTGTAAAGTTATATAACACTCCTTAAGCAGAAGCCTCCTTCTCAACCCTCTAAACCAGGACAAACACCTCCACATCAATCCAGGTGCTTCCAAGCTCCAAGCCCTCTGCAGCCCCCCAGTCCTGTTCTGAGCATCCTTATGTCCTGACCTCTCACCTGCCTCTGCTTCCTGAACCACCTCATCACCAGCCAGGATTCCCCTTCCACCAGTCTGATGATACTAACCAGGCACCATGAAACACAGGTATCCTTTCTTTTCACTAGAAGCAAAATATCTAAATATCACCTAGAAAGCTATCAAGCCCATTTTTGACCCTTGAGATAAAAGCTGGTCTTCTAGTGTCAGTTAGATAAGCCCAAGTGCAATTATGAGGACTAGGGGAGGGGGAGGGCAGAAGACCATAGTAGAAAGAGTTGGATCTCGAAGGAAAATACCCAGGTCCCTTCCCGCTTCTGCTGCTCACAGGCTGGGTGACCCTGGGCATGTCACTTAGCTTATCTTCACCTGTTTCTTCATCTGCAAGATGAGCTTAACAGTACGTACCTGGCACTGTTGTTTTGAGAACCCAAGGCTGGGTGTGTGCTGTGCAAGCTGTGAGGAAAAGGAATAGAAATGATGCCCCTCCTGGTGCACAGTCCCCATCACTCCACACACCCAGGCAGTGGGAACAGAGCCTGGGGAAAAGCCAGAAGTCTGTCAGGACCTTCCTGCCTCTGCCCTGCAAGGTCATCCCCCATGAGCCGAGGGCCTGAGCAACAGCACTGATCCCAGTAACCTCCATCCCCTGGGACAGACCAGCTCCAGTTGCCTCTGGGACCTGGAATCCTGAACTTCTATAGCAATTACCCTTTTCTGGAAAACTCTCTGGCCCCTACAACTCACAGAGCCATGGGTAACAGACAGAGAGGAGCTAATAACCCCGGGGGGCTGAGGACCAGGGCTGTGGGATCTCATCACCACGGCAACTCCTGCAGGTGCTCCTGAAAGGAATGGCAAGGCCAAGGGGGGTGGGGTGAGGTGGGGCTGTTTTTCCTTCTTTTTCTGCAAGTCTAAAAGTGAGGGAGGGGTCGGAGTGAGAGAAGCCACCTAATGCCAGCAGCAGACACAGTTCCAGACCCCTGTAGGTGACCCAGTTAGAAGACGGTGGAGCTGGGGCTGCGCCGCCATCTGTCCTTCCCTCTGCACAGGCTGCCCCATGGAAGACCCCCAACTGGAGGAGGTGTTCTCTGCTGCACAGACCTCCCTGCCCCCTTCTTGAGGCTTCCTGTTCTCTGTTGCTGACTGAAGATCTAAGGGTGGCCTCCAGGCCCTAGGTCCCCATCGCCTCTCCTGCTGTTATCGGAGTCTGCCCCCCACGGCCCTGACCCACCCAGAGCCTGTCCCTCTTCAGCTGAGGGTGCAGGGGGGTGGGCAGGGAGGTTCCCTCTTAGGGGGCCCAGGCACGAAGCCCAGGAGCCCTGCCGTGTGGAGAAGGCCCATCCGTAAGAGCAGGGAGTGAAACAGCAGGCAGGGGCCCCGGGGACAGTTGGTAAGAAATGACGGAGGGACTCGAGGAGTGTCTGAGTCCCTAGACCCCCGGAGTTCCCAGAGGCCCTCAGACCCTGTCCTTTCTGAGGTTGCTTACAGCCCCCCCCCTCCTCTCTCTGAGCTGTCCTCTGTCAATAGCACGCATGTCCCACGCCATCGGAAACTGGAGACCTCGGTTTGGTGTGGCAGCAACCACAGCGCCCTTCTCTCCAGGATTTTCCATCACTGCTCCTGAGGCCTGGATGCCTCCACCCCTGAGAAGAGGTTCAGAAGGGGCACTGGGATCAGGGTGGGGGAATGTTGGTTTGGGGTGGGTGCAGGGGGTTGCATGTCCACATCCCTGACACGCCTGGAGGGCCAAGTTCACCCGGAGCACCAGAGACATCACGGCTCCGGGGAGCTCTCCCACTCACAAGCTGGGGTCATAACCTCTCTGTGCCTCAGTTTCCTCAACTGCCAGTTGGGGGCTAATACCATCCACCCCATTCTGAGTTGTTCTCAGAATGAAAGGAGATGATGCACTGTCCAGGGAAGATGGAATTTGGGCAGGAGGAGCAGGAGGGCCTAAGTCCCATCCCATGCCAGTGGTCCTCCACCAAGAATCTAACCAGGGGAGGGCATGGTCCACCTGTATGCCAAGGATGCTAGAACTGGGGCAGCTGCTGCCCTGTAAGTTGGACTCCCAGATTCCATTCATGGTGGGGACTCCCGAGTTAAGCCTAGCAAGTGCACCAGCTCAGCCTCTTTCTTGGTTTAATCCTGGCTTCACTGGGGCCTCTGCCATCTAGAACCTAGCATGCCTCTCCTCGCAGAGCTTGTCATGAACAGACACAAGGAACCACCTCAATTCCAGCTCTTAATTTAGCTGCAGGTTAAATAAGTGATGGGCCTTTTCACTTCTCTCTTAAATTGCTCCTGTTCACCTGCAGGTAAGGACCAGGGGAGCGGGTGGAAAAGAACCAGTCTTGACTGGTCACTCCCAACCCAAGAACTCCAGCCTCTTCCTCCTCTCGTCCAGCTGAGCCTTCCAGAACAGGGCTGGCCTGGAGAAAGGGGCCAGAGACATGGCCAACGAGATGAGAAGCCAAAGACACAAATCCTGCCCCCTTCACAGGCTGTGGTTAGCATCACATGGGTCTCACCCTTAGATGTTCTAATATAATTGGTCGTGGTTGGGGGTGGGGACTCAGCACCTGATTTATTCTTCCCGGGTGATTCTAATGTGCAGTCCTGATTGGTAACCACTGAGTGTTAACACTACAAGTCCTTGCCGTGTCCTATGTCCTCCCTGCAGTTAAGTTGGGTGATGCCAGGCTGTCGATAGAGAATGTTCATGGTGGTCAAACCTCCTGCACCTTCTGGGAAATCTGGAATACCAGGGAAGGCTTGAATGAAGCCCCTGTGGTCTTCTGGGAGAAGTGGGGCGAGTCTCCATTTCTGGATTCAGGCTCTTGAGAAGGAAGAAGTGTGTCCCACCTTTCAGAAGGCTGGGCGTGTGAAAGGCTTGATAGTTCACAGACCCCTGGACCACAATACCAGCAGTGCAGGATTGGAAGGGAGGGTGGAGAAGGTAGCCCAGTTACTCACACGTCCTCCAGGAAACGCACCCGAGGACCAACACAGCTGTGAAAGTGAAAGTGAAGTCGCTCAGTCGTGTCTGACGCTCTGTGACCCCATGGACTGCAGCCCACCAGGCTCCTCCGTCCACCGGATTTGCCAGGCAAGAGCACTGGAGTGGGGTGCCATTGCCTTCTCCCTCTAATCCTGCAATTAGAAGGAAAACATCTCTGGATGGATTCCACTAAAAGGGACTTGCCAGGGTCCAGCCCTGATGGATCCAGGATGATCTGAAGGGGGGACGGCGTCGGCGAGGAAAAACTTATTTATTTAGAAATATAAGAATAGGAAGAAATAGTATAGTAGGAAAATTTAAGATGGAGAAAAGAAGGCTGAATAACTTGGTTTACGTGAAAAGCCAATAAAGTTCCAGACAAGGAGCTTGCACCATCTACGTTAGGCCACTGGCATCCTTTTGATATCGGAGAGTGCCCCGCCCTGTACTCTCTCTCTTACGGATCTTAGCAGCCGGGACAGGTAAGTAGACATGGTGAGCCTCCACACCCCAGGTGGGAATTCAGCCAGAAATTAGAGAAAATAGACACGGGGGAAGCCCAGCATCGGTGCAAGACTCTCCAAACTTTAGTTTTCAAAATCAGCTTCTATACCCCAAGTTGTACATAATGGAATATGCAGAGTTATGCAGGGGCAGCAGTCCTGACCCTCATTGAGACAAGGCTTTCTTTTTTGCATACCCTCCCGTTTACAAAAGGCCTCAGGTGGTTTACATTATCTTCTGGCCAAGAGGCCTGTTAACATTTTTATGGCTCTCTTCTGATAAGGTTTTGTTAACCAGAAGACTCATTTGTGTTAATCTTTCCAAAGTCTGAATGCCACTCTCAGAAAACACTAAATAAAGATACAGCAATTTGTAATAAAAAGAAGTACAGTGATTTATAGCAAAAGAAAAAGTAATTTACTCAAAAGTCTAGTATTGCTAACATCAAAACTACTATATATCCTTTTCCATATCCCATTTACATTGATTACATCTTCCCGGGTGCCTGATAGATAAAAAATAAGGAGGTCTGGCAGCAATCATTGAGTTAACTGTGAAATCCTATCACCAATATGAATTTGAAAAGGCTCTGAAACTTTAAGATACTTTGAAAAGCTTTTGTGCCCCTCACAGTTGGGAAGTTGTGAGCAATTCACAAGCTTGTAGGTCAGGGGAACTTGTTAGGCAGGCTAGAGCGTTACCAAAGGGGGGGTTGGGCTGAAACACTCCTTTCAAATGCAGAAGGCTAAAGCCCTGAATTAACTTTTTCCAGAGAAGGTCAGAAAATAATGGGAAAACAGACAAATTCTTATTTTTTGGGGTGCATGCTCAGGAAAAACCAAGGAGAGATCCGAAGACTCAAATTGCCCTGCCATTTGAGTTTGCCACGTGACCCTGTCACAGGTGGGATTCCTCGCTCTGGCTCCCGACAGGGACTAATATGCTATCTCAGAATACTGCTCACTTTGTTTTTAATCACCTGAAATGATGGAAGTCGGCTGTAAGGTTAGAAGAAACCCACACTGCCAGTAGGTATGCTTCCTAGCAGTGGCTTGATTAACATCCACTGTATACTTAGGGCCATCACAGTTCTAGGAAGACCTCTGTGACCTTGTGTGTTCAGTCTGGACAAATGTTATCTAATCTGGGAGAACTGTGCTCAGCCTTTTTCTAAGAACAGACGTGTGCAAGCCACTCCCAAATTCCCGGTGCTGCTGAAGGTTCAGGTGAGGAACTCAATCCTGGAACAGACAACCGGTCAGAAGTCAGCGGAGTGAGCTATTATGCCAATATGTCTTCAGAGATGACAAGAGCTTTTTCCTATCAGAGGACTGGAGCTACACCCATAGGAGCAGAAGCGAGGCGACGCCAGTGAGGATGGTGACGGTGGTGGTGGTGGTGATATGATGGCAACGACGGTGATGCTGGTGATGGTGACGGTGATGGTGATGGTGGTGACGGTGTGATGGTGATGATGGTGGTGACGGTGAGGATGTGATGGTGGTGATGGTGGTGACGGTGGTGATGAGGACAATATGTGAAGTGAGGTGAAGCAAAGTTATATAGAAGGTGGACTCAGCCAGGTGTGCGTGTGGCACTGATGCAAGTGTGGGGAGGAAAGGTGGAGAGTGGGCTGCCCCAATATGCCACACGTGTGATGCACAGTGAAAAATCACACAACACAACCACAAAAACCTGCTGGCTCTGACAGGGCAATGTGGAAGCTGACCAGAGGGAGCCTTTCCACATTCCTTAATTAAAGTGTTCATTGTAATAAAGGATTGTCCTAGATGACATTATCTACCTAAACATTCCATGAATGCACAGTCACCCTTCTCTCTCTCTCTGGATATTTCCTGGGGGTCGAGGTAAAGAGCAGTATGCATCTGACGGACAACTGATGCAAGTGTGGGGAGGAAAGGTGGAGAGTGGGTTGCCCCAATATGCCACACGTGTGATGCACAGTGAAAAATCACACAACACAACCACAAAAACCTGCTGGCTCTGACAGGGCAATGTGGAAGCTGACCAGAGGGAGCCTTTCCACATTCCTTAATTAAAGTGTTCATTGTAATAAAGGATTGTCCTAGATGACATTATCTACCTAAACATTCCATGAATGCACAGTCACCCTTCTCTCTCTCTCTGGATATTTCCTGGGGGTCGAGGTAAAGAGCAGTATGCATCTGACGGACCCTCTGATGGTCCTTCAGTCACGGAGTTTGCTCCCCACCAACTGCTGCCTGGGTTGTCGCTGTGGCTGGAATCTGGTGTGACTTTCCCAAGAGCTCAGCTCAGGACTTCCAGGTGGAACCTTCACCTTCAGGCACACACTTCTGCAGGGAAGCGAGTACCAGCGCGTTATGCATTGGAGTCCTTACCGTTCTGTGCAGGGAACCCCCTTTCTTTGATGGGTCTTCCCAGGGGTATTGCTATCCACGCCCCTGCTATGGCTGGCTGTGTGTTAGTGACTCCTGGACAGCCAGTCCTGGCAGGAAGTGTACAGCTGGCTCCATCAGCCACCCACCAGTCACAGAGGTTGTACAGACCTGCAGACCTGTCAGCTTCTATGGTGATATTGATAGGTTTGGAGGTCCCTAATCAACGGGCAGCCCTCAGGTGCTGGTACTGATCATCTGCCTGGCCCCTTCAAGTCACAGCTCATCTACTCGACTGAGTGGGGAGAGGGGATGTAAGGCTACCTGGGCTCCTGCCAAGTATCTGACAGAGCCCCACGTGACACTCAACAACCCCGAGCGATAAATAGCACAATCCTCATTGTCCACAGGACTGACTAAAGCTCCGAGAGGGAGGACTTTGCCCAAAGTTGAGTAACTAACTTGAGACATGAATCCAGGTCCAAGCTTCCTCCATCCAGGACATGTTCCAACCACTAGCCACTCCCCACGTTCTCCCCTTCCACCACCACCACAGCCAACTGCCTGGACTGCAGTTTAGACACTGCATTCATTGTCCTCTACCAGGAGAGATGGAGAAGGAAATGGCAACCCACTCCAGTATTCTCACCTGGAGAATCCCATGGACAAAGGAGCCTGGCAGGCTACAAGAGTTGGAAGAGGTGGGGTTGCAAGAGTCGGACACGACTTAGCAACTAAACCACCACCACCAGAAGAGATGGTTAAAAAAAAACAACACAAAAAAACCCAAGAAGAGTCAAGGGTCAAGTCTCTCCTAGTAAGAAAGCAGAGTAACTGATAGAAGAAAGAAAAAAGAAAGTTCAAGAAATGGCAGCTTGCTGATCATTTATATACAGCTTTATTTGCAATTCTTTGGAACCACCGAGAACCATCGACAAGTACACATGTCGCCTCTGGGGACAGCACTGGGCTCCGGAGGCTCTTCTCAGGGAGGTGACGGAGGTGGGCGCGGGCGTGCTCACACCCAGTGCTGCGCTGCACCCAGGGCTGTGCTGAAGGTCCTCAGGGCCCGATGGGTGCCCCGCGCAGCCAGGAGGAGTGAGCCGGCTTCAGCCTCATGGCCGGCCTCCCACAGCTGCCGGGCCAGCTCCTCAGGGGCCCAGCGCCCAGGCTGGGGGCTGGCCAGCAGGTGCTCGACGAGACGCGGGTAGAAGGGAGTGGAGAGGCACTTCACCAAGAGCTTGGCGTCCAGGAGCAGGGAAAGAAGTTCCTGGTCACAGTTTGAATCATTCACCTTCGAGAAAAAAGATGGGTGGACATCAGAGTGGCGTGGCTGACCCCCTCACCAGCAGACACAGCCCTCCCTGCCGGTTTGCAATATGTTGCCTTTCTGCTTCTGCCAGCAGAGTCTGCTCTACCCTGGTGAGAAGTGCCTACTTTGAAAAGCAACCCACGCCACAAGCATCTCCGTTGCACACACATGAGATGACAGACCTGGTTTCCTCTTCACATAAGACACGGCCATGAACCAAAAGCGGCTCCCCCTGGAATCACTCTGATGGCTACCAGGCTGTGTGCCAGAAACTGTACTACACACCAGACACGTCTTCCTTCATTGAGTCCCCCCGAGCTCAACCCTGTGAAGGGCGCACTTTTTACAGATTAGGATACTGATGGTTAAGAATTTTGCTTAATGTCGTGGTCAGTAAACTGTGGAGCGAGAATGTGAATTTAGGTCAGTCTGGACTTCAAAGCCTGAACTTTTTAATAAGCACATTTACCATTTAATTTGTGCCTCACCACGGTCCACGTTCTTTAACCTCAACCCTCTCCTTTATGTAGATCCCTGTGAAAACAATCCTTTTCAGAACAGGAAAACCTTTTTTTTTGCTCCATTGAGAAGGTATATCCGTCAGCCCCACTGGTGTAAATAGGATAACCGACAGCAGGTATTTAAAAGCTGCTCTTGCTTAAGCCTCTCGGAAGCTTAGAACCAAACTCACCTTTTTCTTTTTTTTTAAAAAAAGCAAGTTTCCTGCACTCTTTGGGTAGCACAGTCTGCATTTTTTCCCCTGGTCTTCTTGGTCTATGTATAGCTTTCCACGGCTTTGACACTTAGCTTATATTTTCCTGTTTTATATTACCGTCCATGTTTTCATAAGGAATCAAGTCAACACTAATCAAAGATCAGAGCTTCTCATTCACACTAAAAAAAACAGAGCTTCACACAGGGAACTCTGCTCAGTGTTAAGTGGCAGCCTGGATGGGAGAGGAATTTGGGGGAGGCTGGCTACATGTGTATGTGTGGCTGAGTTCCTCTGCTGCCCACCTGAAGCCATCACCAACAGTGTTAACTGGCTATACTCCAGTACTAAATAAACATTTTTTTAAAACAGCTTCAAATTCATGTCACTGTGTACTTTTTAGTAGTTTTGGCTGTAGTAACTGTGGAGATAGTGTGGCATTTCAGAGCTGTTTTCTCCTGCTTAGACCAACTCTGTTACGTAACCGGACACCATGGGCTTGTGCTTCGTGTTCCCTGACAAGGCGGCAAGGCTGCTGAAGATGAGGTCAGAGGTGTCTGCTGGCTGGAAGGATGAGAGGAACAGAAAAATTCTGAGAATAAGAGTTTGCCCACTAGCAGACGGCGCCTGTCTTAGCCCCTGTGATCCTTTTAGTGAAAGTGAAATTCACTCAGTCATGTCCGACTCTTTGTGACCCCATGAACTATACAGTCCATGGAATTCTCCGAGCCCCACATAAATGTCAGCTCCAGCGTCGCCTTCTGGGTGACGTCTCCCCTACATCTGATCCAAGCCGATCCCTGCTCCTTCCACACTCCTGACGCTGCACACACCCCTCTTCCCTCTTGGGGCTGCGCTATAGTGACCAGTCTGTCCGTCTCCCCTGCTGCACTGGGAGCTTCTAGAGGGCACAGAGGCTTTTACCCGTTTTTCATTCAGCATCCAGTGTAATCAACATGTGCTGAATGACTGGCTGAGCCCCCTCCACTGAACCCTGTCACGCTTTTGTAAAGTGCATGTGTACACGACAGAAGGAGACTCTGGCCTCGGAACTAAGAGTCTGGCAAAGCCTGGGCTTCCATTCTTCAGCCTCTCCCTTCCATCAACACTTACACTCCACTCGCTCATCTCGGACTCAGAAAGACAGAGGGGGAACTCAATTTTGCATTTTTTGTTTGTGTTTTCAGAGGTGGTAGCAAAAGCAGCTGGGACAAGACTAGTGTTTCTGCTGAAGGGAGCGTGAGAGGCTTCCACTCGCCGCCTGCGGGCTGTTTATGAGCTCTGTGTTTCCTGTTTCCTTTTCCTCTCTCTTTTGCTTTGTAAGTGGGAAATCAGGACCCGAATCCCATCGCCATGCCGGCTGCGTCCCGAGACCCCTCCATGTGCCGCTGACTGAGGGACCTTCTCTCTAAGCCTCACAATATCTCTTTAAGATGGCTCTGATCTCTCCCGACAGACCACACACTGGGGCTCAGTGAGGTCACAGTCAGGCATCACGCGTCATGTGGCGGGTTCATGGTGAGCTGGACCAGAAGCCCTCCTCTGATGGGTTCACGGGTATTTACCATGTGTCCCCCCTCTCCCAGGCCATGAGCTCCCCCAGAGCAGGGATGCTATCTCCTCTGTGGACTCCGCAGCCCAACCCCCCACCCGCCTAGAACAGTGTGGGCCTTGTGGCAGGAACTCAGCAGGATTCGTGGAGTGAATGTGTGAATGGGTGAGTAACCCCAAAGCTCACATGCTTTCACTGTACTCCGGTGCCTCCAAACACACTCGTGCAAGCACACACTCGCACACACACATACGAGTAGGCAGCTGACTCACTGTGCATGCTGTTATTTTGATTCACCCTTAAAAATAAAGAAGCCTTCTACCTAACTGACCAGGAGGAAGCAGAGCATGTTCCAGGATGCTACAGGCAAATATTTCTGATAAAACACATGGATGAAAGGCTCATGCCAAACACTGCAGGCTAAACTCAGCAGGATTCGTGGAGTGAATGTGTGAATGGGTGAGTAACCCCAAAGCTCACATGCTTTCACTGTACTCCGGTGCCTCCAAACACACTCGTGCAAGCACACACTCGCACACACACATACGAGTAGGCAGCTGACTCACTGTGCATGCTGTTATTTTGATTCACCCTTAAAAATAAAGAAGCCTTCTACCTAACTGACCAGGAGGAAGCAGAGCATGTTCCAGGATGCTACAGGCAAATATTTCTGATAAAACACATGGATGAAAGGCTCATGTCCAAACACTGCAGGCTGATATTTTCTGTGCTGCCCTGAGTAAGTCTTCAAGGCTGGGACACCTTTATTATTCTTTCTGTTGACTCATGAACCCTCCCTTTGGGGGCCTGAAATTCAGGCTCCTATAAAGGGAATGATGGATTTTTCCAGCTCGAGGGAGAGACAGGGGTTTTGTCAACGCCGGCGGCTGCTGCCCCTCTGACCCTCTCTCTTTTATTTGCTTCTCTCCAGCATGAGGACATCCTGAAAACTGGATTTTCCCACTTGATGTGCCTTGGGGATAGGTGCCTCATCCCAGGGCAGGGTGGGAGCAAGGGGCACAGTGGGAGTCCACCCCCCACCCCAAAAGCTCTCTATCTACAATCCTGGATGAGAAAACCTATGGCTAAAGTCATGGCCGAGAACTTGGATGTTCCTTGCGGCCAGGGGAAGGTGAGGGGGAAATTCTGATTTGTCTTCTCATAAACAAATGCTGGCGAAACAAAGTGGCTGATGCTACTTCCTTTCTTTGACTTTCTACCTGATTCTGACTCTTCGTAGGATGTATGTGTGGCCAGAGTATACCTGATTATTGTCATGTGCAAGGAAGAGACTGCGTAGATGTTTATTTACATATGTGGGCCAAAACAGAGAACGAAAGAATAAAGAAAGAGATGGCTTTTCGAAGGACCCATTCCAACACCCACATTTTAAGCAAGAGGAGCCTGAGGGGCAGAGAAGGAAAGCACTGCCCAAGGTCACCAGCGGTCAAGACGGGCTCCTTTCCACACGCCAAGCCTCCTGTCTTGGGGGCACCGAGGCCAGCCTGGCTCCTTCCTCTCAGTACAACAGAGCTCCCTGCATCACTGCCACATGTCGGAGCTGCTACATTAGTCAAGCCTCAACTTGTCTTCCTTTTCCTTGTTTGTGACCAAATTCCAACTTATGGTACTAAAAATCTGGTGGTCCTACCCACAGAAGCCTGGTACTGTCTTACCAGTTAGAACTGCTCTTCTCACCTATTTTTCTTTTTGAAATGAAAAGAAAAAGCTGGAAACCATCTTAAAACACAGAAATAAATCTTCTATAGCAGGATCACCTGAAGAGCACAACTTTTATCTACTTTTTTCTCCACTGAATATCCACATGCTGATATATTTGCCCAGTCAAGACATGTGGTATTTGTATACTACTTTTCTCATATGTTGAGAATTTTTAAAAAATATTTCATAGTTTTCATTCTAAAAAAAATTAATGGCTACAATGTAGTCTATTGAACAAGTTATTTCACTTCTCCTACTATACAGCAGTTCAGTTCACTCAGTCATGTCCGACTCTTTGAGACTCCACAGACTAAAGCATGCCATGCCTCCCTGTCCATCACCAACTTCCAGAACTTATTCAAACTCATTTCCACTGAGTCGGTGATGCCATCCAGCCATCTCATCCTCTATCGTCCCCTTCTCCTACCTTCAATCTTTCCCAGCATCAGGGTCTTTTCCAATGAGTCAGTTCTTCACATTAGGTGGCCAAAGTATTGGAGCTTCAGCTTCAACATCAGTCCTTCCAATGAGTGTTCAGGACTGATTTCCTTTAGTTGCTTGATACTATGAAACACTAAAATGAATGGTTTTTGTACATATATTCTCTTTATTTGAATTATCTCCTTGGTGGTTTAGTCACTAAGTCATGTTCAACTCTTTGCCACCCCTTGGACTGTAGCCCACCAGGCTCCTCTGTCCACAGATTCTCCAGGCAAGAATACTGGAGTGGGTTGCCATTTCCATCTCCAGGGGATCTTCCCAATCCAGGGATTGAAACTGAGTCTCCTGGATTGCAGGAAGACTCTTTTACCGACTGAGCTGCCAAGGAAGCCCCTTAGGGTAATTTACTAGGAGAGGTATGGCTGGGGCCTTATGGTATGAACATGTTGTTGCTGTTAAGTCACTAAGTTGTGTCCGACTCTGTGACCCCATGAACTGCAGCACTCAGGCTTCCCTGTCCTCCACTGTCTCCTGGAGTTTGCTCAAACTCATGTCCACTGAGTTGGTGATGCCATCCAATCGTCTCTATATCCCCTCAAACTCATGTGTTGAGGTTCTCAGGACCAAGACATCAGGACATGACTGCATTTGGAGACAAGGCCTTTACAGAGGTAAATAAGCTAAACGAGTCATCTGCGTCATGGGGATGAATCCTAATCCAACCTGATTGGTATCTTTATAAGAAGAGAAGGACAGACATGCAAGCCGAGAGGAAGCCATGCTGGACGCAGGGAGAAGGCAGCATCTGCAAGCCACGGAGAGAGGCTTCGGAATAAATCAGCCCCGCCGGCTCCTGAGATCTCGGACGTTGGGCCTCCAGCATTGTGAGAAAACACGTTTCTAATATTTAAATGTTGCCTGGTCTGTGGCACTTTGTTATGGCAGCCCAAGCAGACCACCACACGGGGCAAATCATCCAGAACACCTTCTGGCTGCGGGTACGAGAGGAAAGCAGTGATGCGGTGATGGGGACCGTCCAGCGCACGGCGCTGCCCTCAGGGGAGGAGTGTGCTGGTTTCACTATACACTTCCCAGCCTCGGATGCTATTGCTTTGAAAAGAGAATTGCTAATTCAGGAGACATGTACTGGTATCTCAAAGATGTTTTCATTTTAATTTGTTTATTAGCAAGAAGGAATTTTTCCCATACATTTCCTGTCATTTTTATGTTTTCCTATGGGAAAGGTCAAATCCTTTACTCTTTATTGGAATTTCAACATCACCGTACACATGTGAAGAATTCTTTTGTAACTTAAACATTAATCTTGATTTTAGTTATAATTGACATTCTAATCTGCTGTTTGCAATTCTATTTGGTAGAGTTAGACATGACTGAAGTGACTTAGCAGCAGCAGCAGCAGGAGATTTACACTTGTATATTATCAGGAAAGGATATATTCCTTTATGACTTTTTTCCTATTGGTTTAAAGCTTAGAAGTTATACTTCCTGGAAGGATATGGTATGTGTTATGTGTATGTCTGTGTTTATATATGTATATATATATAATTTTCTGATTTAAAAAATAAATAACTTTTTAATTGATCAGGAATCACTTTGGTATATGGTCTGGGGAGAATCACACATCCCTGACATTGGATTGATTGATGCTTTTAGGGCTTGGGGAAGAAAATATATTTTGTCAGTTCTGGAGTCAGTTGGACGTTTGAAATAAATATGAGAGAAGCCCAGGAGGATTAGCTGACTTAATTCCTCTGATCAAATAGCTTTGAATGGGAGTAAGAAGGAGCTGTCTTGTGAAAAGAAGGCAGAGAAGCTTCTGGGTTAGAGACCAATTTCCAATCCTGGCTTTTTAGCTAAACAGATCCATGACCTTGTTGAGGACAATCTCTCAGGGCCCCAGTTTCCACATGTGAAATACAGACAACAGACAGGGGTGGAGATAATCTATGTGTTTAAGTGCCTAGCACAATGCTGGTGTAGAGTTTAAGTTCAGAAAATGGCTGGAGTTATTACAGTCACACAAGTCAGGAATAAAGCACAGAAGGAGAAGGGCTTATATATTTCAGAAAATGAGTAAAAGGCTTGTCTTCTCTATCAGTGAATTTTTTTTTTTTTGGTTATTAATTTTTGAGACTAAAAGAAGCTTTGCTGATCTTGTGGGGGGAAAAAAATCTATTAAAGCATAAAGCACTACTGTCTTCCAAGCCATTAAAATGTTATCTGCTTAATTCCTGTTTCAACAATAGGTAATGAACCTTCTCTGAATTAAATCTTTGATTTTATGGATCTATACAAAGCTAAGAGTAATTACAGTAATGAGGGAAGCTGAAATCCCAGTAGCATAATGCATGCAGGACCTCATTTCAATTACTTTAAAGAAGATTATTTGATATAATTTCACTGTTTACTTCAGGAAAGAATATTTGTCTCACTGCTACATACACTATTACTAGTAAGAGTTATTAAATATAACAACTGAAAGTATAGAAAAATAAAAGGGCAACACGAGTGTATTCCTAGAATAAGAAAATGCCTGCAAATAAATTTTTGTTTTCTGTATTGACTTGCAGGCCATTCAGACTTCATTTCTTGGAATACCCTCAGCCCTACTCCTGGCCTGGGATGAGCAGTGTGCTTCTTCTGGAGCCAAAATCTAGACAGTCCTCTGACTTAGGATCTGACAGCAGGAGAGAACCTTTGAGGATGGTTCAAGCTTGGTCACTTCAGTGACCCATTCTGGGGCCCTGAGTTTGGCCCATTCCACACTTTTACACTTGCCCCCTTTTTTATCCTCCTTAGTTCCTTGTGTTATTGTTTCATATGTCAGTCTCCCCTTGACACAGTTCCTCTACACAGAGGGATGATATTTCATCTTTACAAATGTCCTGCCTATTCCTCACTCCTGCACACAGTATCAGGCTATGCACAATGGGTGCTTTATACGTCTGTTGGCACCAAGTCGGTCAGCCAGCCCACAGAGCTGTCTAGAAACCTCACAGGTTAACCCATAGGGAGTGAGCTGCCTGTCGCTAGAGGCAACCAGCTGAGAATACTGGGAGATACGTGGTACCAGAGCTTCCTTCATCAAGAAGACTAACCAGCAGCTGAGAATGAAGGATGACGAGTGAAAGTAACATGTTTAGATTACGTTCGGGTTAATGTGCCATTTAGAAATAAGTAGATATATGCCCGAAATTCTGAGAGACCAAAAGAGGCGAAAGAACAGTGATTGTAAAAAAACACTGGTTTAACATCAAGTGGCATCTGTAAGATACACAGGAAATCAGTTGCTCGATTCTTCTCTGCATGACTGGATCGCTTCAGCCTAACTTGGTTTGGATATGCTTAGAAGAAAACCACTGACGTTAGGGCCAAAGCCAAAGAAGGACTTTGTGGACGCCAAACAGGGGAGTCCAGAGCCCAGCCCAAGGTCCTTGTTCTCACTGCATGCCGAGGTTGGGAGGGCCGTGTGTGCTCCTGACATCAGCAGAGAAGGAAACATCGTGGGAGCGCGATGCTGGCACAGGTGCTCACCAAGGAGGGCCTCGGTCAGATCTGGATTGAATTAAAGGGGGACGAAGAAAGCAAGGCTTCATGGTTTTATACACAGTTGGCCCTTAAATAACGTGAGTTTGAACAGCCCTGGGCCACTTATGCAGGATTTTTTTTTTTCTTTCAGTAGGAAACATTACATCACTGCCTGGACGTTACATCAGTCCCTGGACGGTGGAAACCACGGATGCAGAGGAATCTTGGAGATGGAGGCCCAAGTCTAACTAATACCTAGATTAACCCTTGTGCTGTCCAAGGGCCGACTGTAAATATGTTAACCCAAGCATGCTTTCCTGAGAACCTTTAAAGCTCTCCTTGCAACCGAGACACTGGTCCCTGTGGGTGATGCTGGTAGGTTCTGGTGACTTCACAGCAAAATCACAGGGATGAGAATCCCATTTATTAAAAACATGAAGGACTGTGATGTGGAAACAACTCCAGCAGGCAGGACTCAGGGCCATGCATTCAAAGGATCCTTCATTCTGGAGGTGCTCTTTTGTGAGGGTTTTAAACCTGACAGGGCACCCAGGACTGGTCAGCTCCCACCCTAGTTGGGCTCCATTAGGTTCTAGTGACTTGAGGAATTTGAAAGAGGAAGCCCTGTATCAGGCAAGCTGTCAGACCAGCTTTGTACTACTGTTTTCAGCGCTGATATTATATGGTTCAAGATGCTTCAGTGAGTCCACTTCTCTACAGAGAAACCTTTTTCCAATATAAGAGAGTCTACCAGTTAGGTCAAAAGCAGCAGTGTGATTAAACACAGATGCTGAACGCTGGATTCAGGGCTTCAGTTTCAGCTCTGGCTGCTTGCTGGCTGTATGACCCCTGAGTTCCAGTGTTTTCATCTGTGAAACCAGAATGGTATCTTTGCAGAGGATTATTAAAAAGGGAAAGTGAGGAAGGGCCTTTAATAACATCCAGCACAGTTGGTACTGGAAGACAGTTATTACTAGCATCAGGGAGAAACACTTAATTAGGTGCCAAAGGTCCTACACACTTCCATGAATGATTCTTTTAATAGTACGTGGTCTAGGCCAGTCCCTGCGAGTGGGGACAGAGGTACGAGCAGCCCTGAGGAGGAAGCAGTAAGGCCATCGTAAGTCTGGAATTATGAATTGGAAAATGTTGTAGTCCATGGAGCTATTATAAACACAGATCTGCTTACTTTTATGAAATGAGTCAAGAGACTTCCACCTGGTAGAAAATATCCCCAAGAGGAGATTCAAACACATCATCAAGGCATATCCTTCTTGGAGAAAAAAGGTTTTGAAGGTAAGCTCTAAATCTCACTGAGGCTGCTGGAGTGGGCGATCTGACAGTATGGACCACACCAGGGTTTTAATTATTCACCAATGATATAATCCGTAAGGTCTTTCTATTTCTGGCCCAGGGAAGAGGCTACTGGCCACTGGTAAGAAGGACACGCCAAACACCAGAGGTTTGCAATTTCAGAAAAGCTTAGAGAAGTGAACCACCGCTATTGGAGGAGAAACCACTAAGGTCTCTGGCATCAGCATTTAAGCATCATCCTTTGAAACATAAACCCATATAAAGCTGTCAGTATATTATGACAAATACACACTATCAGCAAGTGGGGGAAGGGGTGCATTTTTTCACCTGGATGCACTGTGCAAGTGCAAGAATGACTGACACCCATCAGAGCAGTTTCTCTGAAAACAATTTTTTTTTTTTCCTTTTAGTATCAACAGGAACTATTGCCAACAACCATTAAGGGAGAAACAAGTTACTGATGAACTCAGGGTCGCCCACTAACGGGCAGAGTGAATAGCAAAATAAACACAAAAGAAGAAAACCAGTATCTTTCACATCGTATTTTTCACTACAAAACCAAGTATGGTGCAAAATAGCTTGACAGGAGCCCTGCAAAAAGGCCCAATGAAACTCTTCCTTTAGAAAAGGGTAACATGACTTTTTAATGGTGCTGGGAGTGCAATGATAAATTGTAGTAATTTCTCTTCATGTATATCATATTCTTGAAATGGCAAAATTTCAGAGATGGAGAAGAGATGAGCAGCCTTCACGGTTGCTGGGTGGGTAGGAGTGGGAGGGGGTGGCTGTGGCTACAAAGGGTGGCTGGGGGGTATCCTTGTCATGAACTGTTCTGAATCCTAACTGCGGTCACATGAATCTCCCTGTGACAATACTGCACAGAACTTTATACATGGACACACACAGACACACACAAGGGCACGTAAAACGGTGGAATCTGCATAAGGTCCAGAGATCGTATCTCGGCTAATGTCCTGGTTATAAGGATACTAGTCATGTAAAATGTCAACACTTCGAGAAAGTGGATGAAGGGTATAAAAAATCCTGCTGAATGAGAGTTTAAATTGTCTCAAAATAAAACTTAAAAACTGTTTTAAAAATTGGAAAACTCAGCAACACTTTAGTTCCTTGGAGGATGCGAAATCTTCCATGAACACACGTGAAGGTCACAGATGGGCCAGCCTAACATGAGTGCTTATCTTAGTGCAGAGAAGTTACAAGTTAGTGCCATTACTGAATTCCTAGAAGGGTCTCAGTGGTAGGAAACAGACTCGCCTCAGCAATTTACACCTCTGGCTTTGATTTCTGTACCTGAAGGCCACAGGGGTTTCAAGTGTTTTCATCACAACCCCGGGTGAACCAGCCAGAGTCGAAATGATTCAAGATCCAGAGTTTTAGCACAAGACTGCATATCAAATGTGCAGATAAAGTGTTACAAAGGCAAACTAGTATCATTTATAAATGACTTGGGTGTTGGCAACATCCCTGGTCAGTTTCTTATTTTGATAGTGTGTGTTCGGGGGCAGTGAGGCAGTCAGCAGGGCTGGTTCACAGTTAGGGAGCTCCCTTTCTAGTTGCAGTTCTGACTGATGCATTTGTGATAAAGAATCTTTACAATGAAAACTGATCTGTACTCCTATGGACTTCATGAGGGCATCAGTAATGCCCTACACAGGATGAATAGGGAACAGCAATGTTTAATATATTACTGTTTTATTCTCAAAGGTGCCCATGGCAAGTTTTATTGGGAATACTGAGTAGAGATACAAATACTCGTACAAGGGTTGGTGATGGAAGAAAAACACTGACAGCCCGCAGTTGATTTTCTCTAGCTCTCCCTTCTTCCGGATGTCTTCGATCTCCAATAAAAAATCAGCTAAGAAAAAACATCTTACTGCAGTTCTCAGTTTCTTGCAAATCCCAGTATTATCCAACTTTTATTTTAGCGAGGCTAGAGAGAGGCTACTGCTAGACAAGTCCCCTCAATTTCATACTTCAGCCTAGTTTCCAGAAAGGCCCCTATTATGCTCAATTATCAATGATAATGAAAGGCATTTTTTAAAAATAAAATCTATACAGAAACTTTCCATTATTTTGAAAATATGAATAAAGGAACGGCAGTTTTCTCATCTTGTTCATTATGACTATTTCCAATGGCAATTATGTCCTGCTTTCTGCACCCGCTGTCATTAACAAAGCTATAAATCCAAGACATCTTTCCATCCATCTCATCACTGCACCTTTGCCCTAGGAGTCACCTACCCTCTCTGGTCCCTGGAAGATACCCTCTTATATTGTTGTTAAAGCACACACATATACACTTCAGATGAAAGAGTGAGTGTCCCACAGAAGGATCACACAATGCAAATTCACTGAAACACGACTCTGAGCTATCTAAAGTGTAAAATTTAAAAAGGGAAGTGCAAGTTTCTTCCTTAAAAACATTATCTTCATGATAATAAGGCAGCCGGCCTGCAGGGAGAACTCTCTAGCCTCAGCACTGGCTCCCTTTTCTACAAGCCAGGATGGGCTTCAGTGGCGGTGTCAGCTGCTGGAGGAAACTCAAGCTTGAGATTTCCGCTGGTGCCATTAACAGGATTCCTTCTCACCTTTAATTAGTGGATAACCAAACATATGCAGGCACAGAAAATCTGCCTGATGTCAGGAGCTCTTCGTCCCAGATTTCAAGCGGCAAGACTAGTCTGCTAGTGCCAGGCAGCTCTGAAATTTTCTTAAAGAGACTTGATACTCTGCTTCTCTAGAGAAAATGCGTCCTGATCTGGATTTGCTTTCTTGCACTAGAAACACTCTGTGGTTCATGGGAGAAGCTTAGAAAATGTTTTGTCAACAAATATCTACTGCAAACCACAAATACCTACTGCAGACAAACAAATAGCTATTGTGTTCAGAGTGTAAGTAAAACAGTCCTGAGTAAATCACCACTGTTACTGATGAGAACCGCAATACCAATGCATGTCTCTGCAAAGTAAGAATGAGTGAGTTCGGTGGGGAGTACCTTAGCGATGGTGGTGATGTGGCCCAGGGCCATGGCATGCAGACGTTCGTCCGGGCTTTCCAGGAGAAGCTTCAGGGATGGGAGCAGCAGGGCCTGACCAAGCAGGAGCGAGCATAGCTCCTTCACAACCTGAAACCACAAGGGTGATTTTGTGAGTGAGAAGGAAAGGGAATGCATCACAGCCCCAGCACGATTCTGGAAGCGTCTTTCCTCTCCTTTTCCTATGAGTGTGTGTGTGTGTGTGTGTGTGTCGGTGACTATGCAAAAGACACACAGGGGACCACCCTGATGTAGGGTTTGGTACCTGCTTCACGCGATTCACCATCTTAATTGATAAAATCTTGCTGAGTATCACATATTCATCTACAATACTGCTATTTAGGATCCCAGTGGATGGCTAGAGGGCTGGAATTTATTTTTCTGAACTCTCAGAGCCCTAGTTTCTTCCCAAATAAAATGGAGGTAACTGTATCTACTGTTTTGTGTTTTGTGTGTGTGTGAGAATAAGTGTTAGTGAATAATGATGCTCAATGCTCAGCATCTACTAGACGCTTAACAACAAAAACTATTATTGATTGTTAATATTATCAAAAAGATCTAGTTATCATTCAGTATAACAAAGGAAATCGGCAATTTAAACATTTTAAAACCTGTTTATGGTTAACATCAAGACTTCTCAGGTGGCATGAGTCATAAAACACCTGCCTGCCAATGCAGGAGAAGAGACTTGGGTTAAACCCTGGAGCAGGAAAATCCCCTGGAGTAGGAAGTGGCAACCACTCCAGTATTCTTGCTGGGAAATCCATGGACAGAGGAGCCTGGTGGGCTACAGTCCACGGGCCTGCAAAGAGTCAGAAACGACTGAGCAACTGAACTGAGAGTTAATGTCAAGGTGAACTGAATGCTTGATATACTCAAGATGTTCCTTCTTCATCAAAACTATCTGTGGTCCAGAAAAATGAAAATGTATTCAGATCGCCACAGATGTATTTTAATTTGCTTACAGCTCTTTTTCATACAGGCTGAATCTGTCATCAGAGAGCAGCCTTTTCTATAAGATAAATATAATAATCCTTCACAGTATAAGAGTGTAGAAAATAAATTTTCAAACTACTTCTCTCTGCCCAGTTACATGTTCCCTTGGTGTCCTGATTTTAGCTGTAAAGAACAGAACATTTGGACCAAAGATCAGACAATGAGTGCAACCTCATTACATAAAGCAAGGGTTGTTTTTGAAAGAACACAGAATCACTGCCCTGTGCAGGACTGATGGACCCTGCTACTCTTGCGCTACCCCAACAGTAGCATATCAGAGAAGAAACACTCACATTCCTGGTATTTTCATAATTCTCTTAGGTTATTATAAAGAGTGGATAAAATAAGGCTGACATATGGAAGCTCCTATTTAAAGTCTGGGGTAAATGTGTCTCTGGAATTCCATTCACGATCTTTTTTCAGTGTGCATCCAGCAGGCCACTGCTGGAAACCAGACTGGAAGACTGTGCCACACAAGACCAATACTGGCAGGGAAACAGTTCTGCCAAGTGCAGGCTTCAAACATGGATTCCAATTCAGAAAAGAGCTCCGTTTGCCTTAAAGTACATGTGGCACACGCAGGAGTCTCACCCAGCATCTGGGCCAAAGAGAAATGTGGACGTTTAACCTGGGATGCCAAAACCTGCAAAAACCATTCGGGAAGATGAAATATAAACTCGGGTGTGTAGCAGTCAAGCCCAAACAGCACTGACCTGTTTTCTCTGCCCGCCTCCCTGAACCATGGCTCCCTTCCCCCATCCTGCACAGTTCATGAAAAGCAGCGCCTAGAGGGCTTCCTCCCATCCTGGGATGCTCTGCATTCACGCTGTCCCACAGGGCAGCTGAGGACCACGTGGGGCTTGTGAGCATCTGAGATGTGGCTAGTGCCACTGAGAAACTACACTTTGAATTTCATCCCATTTTGCTTAGTTTAAACTTAATTTTAGGAACCACATGTGACCTGGGGCTACCAGCAGGGAGCACTGGGCTCTCACAGACCTCTGGGTGTTCACAGACGATGGATGCAACCTCTGCTGTCTCTCTGTGTGATCAACTTTCAACTCATCCTTAGGTCTCAGTTTACACAGGCACAGGGAAACCCTATTTCCCACGGCAGCACCTCTGGTGCCCAGGTTTGCCACTCCTCCTCCTGGCTCTACTTCGTCAGATATTTCCTACATTATCTGTCACCTTGCATTACTGTGATCATTCACCTATCTGCCTCATTTGAGGGCAAGAAAGTGTTTCCTTCTCTGTATCCCAAACTTGCTTGCTATTTGAAAAAAATGTTAGTTGCTCAGTTGTGTTCAGTCCTCTGCAATCTCACTGACTGTAGCCCACCAGGCTCCTCTGTCTATGGGATTCTCCAGGCAAGACTACCGGAGTGGGTAGCCCGTCGCTTCTTCAGGGTATCTTCCCAACCCAGGGACCAAACCTGGGTCTCCTCCTGCATTGCAGGCAGATTCTTTATCATCTGAGCCACCAGGGAAGCCTCAAATTATCTGTATTATTTCCCTCTCTTAATGCTTATATTTGCTTATAAGTTATCAGAAATTGTAAACAGGTTATTTTTCAGGAACTTGCAATATTTGGAATAAGCACATCACTAAGCTGATCTTAGCTTCAATGAAAAATTTATGGCAATCACCTTTATATCATGTTGTGAAGGCATAATGGCTAGTACCCCACAGCCAGATAAGGACACCCAGGAATGGAACAATTCATTTTATGAGAGCTACTGAGTGTTTTTTTTATCTCAATTAACAGTTACTAGCTAAATACTTTGTAATTAAGTACTATACTATATTCATAGGCATTTTCCCCTGTGTTACAAGAGGACAGTTTATTAGGATGTTTACAGAGGGATTTAGAGAGCTACAGGAAAGGTGAAAGGAGGAAAGAGAACCACAAAACCTCTTGCAAGACACTTTCACAGCTCAAGCTGTCTGGCCATCAGTACACAGAACAACAGCGAGAAGCCTTGTACGAAAAGGAGCAGCTGGGCAGGGCCCCAAGCCCGGCCAGAGCCCTGCAGGCCGGTCCCCACTGTGGACTGGAACTTGGGGGGATGCTCTGGGCCCTGTGCCTGATGGTTGTCGAGAAGCGAGACTAGTCCACCAGTGGTCCTTGCCTCCTCTTGTCCTTGCCTCCTGCTGGCCCGGGGGGTATCTAGCACCTAAAGGTGTGCCAGGGCCCGCAGCAAGGGCCTGAACACAAAGTATGCCGGAAAAGGGGTCATTGATTCCAAAAATCAAGCTCTTGATGTCATCAGAAGCGCCTCAACCGTGAGAGTGAACAATCACACTAAGAAGTAGAAGGGGGGTTGCCCAGGCAGCGGACGCCCACACACCCAGCCAAGGCATCTGCAACACTGCCTCTCTCTGTGCTTCCACACAGACCCTTGGGAGCTGCCACAAATAGCTGTGATGCGGAATTTTAAATCTAAATGCCAAGAGCTCATTTTATGCCAAGTTGCCAGTTTCCTGTTCTACAGACCCCCACTCCTGAGAATGGTTCATGTATTGCCATGGATACAAGCCGGGAAGGAGGATGCCTAACTTTCAAGACTGGGGGACACGTGACCTGTGCAAGTCAGCGACTTTTATCTTTCTGGTCGTATTTGTCATCGGCACAACCATCAGGGCCATAAGTAAACAAGTACCATGAGCAGCAGCAGGTGGGCTTGAAAAGTCATTAAAAAAAAAAACAAAACACCTCTACATATGGGAACTTGGTGGGAGGGATGGGAAACAGGGATGATGGAAAAAGTAAGCTCCTTTGAGTCCTGTCGGAGATAATTAGGCCATCGCATTTCACACACCATGTACTGGGGAACCAAAGGTACTGGAGTAAAAGAAGAGTCATGGATACTTTTACTGCCACAGTGATGTTAAATCTTATAGAAGTCTGAAATGAGACTAAGTGATTTCCAAAGGTGGGAAAATAAACAACACATCTCCATTTTGTCATCACACTGTTCCTTCCTTTGTAACAATTCTAATTCACATTTCAGCACATTTAGTGATTAATACTGGAGAAGGCAGTGGTACCCCACTCCAGTACTCTTGCCTGGAAAATCCTGTGGGTGGAGGAGCCTGGTAGGCTGCAGTCCGTGGGGTCGCTAAGAGTTGGACACACTGAGCAGCTTCACTTTCACTTTTCACTTTCATGCACTGGAGAAGGAAATGGCAACCCACTCCAGTGTTCTTGCCTGGAGAATCTCAGGGACAGGGGAGCTTGGTGGGCTTCCATCTATGGTGTCACACAGAGTTGGACACGACTGAAGTGACTTAGCAGCAGCAGCAGTGATTAATACAAACAGGATTTGCAAAGTTCCTTCAATCATGGCATCCTTAGGGCAAAAAAAATCTATATACGCACCCAATTAAAATACAGAGGAGTACAAGAAAAAAAAAAAGGCACTGTGGCAAAAGAACTCTTGATAATGATCTTTCATCTCATCAAATCACATCAGAGAGGGGATAATGATCTGCTTCAAGATGGGGCCCAATACAGCACTTGACGCCTCACCCCAAGAGAATGATGGGCTCGTGGGAGGCAGTGGCTACATGCTGAGGATGAGAAGAGAACAGGGAGCCTCCACTCACACTCCGCCCAGGACTAGACACCTTGCAGAACAGACGGAGTAGAGTCCCTCTGACGTCATGGGGTCTGACCCCTTGTTTCAGAGATGAGAGAATGGAGGTCCAGTGATCTGAAATGTTTTCCTAACCTAGAATCAATAGCACTGATGGTAGGACACTTCTGGGGTCTGGAGTTGACCCAACAGAGTGCGATCTCAGCTCACGTGAAGGCAAAGATGAAAAGCACGTTATTTATTCAGCGTGGTGCGGGAACTAGCTGTGTTCAGTCCTCACTCTGCAGTCTGCTGAATCCTGCCTTGACAGAAGCACAGACGCTGCAGCCACGGTTCCCACTCTCCAGGTGCTCACAACATAGCAGAGCTGACCACCAGTTAAGAGGGCGTGGACACAAGGAAGCCACAGGCTATCGGAGCAAGGGGGGCTGCTTTTTGGTGTTGGTACTTTAATTATTTAAGAGAATAATTTTGTCATTCTAGTGGTTGAAGACATCTTCAAACGGACTCAATATTTTAAATTCAATCAAAAAACACTTAGCCAGCCCTTCACTCAGAAAACAATTCATTAAGTGTACATTCATAATGAGAACACCTTCCTTGCCTGATTACAATGAAAATTCAAAAAATCATATTTACAATTTCATTTTCAAGTTTATCTCCTATGTGGTAAAAACTCAAAAATCAATTAATCAACTTAATGCCATTATCTAGATGCTTAAATTTAATTCGTAGATTGCTCAAATAATATATTGCTGAGGCCAGATCCACGGCAGGGGCTGTAGCTAATATGTGCTTATTTTAGAATGAAAAAAAAATATATATATATATATATAGAGAGAGAGAGAGCTTCCCTGGTGGCTCAGAGGTAAAGAATCTGCCTGCAATACAGGAGACTTGGGTTTGATCCCTGGATTGGAAATATTCCCTGGAGAAGGGCATGGCAATCCACTCTGGTATTCTGGCCTAGAGAATTCCATGAACAGAGGAGCCAGGCAGGCTGCAGTCCATAAGGTCACACAGAGTCAGACACAACTGGAGTGATTAAGCAGCAGCATATATATATATATATATATATAACATAAATATCTCTGGGACAGTTGTGTTATGGGACCAAATAGAGAACACAGGTCAACATGTGTTTTTACCATGTTTACAGAGAATAAATATTGTGGTTATACAATGTTATTACAATGATGTCAAAAAGTATATGAAAATCAAGAGTGGCTGGTTACCCGCCAAGGAACACTAACGTAACCACTAATTGGCCTGGGTCAGGAGACATGACACTTGAACTACCGCGACCTCTTGCAACAGAAACTTGAGTTAGACGTAAGCTCAGTTCAGTCGCTCAGTTGCGTCTGACTTTGCGACCCCATGAATCGCAGCACGCCAGGCCTCCCTGTCCATCACCAACTGCCGGAGTTCACTCAGATTCATGTCCATCGAGTCAGTGATGCCATCAAGCCATCTCATCCTCTGTCATCTCCTTCTCCTCCTGTCCCCAATCCCTCCCAGCATCAAAGTCTTTTCCAATGAGTCAACTCTTCGCATGAGGTGGCCAAAGTATTGGAGCTTCAGCTTCAGCATCATTCCCACCAAAAAAATCCCAGGGCTGATCTCCTTTAGAATGGACTGGTTGGATCTCCTTGCAGTCCAAGGGACTCTCAAGAGTCTTCTCCAACACCACAGTTCAAAAGCATCAATTCTTCAGTGCTCAGCCTTCTTCACAGTCCAACTCTCACATCCATACATGACCATTGGAAAAACCATGGCCTTGACTAGATGGACCTTAGTCGGCAAAGTTAGACATAAAAGGGCCTCCAAAAACAACCAGAAAACTGGGTTCTACTGTGGGAGTTGTGAAAAGAAAACCGCTTCAGAGCTCCAACAAAGAGAAAAAGACCTCAAAGCATCCTTTCAGCACTGCTTTTCTTCAGTTGATCTGTTTACAGATTACGGGCTTTACCTACCGATAACTTAAGCGAAACGTTACCCAAGCACAGTTGCTGACAATGCTTCTAATAAAGAGGTGGAGAAGGAAAGGGATGAGCCCCAGCAAAGCCCTTTGAAGCATCCACTCACCTCGGCAGGCAGCATCTGCTCGGTGTTATACAGAGAGCGGCAGAGTTTCAAAACTTCATTCCCCAGTCCTTCCTTGTTCTCCGTCGTACATCTGGTGAGCATCACTGTGGCCAGTCTCACCCACGGATTACTGGCCACGCTGGTTTGAAGGGAGAAAAATGCAGGCATTTGAAACAATGAGACTTAGGATGATTGCTGTAAGAAATTTAAAAATAGAAAGAAATCCCACTTGTTCAAGTAAAATGCTTTTGGTAAACTGCAATCATAATCAGGATGATGCATTTCTTCTCTTGGAGAAAAGACCCCATCAAACAGAGGGAAAAGAGCTTGTTGTAGCATAGACAAGCGCCCAGAAGCATGGGGGCAGTGGCTAGACACTGACCAGCACAGGCGGTTTGAAGCCAAGCCATTTGGGTTGACATTCTGGCTCCCTGGCTACTTGGGTGACTCAACAGAGATGACTAAAACACTCTCAGCCTGGTTATATGCTTATGGGGGGGGCACCCAACTTTTCTGGGCCTCGGTTCTTTTCACTGTGAAAAAGCGATTTAATATTCTCCTTGCGTCACTTAATGAATGGTGCTTGTTATGTGAAGTGTCACTCTTGATAGCAGGCACATCTTACGTATTCTTCTTATTTCTGAGATGTAAAAGCACAAAAGTTTGTCTTTTGTTTCCCTTCTCTGGCTACTACTACTCTGAATTCATAAAAAAATCATGATTTATATTTCAAGAAACAGCTGAAGGGTACATTCATTCTGGGGTACTGATTTACTTACAACATTGTACAATAATTATACTATTTATCAAGAGTTTGTTGCCTCATTAAAGAACAGCTATAGCTTCTAAACAATGAGCATCCAAGGATGGTCCCTCCCTCGAAAGAATTTCATTGCTTGTGCTTGAGAAAAACATCAAGTGCAACAACAAGGGGGTGCCACAAAACTAGCCTCTGGCAAAGCCTTTGTGTCTCAGCTCAAACTAACAACCTGTGAGGACAAAGGATGCTGCTTATTTCAAGGTACAAACAAAGCCGAGGAGAGTGTCTGGTTGATGGAGGAAGAGTCTTCAGACACTCGGGACTCACCCTCTGCTTTCCTCTTTCAAGTCTGGGCCCAGCTCCCCAGGGGTTTTCCATAACAGGGTGCCTCCGTGCAGCAAAAATGCTGGTTCGTCAACACAATGCATCCAGTGGTTTTGACAACTATCAGAATGGAATTTCCACCAGCCAGCTGTGGACTCTGGAGGAACACTATGGATCTTCCTGAATGCAAATCTATTATGCTTTCCTTGTACGGATATGAGGGCCTGCAAGGGACTAAAACTAAAAATCCAAAGTTGGGACTGGTAAATCAGCAGTCATGTGGATCAAGCTCAGTCTTCAGTTGTGAACCTGACTGTGTTGACTGGCGACATTCAGCCACTGCCACGCAATCCCTCCCTCCCGCTCCACTCCCCTGTTTTGGTTGCTTCAAAAGTGCTACAGCCTAGTCATACGTTGGGTTGTCTGGGGGAAAAAAGTACTCAAAAGTACTTTAAAGCACCTGTTTCAGGTATTCCATCATACATTCTTACTGTATGATGAGCCAGGAAAGCAGCAGAAATGGACTTGATTTATCGCTTTGTTATCTCTAGGTAGAGACATAGGTGGTACGAGGATTAAGTGGATCGCTAATGCCTGGTTACGATACTCATGACTGGTTCTAATGCTAATGATCTCATAAAGGAGGTTAGCAAAACACAGGATAGCAATTTACACGTTTCACACAGGACTACCAAAGTGAGACTGTATCTTTGAAAATGAACCTACTTTTGCTTATAAATGTATTCATTAAATGTTTTAAATGCAATACATGTTTTAAGAGAAGCTGAGCTTGTTTCTTGCGGGTAACTTGAGATGGTCAGTGTTCCAAAAGTAACAGAAACTGCAGAACCAAAGTTAACTAATCTACCAGAAGTTATCATAGTTTGAATTTGAAAAATTCTCTCTAGACTAAGAGATTTCTTTTGAGCGTATGAAGAAATCTGTAATTCAACCTTAATGATTTTCTGAAAAAGTGAAGCCGTACTGACAGTCTAAACCAGTGGGCCCACCTCTGTTCCCCATTACCATCTCCTAGGAGCTGCTGAGAAGATGATGCTCAGGTCCTGTGAGTTGGACTCAGCGAGTCAAGCATGGGACTCTGCTTTTAACAAGCACCCTCAGGTCCTGAAGCTGCTCTGCCCAGATAATTGGGGACCGAATGGAAATACTGTTTCAGGGACTGTCACAAGAAAAACTATAAAGTTTCTCTGACATGAGAATTTGTACTGCAGAGTTTCAAAGAGTGAAGGGAAGAACCTACTCTCAAAATCGGCATGTCAGCCTGCCAATGCGGCCACAGAAGGTGGAGATCTAACAGCTGCTGCCTGCCCTTATGAAAACACTTGGTTAAAAATGCAAGCCACAACACCCCTCTTTTCTGTTTGCTTCATAAATTCCTAACGGTCTCATCCGACGGGAAGAGGCCTGCCTAGATGTTCCTTAGCAGTCCTAAACTGCACACGGAATAATATATTTTCAAGAAAGCATCCTTCTGCAATGTCTGAAGTGGGGAGACGTATGCTGGTCTGGATGCACAGAGCACTCGCTGACACAGGAGGAACGCAAAGACGAGGCCTGCCCCAGGCATTTGGATCAGATGCGGGAACTCTCGATTTCTGCCAACAAGGAGCAAGCGGTTCATGACAGGCAGCATATGTGCTCAGAGGAGATCTGGCTACGTCTTCCACAGGAACCCGTAGCTGATAGTGCAAAGACTATCCTTGCGTGTGACTGACTACTCCATGTGGCTCCAATCTCAGTATGACACGGAGGAGACAGCATGGGCTGATGGTTCCAGCAGCTGTTGGAACTCAGCCTCCTCCACCTCGGGGCCAGGTGACGCCTGACGTTATTTAACTTCTGAGCTTCCATTTTCTCATTGTAAAATTAGATAACATCACCTTCCTGCAGTAGCTTTGCTGTGTGAAGTGATAATATATGTCAACTGCACATAACACTGTGTGCTGTCAAAAAACGGGAATTAGCGATTTATTCCCCATGGATTTTCAAATTAGCCTTGTAAGCCGTGTTAAAAGAACATCAAAACATTTTTTGGTAAAAATGTGTGTGTGTGTTAGTCACTCAGTCAGTCATGTCCGACTCTTTGCAACACCATGGACTGTAGCCTGTCAGGCTCCTCTGTCCATAGGATTCTCCAGGCAAGAATACTGGAATGGGTTGCCATTCCCTTCTCCAGGGATCTTGTCAACCCAGGGATGAAACTGGGATCTCCTACATTGCAGGCAGATTCTTTACTGTCTGAGCCACCAGGGAAGCTTTGTTGATATCCTTAACCAGATGTTATTATCAAGCATTGTCTCTATTTCTAAATGAAATATTTGTGTTTAGGGCTAAGGAGAAATGGAAAGAAATCATGATATTTCAAGAAAAATAATTCTAATTTCATCTAAAGGCTAATACTGATTTTATATCCTTCTTTCATTGGCTCTCCTGTAGGTACTGATTTTTTAAACCTAGAATCTAGACAAAAGAAGTCTACCTTTAATGAATCTGAATCAGTTGTGGGGAGATAGATGAATCTAGAGTCTCTTATACAGAGTGAAGTAAGTCATGAAGAAAAAAACAAATATCGTAGATTAATACATATATATGGAATCTAGGAAAATGGTATTGATGAATCTAGCAGCGTATGAACTTGTGGACACAGCGGGAGAAGATGAGAGTGGGATGAATTTAGAAAGTAACACTGACATACATACACCATCATGTGTAAAATTGTTATGTGGGAAGTTGCTAAATAACACAGGGAGCCCAGCCTGGTTCTCTGTAATAACCCAGACGGGTGGGATGGGGGAAGGGGATGGAGGTGCAGGTGGGAAGGGATATACATACATACATACATATATATATACACGTGTATATATATATATGCATGTATATATATATATTTATAACTTAATGGAGTTGTTGTACAGTAGAAACCAACATAAAATTGCAAAGTACTTTTCCACCAATTGAAAAACAAATAAAAGTTTTTTAAAAAGAAGTCTATCTGTATGTTAATACTCACGTGTACTCCCGTTTCATAGGTGGCCAAGCCTGCAGGAGCAAAACCAGGTGCTGGAATTCCACCTCCTGGTGACTGGCCTCCAGGAGCTCTGTGAAGAGATCACAGCGCTTCTCTTCATCCTCGACGTCAGATACATCCACCTGGAAAGGGAACACACACCTGAATCCCATGGCAAAGGCTCCTGGATTGTTTCCAGAAAAATTCAAATTGGATTATTTGATTAAATGTTCTTTCAGAAATTTTTACAAACTGTCAACAACGCCTAACTTACTCCCCCAAAAGCTTCAAAAGCTCTGTTTTACCAAATTTCAAACATTTATGTTAAACGTTGCTTAGAATGAAGTTATAGGAAGGTTCTCCACATTCTTTACCAAAATAAATTCAAAAAAGTAGGTTTTCATAGAACTGACTTATTTGCATTCAATGTATGTCATTTAAAAATACAGTTCAGTTTCACATGAGATTACAGCAGTTCATCATACTCAATGTCAGCCAATAAATTATCCTGCCATTGCTTCATACTGTCTAGAATATTTCTTTAATTGAAAATTCAAGATTTTATTAAAGTACATTTGAGGCTTTCCAAGTGGTTCAGTTGTAAAGACTCCACCTGGCAATGTGAGAAGCGCAGGAGACAGGGGTTCAATTCCTGGGTTGGGAAGATCCCCTGCAGGAGGGCATGGCAATCTATTCTAGTATTCTTGCCTAAAAAATCCCATGGATAGAGAAGCCTTGTGACACGACTGAGCAACTAAGCACACACAAAGCATATATGACAAGGAAATTTCTTGCTATAAATCAAAGTATTGATAAAATATCTTTTATTCACAACTCCATTTCTAAAGAAGTCTGTCAATTAAAAACTATTTTTTCCTCCCATTGAATAACCTAATAATACTTCTTTTACATTAAGGCAGTCCTCATATCTCCAACACCTCTGTGAAGAAAATACTTGTTCTTTTAAGCTAAAGCAGTTTTAAATATAAAGAAAGCCAAAGCTGGTTCTCCTTTTTCCTAATCTCTCTTAAAACACATCCTCTGTATTTGGGTATGTAAGACTCAAGATGATACCTTGCAAGGATAATGAGAATGGATGTTACCTATATATTTGCTAAACTGCCTGTACTAATGCATGTTCCCAAAACATTTGATTTGATGGTCATCCCAGCTCTGATCCCAAGCAGCTACCTGAAAAAGTTATACTATGAATTTAAATTTTCACAAAAGTTGATATGTACCATGTAATTACTGCTAATTACTACAGAGAGTCTTGACACAGTAACCAGTCAGATCCTTCAAAACCTGACTTAAAGTCCCATGTCATTCTTGCACAGAGTAACAACTAATAACCTCAAAACTTCCTCTAGTTTCTGAAATAATTTTACAATACAGTCAGTCAGTTGATCCTTACAACAGTCTTGTATGGAGAACAACACAGGTATTACTAACCTCGATTTACAGATGAAGAAGCAGGCTTGTCTATCCTGGTAACATGGCTAGCGAGTGGCAGAGCCAATATATAATTATGCTCAGATCAGGATGTTCTGAAACTAGAGGACTTGGTAAGCTAGAGAAGCTTTGAATTATTTAAATTAGTGGTCTAATTGGGAATTTGGCAACATTTTCTTGCCTATTTATAAAGAAATGTTAAAAAAAAAAAACCTCTCAAAGTCAAAGCATCCATTTGTCATTACCTGACTTCACCACCTGCAACTCCTCTCCAGCCTCGGGGCCTCGTGGCTGCTCTGTGTATTCATCGTGCCTGCTTCCACCTCGGGAACTTTGATCTCCTTCCACTGCCTGGCACATTCTTGCTTCAACACCTGCATGGCTCATTCCTTTTCTTCAAATCTCTCAAATGTCACCTTATCAGGGAATGCACTGCATAACTGTTTTTTGCATAACTGTCCCTGCTAAACTAGTGTTCGCCCACCCCATTTCTCTCCCTTGCTTTAGATTCCTTCTTAGCACTTACAAGTTTGTGACATATAACATAATTGCTATTGCCTGGAAAGTCCCATGGACTGAGGAGCCTGGTGGGTTACAGTCCACGGGGTCACAAAGAGTCAGACACGACTGAGCGACTTCACTTTCACTTTGCACTTTCATGCACTGCAGAAGGCAATGGCAACCCACTCCAGTGTTCTTGCCTGGAGAATCCCAGGGACAAGGGAGCCTGGTGGGCTGCCGTCTATGGGGTCGCACAGAGTCGAACACGACTGAAGTGACTTAGAGCAATATAATTGCTTGAGAAAACAGAAACATTTGTTTGCTGGTTTATCCTCACTACTTAAAATAATGCCTGACAGAGTAAATGAACAGTAGTGATTACGTGAAAGGCAAAGAAAGGGGAAAAGGATAGATATACCCATTTGAATGCGCAGTTCCAAAGAATAACAAGGGGAGATAAGAAAGCCTTCGATCAATGCAAAGAAATAGAGGCAAATAATAGAAAGGGAAAGTCTACAGATCTCTTCAAGAAAATCAGAGATACCAAGGGAACATTTCATGCAAAGATGGGCACAATAAAGGACAGAAACGGTATGGACCTAACAGAAGCAGAAGATACTAAGAAGAGGTGGCAAGAATTCACAGAAGAACAATACAAAAAAGATCTTAATGACCCAGATAACCATATGGTGTGATCACTCGCCTAGAGCCAGACATTTTGGAGCGCAAAGTCAAGTGGGCCTTAGCATCACTATGAACAAAGCTAGTGGAGGTGATGGAATTCCAGCTAAGCTATTTAAAATACTAAAAAAATGATGCTGTGAAAGTGTTGCACTCAATATGCCAGCAAATTTGGAAAACTCAACAAATGGCCACAGGACTGAAAAAGGTCAGTTTTCATTCCAATCCCAAAGAAAGGCAGTGCAAATGTTCAAGTTCAGTTCAGTTCAGTCACTCAGTTGTGTCTGACTCTTTGCGACCCCATGAATCGCAGTACACCAGGCCTCCCTGTCCAAACTACCGCACAATTGCACTCATGTCACATGCTATCAAAGTAATGCTCAAAATTCTCCAAATAAGGCTTCAAAAGTATGTGAACCAAGAACTTCCAGATGTTCAAGCTGGATTTAGAAAAGGCAGAGGAACAAGAGATCAAATTGCCAACATCCACTGGATCATAGAGAAAGCATGAGAATTCCAGAAAAACATCTACTTCTGCTTCACTGACTATGCTAAGGCTTTTGATTGTGTGGATCACAACAAACTGTGGAAAATTCTTCGAGATGGGAATACCAGACCACCTTACTGGCTCCTGAGAAACCTGTATGCAGATCAAGTAGCAACAGTTAGAACCAGACGTGGAACAATGGACTAGATAAAAATTGGGAAAGGAGTACATCAAGGTTGAATATTGTCACCCTGCTTATTTAACTTATATGCAGAGTACATCATGTGAAATGCCGGGCTGGATGAAGCCCAAGCTGGAATCAAGATTGCCAGGAGAAATATCAATAACCTCAGATATGCAGATGATACCACCCTTATGGCAGAAAGTGAAGAAGCAGTAAAGAGCCTCTTGATTAAAGTGAAAGAGGAGAGTAAAAAGCTGGCTTAAAACTCAACAACATTCAAAAAGCTAAGATCATGGTATCTGGTCCCATCACTTCATGGCCAATAGATAGGGAAACAATGGAAACAGTGAGAGACTACTTTCTTGGGCTCCAAAATCACTGTAGATGGTGACTGCAGCTGTGAAATTAAAGCTTGCTTCTTCAAAGAAAAGCTCTGACCAACCTAGACAGCATATTAAAAGCCAGAGACAGTACTTTGCCAACACAGGTGCATCTAGTCAAAGCTCAGGTTTTTCCAGTAGTCATGTATGGATGTGAGAGTTTGACCATAAAGGAGGCTGAGAGATGAAGAATTGATGCTTTTGAACTGTGGCATTGGATAAGACTCTGAGAATCCCTTAGACTGCAAGGAAATCAAACCAGACAACCCTAAAGGAAATCAACCCTGACTATTCACTGGAAGGATTGATACTGAAGCTCCAATACTTTGGCCACCTGATGTAAAGAGCTGACTCATTAGAAAAGACCGTGATGCTGGGAATGATTGAAAGCAGGAGAAGGGGTCGACAGAAGATGAGATGGTTGGATGGCATCACCAACTCAATGGACATGAGTTTGAGTAAGCTCCAGGAGTTGGTGACGGACAGGGAAGCCTGACATGCTGCAGTCCATGGGG
Source organism: Aepyceros melampus (assembly GCA_006408695.1). Lineage (NCBI taxonomy): Eukaryota > Metazoa > Chordata > Mammalia > Artiodactyla > Bovidae > Aepyceros > Aepyceros melampus. Next base: position 212,699 of record SJXQ01010790.1, on the reverse strand, counting down.
TCACAAAGAGTCAGACACAACTGAGTGACTGAACTGAAGTGACCGGATGCCCATGATCTTCATTTTTGGAGTTGAGTTTAGCCAGCTTTTTCACTCTTTTTTCACCCTCATCAGAAGGGTCTTTAGTTCCTCTTCACTTTTGGCCATTAGAGTGGTATCACCTGCATGTCTGAGGTTGTTGATATTTCTTCCAGCAATCTTTATTCCAGCTTGTGATTCAACCAGCCCAGCATGCTTTGATATATATATTAATTTAGGATTTGTATCTACATATTAAACTACCTAAATTTATCAAAACTTACCATAATAATATGTTTATCTTGTTCATAATGCCCTAATAAGGCTTTAAAAATAAATTCTGATAACTAAAATGCAAAATAAATTTTTGTATAAAGAAATATAAAAGAGAAATGTGAAAGAAACTTCCAGCCTGGACAAAATGGCTTTGACCCATTTTTCCCTAATCCTCTCTGCTAGGCACAACTAATAACCATGAAAATACTTAAATAGACACCAAAAGAGAACTCATAAAGATGATAAAAAGAAAGCAAACTAGTTTGGAACCCCAGGACTGGAAGGAATGACACAACAGAAGCAAGCCACTCAGACCCAGTGTTTCCCGAGTCCTGACCTAGAGGTGGAAGACACCCCGGGGAAGGTTATTTCTCATCAGAATTCCAGAAGAAAGGGAGAAAGTAGAGCTGGAAGAGTATTTTAAGAAATATGTAAAAATCAGGAGGGGAAGTATTGCTCCAAGACAACAAAAGTTAAAGCAAACACATCTCAGAGGCTCGCAGTGGCTATGAGAGCACATAATTTATATCAGTATCGTGGGGATTAAAACTCCCTAAAAACAAGGCCCCTGGCTGAGTATGAACGTGGACCTATGATATAATTAGATTTTCTCTTTTCTGAGAAGTACTGCAGTCCGTATTGAAATATATATTCCCAGTATCTAAATATATTTCATAACCGTCTAAGTACAGAGAACTGACTTCAGTGACCAAATAATTGCAATATGATATGACTCTAGAACCTATGTTATTAGCGAGGAAAAACTGTAGGTGGCTATCAAATGCTCCATAAGAACTTCATAACAGACTCATAACATACTATATAAGGAGACTCTAAAACAAATAATAAAGGGAAATTCAACTAAATGACCAGCTTTTTAAAATAGTGCTGGAAAAGTCAAAGTAACACAGAAAAATGTTTATTTTGGAGGCATTCCTGGACCTTTCTGAGGCTTAATGTCCTCTTCCATAAAATGGAGATACGTATGTCTATGATGGTTGTGAATATTAAATAAAAGGATATGGATAAGATAGCCAGCAAGAGGCTGGCATATGGTAGGCACACAATGATGGCAGGCATTATTCATATTATCACCTCCATAATATGCTGTATATAAAAAGGCAGAAATGTGTGCTATGATTTCTTCTAACAAGAATTACGCCTACAGATTAGGCAGGACAGAAAAAGTACATGAAGAAATACAGCTATTTTAGGATAATGGAATCTTGGGTTAACTTTTATCTCTTTTTAAAATTTTGCTTATTTGTGCAATAGTTAATGTATTTGGAATGACTCTTAAGCATACTTTGCATAGAACAGTAAAAATAAAATTGAGAAAATTGCTATTTTTTCCTACACTTAGTTTCATTCTGTCCTTTTTTCTCCAGTGAAAACGAAAGTGAAATATATTTCTTTTAACACTTCTGTCCCTTCCCCTATGGGCAGGGGATGAAAATGTCCACAATTTTACAGGCATTGTAGAGTTGGTGACAACTTCATATTGACACCACTAACCAAACATCACAGGATTTTAAAGGGTAAATTCAAGTGTGACTCAAACATAAGAATATCTCTTTCCCTACAGTCTCTGAAAGTGATGTTTTTCTCTTCATTGAATTGGGTGACTTGAGCCCTTGTGGCAAGTCATTTGTCAAGTAGCTGCAGCTTCCTTATCAGACATGGAGTCACTGTTCTTGAAAAAGTGGACTGAGCCACTAATTCTCAGGTGAGAACAGCTTTAACTTTAAATTTCTCTGTGGCTGCTTAAAGATGAACATGACTATCTTAAACTGAGACACCTCTCCTGAAATCTGCACCCTCCTGTAGGCATGGTAGCAGCTTAATCTTCAGATATTTGGGAATACGAAATAGGTATTAATGCTTATGAAAGTACTTTATCAACAAAAAAAATCAGCAACACATAGAGGATTATTATTGATAGTAGGCTTATTCATCACTGTATACTATCTTCCAGGTGAGTTTTTGAGCTACTAGACTGGTTCTAAAAGGCTCATATGATGACATCCAAAGCTCTGTGCAAGTCCTCTCGGGAACACAGTAAAGTCAGACCAAAATGGGTGTGTACACACAGGGCTTCAAAACACAAAACAAATAAACAACAACAACAAAAAAATCCCTACTTCAACAGATATGTAGAAATATGAAAAGGTCAAAGAAATGACTTCTAGAAGACTAGATTCCTGTTACACCTACTTTTTTTTTAAGTTTATTCCATTTTTTTCCATCAATATTGAAGTATAGTTGACTTACAATGCTATGTTAGTTTCAAGTGTACAGCAAAGTGATTCAGTGATATATGTACATTTATCTATTCTTCTTCAGATTCTTTTCCCACATAGGTTATTACAGAATACTGAGCAGAGTTCCCTGTGCTATATAACAGGTCCTTGTTGGTTACCTACTTTATATACAGTGGTGTGTATATATTAATCCCAAATTAGGAGTTTGGGATTAACACCTACTCCTTTTGTAAGATTCCAGGTGGCCAACACTACCTGTTCTGTCCACTGGATCAAATGTGCATCTCTGAGGAAGGGAAGTCAAATATTCAGAAGACCAAAAGGTCACAGGCTGTTGAACAAGCTGTTGAATTTAGTCATAAACTGTCAGACTACCCCCCACTAATCTAAGCAGAACTTAGACCAGTGCCTGGTACACAGTAAGTACTCGATGAAGAAAGACAGTGAAGTTGCTCAGTCATGTCCGACTCTTTGCGACCCCGTGGACTGCAGCCTACCAGGCTCCTCCATTCATGACATTCTCCAGGCAAGAGTACTGGAGTGGGTTGCCATTTCCTTCTCCAGGAGATCTCCCTGACCCACGGATTGAACCAGGTCTCCTGCACTGTAGGCAGAAGCTTTACCTTATGAGCCACCATGGAAGTCCAAGTACTCGATAAACAGTATCATTACCATTAATTACAGTGAAGTGAAAGTGACAGTCGCTCAGTCATGTCCAAGTCTATGTGACCTCATGGACTGTAGCCTGCCAGGCTCCTCTGTCCATGGAATTCTTCAGGAAAGAATACTGCAGTGGGTAGCTGTTCCCTTCAACAGGGGATCTTCCCGACCTAGGAATTCAACCCAGGTCTCCTACACGATGGGCAGATTTTTTACCATCTGAGCCACCAGGGAAGCCCATTAATTACTGTAATTGATAATTATCATTAGGCAAAAGAATATAAACCACATTAATCATGATTATGCCTATCTCTGAGTATTTATGTTTTATTAGTAGAAAATATAAAATTGTGGAAATAAGACTAAAGTTGAAATACTGAAAGTAGGATAGCTACCTTCTAGTCAATTTTCTCATTTCTATGGCAGAGAACTATAGAATAGATGCAGCTATAGAGAGAATTTCATAACTATTTTATCTTGCACTGTTTGTAATAAAGGCAAAATGTGTTGCTGAGATGGCCGGAGGGTTCAAACAACATTCCCAAGCCCACATGGAGGGGAGAGTATCTACTACAGGAAAGGCGTCCTGATCAGCAATAAGCAAGTGAGACACTGATTTACTTCCTACCTTTGCCTCTGCTGATGGGCACACACATTTAGCCTCTGCTTCTCTCCGAAAGGAAATGAGTGTCTTTTTGTGAAGTGCTCAAGAATAAAGGGTCCTCAATCACCATTAAGAAGTCCCTCCTAGTGTGTGGCAAACATATCCTTGGGATGGGGAGGGAGCCCAACGACAGAATTAAGTTCCCAAGGGTTTTCCAGATGCTTGGAGTTGTATGTGGGGCGCACAAACAAGAAATATATAGAAGAAGCTGGCGACTGCACTTATGAGCCATGTTCTCCAGCCTATTTTACTTTATCTCTAAAACTGGAAATGACACAAGAAAGCATTCATGATCCCTCTCCATAAGTGAGTGCTGCTGTAACTTCAATACATAATACACATTTTCAGGTGGCTAAATATAATATTTAATGACAAAATCTTTCAAATGAGACATATGAGAGGGGAAATACTTTGTTTTAAAATAATAAGAAAGATTATGCCTTATAAACTTTTTCTCTAGGACAAATAATCAATCACTCCAATATGAGCCTCTAGAAGTACACGCTTACTTAAGAACTGCTATACAAGTGAAAATTATAAGGCCAGACTTTGTTTTTTAGTTAAAGTTGATAAAGTAGTAATAGAGTAATTCATGGAGCCAGATATGCTTTTGCTGTAGTTTATCACTTAGACTCAGATGGAATACTGGCCCTGTCACTTAATAGCTCTGTGATCAGGTGAAAATATCCCAGCAAGCCTTGGTGTTTTCATTTGTATAAATAAGGTAATAGTACCTAACCTATCAGGGTATGTTGAGAACAATATAACATAATACAAGACAATATAGATAGAGACACACAGAGCTGAATAGGTATCTAACACTGAGTTAACACAGAGCTATCATGGTGGCAACAGTATTGGTAGTTCATAATAATGAATACCTAATACATAATAATGAATAATAATACATCATTCTGCTATGTTTTAGCAAAAATACTGTAAAGACTCCTTAACTACTCTGTGCTTATTTGCTCCTGCATTGAATGGAATTATAATAAAACCTCCATGAAAGGGTTATTATGAGGTTTCAGTGATAAAATACACATACAAAGCCTAATGGTCAATTCACAGACATCCCTATAAAACATGAAAACTGACAGTATATAAACATCTTCTCAACTTAAGTAAAAACAGATTTCTGCTAGAACATTCAGAGCTTTTATTTTGAATCTATTTTTTATTACAGCTAGAAACTATCCAGAGAGTTATGCACAGAAGAAGAAAATGGTGGCCACCGAGTTATGTGGGCTCCTAGATATTCTGTATATAGAATGCCCATATATCCTCCAAAACAGAAAGAACAAAACTACAAAAACTGGCATAGTCAGTATAATTACAGGTCGGGAATGTCTAAACTTCAAAATATCATAAGTGAAAAAGAAAAAAAACGCCAAATTCCAAAGAATGACCTCTCACATTCCATGTAAATGTTTCACATATTCAAAAAGTATATCCATATTTGAAATAAATAAGAACGGGGACAACCATACAAACAGAAATAAAATTAATCTATCAGTACTATAAGTGAATAAGCTAATCACACTGGAGGTGGTGTGTGTGTATGTGTGAAAAAGAGAAAGAGGGGAAAAGAGACAGAGACGTAATCTGGAAAAAAGATTCTTAAGTACTTTTAACTCTAAGGCTAAAGACAAAAAGAGTTCTACACAAATATTCTATCTAGTAAGTTGATTGGAATTTCCATCACTACTTTATCTGTTCCAGGGATTAAACAAATAAATGCACTATGGATAAGGAGAGTCAAGTTTCTCACTGACAGAGAAGAGAGTTTATAAATAAGGAAAAAGAGAAGACTAGAATAAACTGGATTGGCACTGGAATTATCAACACAAATTCATGGTCTTAAAAGTGAATACAAATAGATATTAAAAATAGATGCAGACTTACATGTGCTCTGTCCCCTTAGAGCATCTAAAAGCTATAATACCACCAAGTCAATGACTATACCTAGTACTCCAGTCTTGGCTTCTAAATACCATTCTTTATTAAAAAAAAAAGTCAATGATTGAATTTGGATGTGAGTAGGCAAAGTGTAAGAGGGTTTTGAACATTTGTGTTCAAAAAGTGATGGAATGGGCACAAGTTAAAATGATCCAAGAGAAAATCTGGAAGGTTCCCAGTGGCTAAGTCTGAGATAACTGGAGCAAAAAATAAAAACAGTGATAGTAATAGATTACAACCATAAAACAAAATGAGAATCCTTGAGCTTGTAGTGATATAAATAAATAAATAAATAAATAATATAAGGGGAGAACAAATGATAAAAAAAATACCATTTGGGGAATACCACAGTGATCATTAGCTCAGGCAATAATGTCAATGTGTGCTAAAATTAATTGGTGAAAATGTAATGAGAAAGTGTTTACACAATCTCAAAGTACCTCACCACAAGACATTTATTAATCCCAAAGGGAAAAAGATAATTTCACAGAGAAGAAACATGGCTGACACCAGCTCAATCAAGTGACGCAAATGAACACTACTGGTAGAAGAACACATAAGGACCGTGTATCTCCTAAGACAATGTACTGGGAAGGATCCAGCGTCACTTCTGCGGTATTCTCACCAAAAATGCACAACTTGCATATATGAACAAAACTCAGACAAAGTCAAATTTAGTGACCTTTCACAAAATAATTGTCCAGTGTTTCTAAAAATGTCAAGGTCATAAAAAGGGAAAAAAGAGAATGAGAAACTGTTTTCGATTACAGGACACTAAGGATTCATGGCATTAAATGCAGTGTGTGACCTGCACGGGATGTGGACCAAGTGGGACGGCCGACAAAATCTGAATGACGCGTAAATTAGACAAGGTATTGCATCAGTGTTAGCTGTGGTCATCTGAGATGGTAATATTTGGTGAAGCTGCATGAAAATTATGTAAAACTTTTTGTAAAATTTACATAATTTTTTCAGTAAGTCAATGAAAAGTCAAAATAAATAACGGAAGTTATGTCCGGCGACCTCATATCCCTACCACCCTCCAATATTCAAACACTTGTATTTTCCTACCTTTTCCCTCCACTTTTCTTTCTAACCCACTGGAAGGATGAAGAGACAACAGTGGCGAAACCCATTAGGAGCACAACCACTCAGGCCATCACACGTCTAAGCAAAGGACACTTGGCTGTAAACTGTCCCACTACAAATTAAGCCAACTGGGACCTGAGCTGACCCCAGGAGAAGGCTGCCCTGAGATGAAATCAAAGCCATCCCATCCAGTCGTGATTACTAAACTCAAGTCTACTTCCCAGGAGGTGGCTGCTGGTGAACTCAGACCCACATGAGGCTATGAGGACAGTCTGCCTGTGTGATAGGATAAACAGGATGCCCTATTCACCCTGCTCCCAGAAAAGAAAGTGCTGTTGAGAATTAAAACATATTACTGACATAGCCCTGAACTTGGGGTCTTTCTCCATAATTTTCTTTCTCCATAATCCACAGGATTTCTTCTGTGTTTCCCAGATAATTACAGAGCATCATTTCCTCCCTGGTAACTTCAGCAGAAACTGGAGGGGCACTGGGCATGTGTCTCACTTCTGTACCCAAGCAGTCATGGAGTACGCACCTCTTGTCTCCAGACCACACACTCAGCTGTGCTGAGTTCAGATCAAGAATCCTTTCCTGTCCCTAGACAGGACAGCGACCTGCCCTCCCAAGCCCCACGCACTATGCAGACTTCTATCACAGCATCCATGCACTTAGGGTATTAGCTTTGTTTACAAATATACGTCCTCCACCACATTGGAGCCCTCATACCAACAGGATCTATCTACCTGGACTGGAGTAGGAGCTTTGCATGAATGATTCACTTAACTCTCACAGTATTTATCTATTATTCTCATTTTACACACAAGGAAACTGAGGTTGTAAGAGGGTCAGTAACTGTTCCAAGGCCACAGAGCTCCTGAGTGATGAAGCTGGGACTGGAAAGCAGGTCTACACGGTGAAAAGCCTAAATGTTTTTCATACTACTTGCTTTGTCTCTCTATCTCCAGAGCATAGCACAGTGAATGGTGCACAATCTATGTTTGGAGACTCTCTGATGAATATTTCACATGATGTTTGGTTCAAACAATAGCAGTCATGGCATTTTTCAGAATTTTAGCTAGTAGCAGTTAACATACACAGTGCGGTGTACTGAGAGAGTGAAAAATGCTAAAAAGATGAAGCAATGCTTTCTGTGCTCTGAATCAAACTCCTGATTCTTCACACCTAATCGCATTCTATCCACATAGAGTGACTGTGGGAAGAGAAAGGGACAACACAGTAACAACATAACACAACACAAATGTTACTGCTCAATGTATCCCCCTGGCAAATAGGAAGAAGAGTGGTAAGCAGGCTTCTGGATCACAAGATCTCTTGCTCACAAGCTGGGTAGGTCATGTGACCGCATCTTCTAAGTCACGTGATTTCATCTAAACCGGAGCAAACGGTAACTACTTTGCAAGGTCATTTTAAAGCTGAGATGCAGTGACATGCACTTTAGGGGACATTCCACAGTCCCTTCTTCCTCCCCAAGAATGCCAGTGACCAGAGGGTGAAATTAAGAGGAATAACCCATTATTCGTAAGGAGGGACCTTCTTAAGGTCTCCAAACATCTGCAGAACCCAGTAATACGGATGCTTGCTCAACTTTAGTCATTTTAGAGAAAAGGACACATCGATCTCTCACTCACATCTGGACAAACATGCTTAGGATTTGTTGGCTTCCACATGAGAAGCAACTGGCTGATCAGAAATCACTGGCAGCAAAATATGTCAAATTAATACAAAACAGTTTCAATCCAAAAGCACCAGGCCACTCTGCAAGGAAACACTTCCATTATTCCAAGCAGATCATTTTATTTGCATATAAGGGTGCAGCAGCATGGTCTAATCATCACTCATGGCAAGAACATTGGACTGAATGTCAGGATTCCTGGCCTTGCCACTTTAAAGGTGACCTTGGACAGGGCTTTTAAGATTTAATATTCACTAATTCAACAAATATTTACTGTCTGTAGGTTCCCTGTTCTCATGGAATTTGTATTCTAATGGAAGAAAAAAGACATCACATAACAGACAGGCAGATAAGCAGGAGGAAGTTAGCTGCTGCTGCTGCTGCTGCTGCTAAGTCACTTCAGTCGTGTCCGACTCTGTGTGACCCCATAGACAGCAGCCCACCAGGCTCCCCCGTCCCTGGGATTCTCCAGGCAAGAACACTGGATTGGGTTGCCGTTTCCTCCTCCAATGCATCAAAGTGAAAAGTGAGAGTGATGTCGCTCAGTCGTGTCCGACCCTCAACGACCACATGGACTGCAGCCTTCCAGGCTCCTCCGTCCATGGGATTTTCCAGGCAAGAGTACTGGAGTGGGGTGCCATTGCCTTCTCCGAGGAGTTAGCAGATAGTGGTAAGTGATCAGAAGAGAAAAAAAAATCTCACAAAATAGGTTGTGATCCAATGTAGTCATTTTGGAAATGATGATATTTATGCTAAAATCTGAGGATGTGACTTCTTCCTTTCTGGACATCCTTCTCTATAAAATATGACTCTTGAACAAAGGTGCTTTCAAACATGTCTTCTAGTTCTAGGATTGTGATTTCACGCCTCTTAGAGATACATTTATGTGAATACATATTTTTAACATCAAATAATATCCTATGTTTGATTAAGAGAATTATTTATGACAATGAGTCCTAGCTTTGAACACACTTAAGGTTACAGTAAATCTTTTGTATGGAACTAAATAAACCTTTGCACACATAATTCTTCTTTCCTATTGATCTTTGTCTTAGCTCTGACAAAAAAATGAGTATTTTGTTTATGTTTTGGCAAATGTCACCAAGTTGGCCTCTGACCAGAAGGACTAATATGTCCTTCCACGTATATATGAATTTGTAGTGAGGTTGAAAATTGTCTTAAACTCATTTTTCTGTTGATCACTTATAACCACAAATTCAGATTGAAATTTTACAATGTTCTTTTTTAGGTGAAAAAAAATTTTTTTTTTTTTACATAAAACCAGAAAAAAAATTGAGGTGATGGGATATGGAATTTTTTAAGGAAACATCAGTATTTTGACCCATATTTTTCATGCACCAGTTAGCTAGAAAATTACAAAACGTGAAAAACTCAAGACAATTTGTACCAAGAGAATTAACACAGTCCATTCTCCCCCTCCCCCTGTTAAGCTTCTCCCTCCCCTCCTTCTGCCTCCCTGTTGCCCTCCACGCTGGGGCACATTTCTGGGGTGGAAAGGAAGGCCTCTCATGCTGTTGAAAATTGAGGGCCTCTGAATTTTTAATTCTGTTAACTAATCATTAGAAAAGTAGAAATCGCTGTCTGAGAACCAGTGAGGTAGCAGGCTACACAGTCTGTGTACTGAATTTTGCAGGAGCTGGCTGGTTTCCTGGCAACCGTTGATTTGTGGGGCCACTACTTTGGGCACCTCGAGGATAATTAAATATTAAGCCCTTCTTTGATGTATGCAAAGTCTGCCTAAGAGGATTACCAGCCACGGTGAAGGTAGCAGTCCCACATTTTCTGGTAATTGAACATTGCAGTGTCATTATCTGTTCTTATCTTTGCTCTGTAAGAATCCATCTCTCTCCTTAATATTACCTTGGAGAATGGAGACGGAGATAGGGAGAAATTAGGAAAACGAGAGCCCGTGCAAACAACAGTTTGGGGTCTTCTAGGTGTTTGGGACATGGGGATGAAAACAAGAGTTTTAACACACGTCAAAGAAATGACAGAGGCGAGCAAGGCGCCCTCTGTCTCCTCTGGTTCAAGGCTCCATTTCACATACCAAGCAGCCGAGGCTCACAGTGTAAGAATCTTCCCCGAGACTGTAAACAATGGTAGAGGGAGGGTGGAGACACAAGTCATATAAAAGGTGCAACTTGTTCTATGAATATAACTGGAACATTGAGGAAAGCATAAAAGCGGTGGGTATACTTATATGACTTCTGAAGTGTTTAGAGCCACATTAGAGTGCATGTTCCAATGTTTCAACATGATAGATGAAATGGGTATTTTCCCCCTTTCCTAGTTTCCACTCTGTTTCATAATATTTCTGGCGCGTGGATCTGATGTGACATGAAGTGAGGCTCGAGAGAAACAGGCTTCATTGTCCTGCCAGGCTCTAGCCATCAAGGAAGAGAAAATTGAAAAAAAGGTGAGAACTTGAAAAATGGAAGGTCAGAAAAAAATGCCTAAAAGTAAGAGCATTCATTTGTTTCAGGATGAAATGGAACCTAAGGTTCCACCTGGCGAAAATAACATGACCTAGTTTGTTGCTTAACCTCAGGAATGCTACGAGAACCTTCGGGTCTGCTGAAAACACACACACTTCTAACATCCACTATGCCAGGAGCCTGGAGTGTCTGTCACAGCCCAGTACACTTCTGTTCACAGATTGCTCTTGAGAAAGCCTGTTATGGTCTCTTAATGCAATTCAAAGCAAAATGTTAAGACTAAATAATTTGATATGGTCATGATGCTTCAGAGTATCATTCAGATATTAGTGGCTTTAATATACTGTTTCAGCAATGTGGCAGGATTAGAGAATGTTCGATAAATCCATCTTTTTTCAGTCTCAAATTCTCTAACTCTGAAGAATAGATAGAATTTACCTATTTCTCTCACAGAGGGAAATAAGAATGTAGAAGGTAATTCAGAAGATGTCCTGAGATAAGTCTTGAGATATTTTTAATATTTGGTTCTTTTTTTAAAAAAAAAAAAACGTTCATTGTTCTTTAAGTGAAGTAATAAGGATACTAACAGGAATTATAAGGCAAAGTTTTAAAATGAGAAGGTAAACTGGGTTGGAGTCAGACTTCCAGGAAGCTCTTTTGCAGATTAGAAAGCAAGTCTTACTTTCTAACTTTTATTGGCCTATAGTCTGCAAGCTAAAGCACTTGATTAAGTGCTGACTCTTAGATACAATATCTTCAGGATGCATCAGTTTAGAATCTAAGCCAAAATTCAACAGCCACCGTATTTCTTTGATTTAGGAATTAGCATTTTCACTTAGTCAACAAGCATTTAAGCTCTGAATGTGTGCACAGCATTTTTAGAGGGCTTTGAAAAATGGTAAGTATATCCTCCACGGTTTCTGAGTTTTCAGGTAGTGGGAAGGCAAAATTTTAAGTAGCAGAAGTAATAATAATAATAAAAATAAAAATAGATCAAATGTGTGGAGTTCAAAGTTCAGTTAAGTTTGAAACGGTCAGGGAAGGATCCAGAGAGGTGATGGACTGAGGGAGCCTTGCAGGATGAAATGAAGAAACCAAGATCTATGTCTCTGCTACACTGTGTCTGTCTACATATAGGAGGGAGGGCATTTGCGTGCCTGGGCAGGGCATGACAAAATGAATGAGCTAAACTGCACACTGTATCACCACTTAGATCTGTATCTCTCCAGAGAAAGGGCGAGCTGCCCCAATTAATCGATACTGTGAAAACCCCGACTGTATCCTATGAAGAGAAAAAATATATATACATGTCAGGTGACTGAGGCATCATCTACTCTGTATATGCAAACATATGGAAAAGTAAATGCAAACTGTGTTGCACATATTTAACCGCTACATAGCTGTACTGATGAACACAATGGGAAGACTGCATTCACAAGCTGATTATTCACTTGAAGGGGGTTTAAAGCAATCAGGACATGACCATCAGGTGCACCCTCACCTGTCTCTGGGGCCAGGTGGCTTTGAGGATGGCCTCTGTTCTAAAGAACACGAGGAGCTTGCCATCCTCCTCGGTCAGGTGAAACGACCGTCCCAGAATCTGCAGCACGTGAACGCGGGGCCGCACAGGCCAGGCGTCGTTGGCACAGAAAGGCCGCAGCCACTCCAGCAGGTCCTCGGAGGACACCAGCTCTTCTCTGCAAAACAAGGGTTACATTGAAAAAGAAAAAGACTCGGTGGTTTCTAATTCCAGTAATCAAGCATGGCAACAGATCTGTACACTTCGCTGGGTTTACTCTTTTTCCTGCTGAGGAAAAGTGTAGGTTAGAAATGGCTTAGAGCAAGCCATATTAGGTATTTAAAAACGATGTGAAATGCATGCGATTTTTAAACAGTGTCATATTAAAATGAGCTACGTAGAGCAGAGAAAAAATAATCAATATGTTCTTAGACACTTCATTTCTTAAGCAAAGCTCAACTGTGTCCGACTCTTTGGGACCTCATGGCCTATACAGTCCATGGAATTCTCCAGGTCAGAATACTGGAGTGGGTAGCCTTTCCCTTCTTCCCAACCCAGGGATCAAACCCAGGTCTCCCACATTGCAGGGGGATTCTTTACCAGCTGAGCCACAAGGGAAGCCCAAGAATGCTGGAGTGGGTAGCCTATCCCTTCTCAGTGGATCTTCCCAACCCAGGAATCGAACCAGTCTCCTGTGTTACAGGCAGATTCTTTACCAACTGAGATATCAGGGAAGCCATTAAGAAGTACAGCTTATTGTAAAATTCTTGTAGAAGTATGCCCAGTGTCCATCCAGTACCCAAGGCTTAAAAGACTTTCTTTTTATTGAAGTGAATTGACAACTAATTCAATGGGGGAAATTAAGGATTCCCCAGAGTTTTCATTAGAGCACTGCTTTAGAGTGGTAACTGTCTCAACTGATAACAGTTCACATGGAAGGGTGCTAGCCAGAGTCTTGGATAACCACTTAAAGCATTTGGAAAAAAAAATTTTTTGATTGAAATATCATTATTTTAATCTTGGCAAACAAAATAACTCTTAAAATACAATTTTCACGGATGGTTTATCCCACCAACTAGTTAAAACCTTGAATTCAAAGGAAAAAAAAAGAAGTATGAACAATTTCTACTAATGATACTGATAGTGCTGGGTATCATTCAGTAATTTTATATTAAATATTACTAGTTGACAGTAACTATGCAAAGTAAATATTATAAATACTATTTTATTTAAAATTTTTCTGGTTTTATTGATATAATGTGTGTGTGTGTGTATATATATAACATTGTATTAGTTTAAGGTGTAGTACAGAATGATTTCATATGTGTATATACTGCAAAATAATTACAATAAGCTCAGTTAACATAACTTTATATAGATATAATTTTTCTTAAGATTGACTCTTAGTAACTTTCAATACATAATATTGTTAACTATAGCCCTCATGTTATACATGTAAATTCCATTTTTATAGCTAAGGAAGTAGGCTTCATGGAAGTGACAGCATATGCCCACTAATATCTATCCTGGTACAATATGACTCCAAAGTCTATGTTCTTTTCTACTATTTTTCTGTGTTTCATTAAGGGGTTGGTGGTGGTTTAGTCACTAAGTCATGTCCATCTCTTGTGACTCCATGGACTGTAGTCTGCTAGGTTCCTCTGTCTATAGGATTCTCTAGGCAAGAATACTGGAGTGGGTTGCCATTTCCTTCTCCAGAAGATGTTCCTGATCCAGGAATAAAACCCAGGTCTCCTGCATTGCAGGCAGATTCTTGACCAACTGAGCTAGAGGGAAGCTCCAATGAGGGGTTAGAGCATCAAATTTTATACTAGCCTAAAGATAAAATATAAATGTATGGTTATTAAAAAACTAGTAAGTTTAAAAGGATTCAGAGAAGGTGGGGACATGTGAACAACTTTCTATCCAGTACCAGAAGCTCTTTGCTTATAATCCCCAAATGGACCATCTCAGGAAAACAACTTATTTGATGATGATGCCAATGAATTACTCTCAATGACTCTTGAGAGTTTGCTCATATAGAAGCCTCACTCCTACAAGGCCCTAGAGATCCATGGAAAAGCACTGAATTATATAGATTTTATAATAACCAAATTTTTATGAGGCTTCCAGCAATAAATCATCTACACCAAGCTCCAAATTCCATGAACTAACAAGACCACAGGAAAATTTTTTTAAACTTCTGAGAAAAATAAAACTCTATAATATCACTGAATATTTTTCTCAGTGTGCATTCTATAATATACTTGCCAATACAATTTTATGGCAATTTAAGCTAAAAAACAAAGTTGGTTATTTGTATATTGAACTAAAATACGTTAAAAAATGCCATGAACAAACTGGCTTAGGCATTTCCTACATGTACAAAGATATTTGTTAGCTTTGCCTTTGCGTGTCCTTCTTAACATGTACCAGAAATTGCAGAGCTGGGGGTGCAAAAGAATGCCACCAGGATCTCCTATCTACTATGTGCAAAGCAGACAGCACTGTGTGGTGGGAAAGGGTGTCATGTTGGAATTTGACAGACCTGTGAATCCTGGCTCCATCCTTTCCAAACAACTCTCAATAAAAAATTATGAATGTCCTCATTCCCCACTTTGTAGTTAAGTAGACAAAGATCCTGAAAGTGTATCTCTTGGAGTCTGTGAAACCAAGACAATGCATACGAAGCACCCAGCACTGTCTGTGACACAAAGGAGGGATTTAATGAACCATAACCACTGTCCAAATCATCATCATCATTTTAGTATCAGCATCACCAAAGTACCTGATGTTCAGGGGCGAAAAGCTGATGATCTGGTCCTTGAAATAACTAATAATGCAAGCAAACAGAAAGACATCACACGTGACTATTCTACAAATTACTAATATAAATTGGAACAACTTTTTGGGAAGAAAAGTGGGCAGAATCAGGTAAGGCTTCCCAGAGGATGTGGCCTCTGAACAGGATCATAAAGGACAAATGGAAGGTACATGAATGGAAAAGGGGGAAAACATAATCCAGGTAAAGAGAATAGCAAGGAAAAAAAACAGACAAAGATTTCAAAGGACACAGCATGTTCAGGGAGCGATAAAAGCACAGATGTCTGGGGGTAAATCAGAGGAGAGAGCAGAGGAAAGAAAGGTCTCCTGACCTGGATAACCAGAGCTCACACACAGGCTGAAAAGGTGGTGCAGCTTCATACTTTGAAAGGACAGGCTTTGCAGACATCAGCCCAGACTTGGTGCCCAATTGACTGCTTCCCAACAATGCTATGCTGACCAAGAAATTGCTTCATGTTGCTGAGCCTTAGTTTCTTATTTGTAAATTGTAGATGGATAATAACCCTTTACTCAGCAGAATGGTTTGAGAATTAAATACACAAAATGAAATAATAAAGCAGAAAATATATTATCTGGCACATAACTAAGAAGTTCAGTTAGTGGCAGCAATGATTACTGAGGACTCTGGTCTTACTTGGTGTCGAATGGGAAGACGGAGGGTCTCTGAGCAGTGAAGTACTGTGATCACGTTAGTGCTTACAGAGGTGTGCAGACTGGGGCATGCTCAGGCCCTTTTGGTGAAGCCTGCAGGGGTCAAATTAAGTTTAACTTGGGAGAAAAGAAGACTAAAACACATTTTTGGCCTTGAGTCCGAGCCAATTTCACATAAGAAGAAGCTGGTATTTTGACCCTGTCACCCAAGGGCCAAGTGGAGGGGCAGGTAGGATGGGCTAGAATGGGAAGGAGCTGGAGTCATGAAGACCAGAGAGAAGTTACGAAAACCACACAAGATCTGCATGTGGTGAACAGGAATGAAAACTCTTAATGATATATGAAAGCTTACTGTGTGCCATGAGTTACATCACTGCATCGTCATTATTATTTTTTTTCCCATGTATTCTGTTATCATCTCCAGTTTGCAGATGAAGGAACAACCACAGAGAGGGTTCATAACTTGTTCATGGTCATATAGTAAGTTGTTGTTTTTTAGTTGTTAATTCATGTCCGAATCTTTTTTTGACCCTATGGACTGCAGCTGGTCACAATTCTCTGACCCTGGGATTTCCCAGGTAAGAATACTGGAATTGGATACCATTCCTTCTCCAGGGGATGCACTAGTAGGCAGATTCTTTTACCACTGAGCTGCCAGAGAAGCCCCCTTTTAGTAAGTAGTACAGTCAGTATTTGAACCTGGACTATCACTGCCTTGTCAATGGCTATGCATTACTATGGAACCAAATGGAGGTAAATTCCAGAACACTGTGGCAATATGTGACATAGAGATTATTATCACAGCATTTTCCAAGTCATTGGATTGAGTTAGATTTCTTTTACCTAAGAACTTACTGTTCAGTAAGTTCAGTTCAGTTGATAGCACTGGACATTTTGGAGAAAATTGCTCTAACTTTGGCTGATAGTTCAAATATATAATGAAATTATGAGAACTCACTCCTAAAACAGAAATATTATGTTCTAGAAGACCCTGACTATATACTGTGAATATATGTGTATGGGTGTGTGCACACATGTGCATGCAATCAGTAGCTCAGTCGTGTCCAACTTGGTGACCCTGTGGACTTTAGCCCGCCAGGTTCCTCTATCCATGGAATTTTCCAGGCAAGAATACTGGAGTGGGTTGCCATTTCTACTCCAGGGGGTCTTCCCAAGTCAAGGATTGAACCCCTATGTCTCTTGCATCTCCTGCATTGCAGATGGATTCTTTACCACTGTGTCAGCTGGGAAGCCCATATAGTGCAAATATTTGTAGTCACCCTTGAAATGGTGCAAATACACACACACATATACAGAGGCAGAGAGAGAAAAATAGAATGTAAGAATTGTGATAAAATGTTACAATTGGTGAATCAAGGGGAAGAGAATATATTCATTATTTTTCCATGTTTGCAACTTTTCTGTGGGTTTGAAATTTTTCAAGATAAGCAGGTGGGGAGAAAATAACAAATTACGACTTTTATAATGTAAAAAGAAACATAATGGGAAGGAAAATGATTCCAATTTTATAGTCATTTATGAAGGGAAGGGGCGGGTTTAATGAGCTTAGGAATAAAAAGAGAACATGATTTCAAAACACTTTTACCTTATTATAAAAGTTATACAAATGATTTTAAGAAGATATAAAATAAATAACAGAGAAAAATCCCTCCTAGTTTCACTGCAAATACACAGACATTTGCTACTCCCTCTTTCCCTATAATGAGGATTTTGGGGACAGAAGAGAGGTTATACTACACAGGGTAATTTAGTATACGATTTTTTTAAAAAAATAACTACTAAAGGAAACACACACACATTCATACAATCCCCTCTGGCCCAAAAGATAAGGAGTCTACTGAAATATACAAGATGTTCTATTAACAGAAAAGAACAGCAGCAGCAACAATGGCAACCAAAATAGGTTCAGTGAATGATTAATTTGCGAACATGATGTTCTATTGTGTAAGGTAGCATGAGAGGATATTCCAAAACTACAAAGGAATGGAAGAGAAATGCCAGGGAAACAGAGGCAATTACTGAATCAAAGAGAAAAGACAGATTTTGAGAATATTAATAAGATGACCCTTTGTAAAAGAGCTTGAAGATTTTGCGTGGCACAACCATATGAAAATAACCCAACCTTGACCTTAAATGGTGATGATACATTAAAACAGACAGTAAATATGAAAAGCACTGTATATGCCATGATGCACTACACAAAATAAAATTATTGTTCTTATATTTAAGAATGGGGGAAGCAAAGACTGCATTCAAACAACACAAACATAAACCTTTATGATTTCCTGTAGACATACATGCCATAGATTTGGAATGCCTGAAGGGAGCAAAAGTTCACTTTGCCCAATCTTCTACACTGAAGCATAAGCCAGCAGCCAAATGTTTGTATTGGTATGCATAGTACATATCAATGTGTCAAAATTTTTAAATTTTACACAGTGAAGGTCTTTTCTATCATTTTCCTGAGATTACAATTGATACGCAGCACTGAGTATAAGGATAACAGCATATACTGTGAAGACTACCTTCGTAAGTTTATTGATAATCTATCATCTCATATAGATACCAAAAAAAAAAAAACCGAAAAGGTTTTTTCCTTGTGATGAGATCTCTTAGGATCTACTCTCTGAACAATCTAGCACCTCTTTAAACGCTGGAAGATGAGGGCTCAATGGAAGCTGTCTGCCTTAGATAAGGCCTCTAGAGGTCTCAAGTTCCTCTCGGACTCCACCACCTCCTCCCTGCCCTGAAGCCCAGTCCACCTGATTCATTTTCATTATCTGCCCGGTGTCAGTAGGAAATGAGTCTGAGAACTGATATGTAAACTGGGAGAGAAGGAGGGACAGGACAGGTGAGTGGGGTGGGGCAGCAAGTAAATGTGAGTGAGTGAACAGCGAGAGACATAAACACTCATGTTCTAGGAAGGTCTTAACTCATTAAGGGATTGATCCACACATGTGTACACGTTCCTCACTACACACAGGGCTGGACCTGTCCCAGGACAATGTCCTCTATGCATCAGCTCCCTGGAAACAACTGGGGCTCCTGGCAAAGAACAGGACGGAACCCAAAACAACTGAATGCATCATGTGCTAATGCCATTGCGGTAGTGTAAAAAGTGTGGCTTTTTTCAAATGATTATCATAATCAAGTTACAGTAAGGGAAAAATTGCTGCAAAGGCAGTAACTGTGGTGTGCACACAATTCCAATCTCAAATCTTAATGTTTGATAAATTCATTTTTAATTGAAGGATAATTCCTTTACAATATTGTGTTGATTTTTGCCATACCTCACCACGAATCAGTCATAGGTAAGGATATGTCCCCTCCCTCCTGAACCTCTAGAAAGATGGTACTGATGAACCTATCTGCAGGGCAGCAACAAGACATGGCTCAGACGGTAAAGCGTCTGTCTATAATGCGGGAGACCCGGGTTCGATCCCTGGGTCGGGAAGATTTCCTGGAGAAGGAAATGGCAGTCCACTCCAGTACTATTGCCTGGAAAATCCCATGGACAGAGGAGCCTGGTAGGCTACAGTCTATAGGGTCGCAAAGAATCAGACATGAAATGAGCAACTCCACTTTCTTTCTAACAGAGACAGACATACAGAATAGACTGATGGACAAGGGAGTGTGGGG
Organism: Aepyceros melampus; assembly: GCA_006408695.1. NCBI lineage: Eukaryota > Metazoa > Chordata > Mammalia > Artiodactyla > Bovidae > Aepyceros > Aepyceros melampus. Next base: position 192,946 of record SJXQ01010790.1, on the reverse strand, counting down.
AGGAAGGATAGGGTGGGATGAATGGAGAGGATAGCATGGGTACCTTTACACTACCATATGTAAAATAGAAAGCCAATGGGAATTTGCTGTATAATCAGCTCAATTCAGTTCAGTCACTCAGTCGTGTCCTATTCTGTGACCCCACAGATGGCAGAACTCCAAGCTTCCCTGTCCATTACCAACTCCCGGATTTGACTCAAACTCATGTCCATCGAGAACGTAATGCCATCCAGCCATCTGATCCTCTGTCATCCATTTTTCCTGCCACCTTCAATCTTTCTAGCATCAGAGTCTTTTCAAATGAGTCAGTTCTTTGCAACAGGTGGCCAAGGTATTGGAGCTTCAGCATTAGTTCCTCCAATGAATATTCAGGACTGATTTCTTTTAGGATGAACTGGTTGGATCTCCTTGCAGTCCAAGAGATTCTCAACAGTCTTCTCCAACACCACAATTTAAAAGCATCAATTCTTCAGTGCTCAAGCTTTCTTTATAGTCCAACTCTCACATCCACACATGACCACTGGAAAAACCACAGATTTGACTAGCTGGACCTTTGTTGGCAAAGTAATGTCTCTGCTTTTTAATAAGCTGTCTAGGTTGGTCATAGCTCTTCTTATAGGAGCCAAGAGTCTTTTAATTTCATGTATGACTCAAGAGAATTCAAACCAGGGCTCTGTATCAAATCTTGCCTTTTGATAAATAAATATACTAATAGCATCTTTGGGGCTGCTCTCAAATGTATGCCAATCACAATATCTTCTTGAGGTCATTCATCAAGAAGCATGGGCACATCTCACTGTAACAAGGTAGAAATGGCAGCTGTGAAGTCATAAATACGGCCTTCGGTGGCCTGGAGAACCACTGCAGTGGTAGATTGGATCCACCCTCCTTGTCAGTGACCACGGTTCATATTACAGCTTGGAGGCCTCATGCACTGTGGGTGCTGAGAGAGCATCTGGTGATTCACTTTGCCTCCTGGAGCATGAAGAGTGAGAAGAAATCAGATTCAATTTGTTCTAGTGGGCTTTCCTTCTTTTGCTTTTTATGGTCTTTTGTGTGCTTGAAAAATAATGTGAAGTCCCTAGGTAACACGGAAGAGCTCAGTGATGTCTGAATGATCCAACATTGCTCAATATACATCAAACTTTAAGACATCTAAAGCGGGTACTGTGATTAAGCAGCAATTTAAGCAAACAAAGACTAATAAAATACTCACTAGCTTTGAAGGAAATCTTTCTTCCTTTTTGAATGGTGCACAGAGGAATTCCTCATTAATTATCTGTTTTCTCAGTGGATTTATTTCTGTATATCCATTGGAGAGTCACTAATATACTGGTTCAGGCTTCCCAGGTGGCTAGGTAGTAAAGAATCTGCCTGCCAATGCAGGAGCCACTGGAGATATGGTTCGATCCCTGGGTTGAGATCCTCTGGAGGAGGAAAGGGCAACCCACTACAGTGTTCTTGCCAGGATAATCTCACAGTCCATGGGGTTGCAGAGTTGGACATAAATGAGCAACTGAGCACACACACAATATACTGGTTTATGCTTGTGAGTTATTTGTCAGGAAATTTTTAAAAGATATATGAAGGCCCAGATAACCATGATGGTGTAGTTAGTCACTTACCTAGAGCCAGACACCCTGGAGTGTGAAGTCAAGGGGGCCTTATGAAGCATTACTACAAAGTTAATGGAGGTGATGAAATTCCAGCTGAGCTACTTCAAATCCAAAAATGATGCTGATAAGCTGCTGTACTCAATATGACAGCAAATTTGGAAAACTCAGCAGTACCACAGAACTGGAATTTTCATTCCAGTTTCATTTCAGTCCCAAAGAAGGGCTTTGCCAAAGAATGTTCAAAATACTGAACAACTGCACTCATTTCACCTGCTAGCAAGGTAATACTCAAAATCTTTCAAGCTAGGCTTCAACAGTATGTGAACCGAGAACTTCCAGATGTACAAGCTGGATTTAGAAAAGTCAGAGGAACCAGAAATCAAATTGCCAACATCTGCTGGATTGCAGAAAAAGCAAGAGAGTTCCAGAAAAACATCTACATCTGCTTCACTGACTATGCTAAAGCCTTTGACTGTGTGGATCACAACAAACTGTGGAAAATTCTGAAAGAGATGGAAACACCAGACCACCTGACCTGCCTCCTGAGAAACCTGCATGCAGGTCAAGAAGCGACAATTAGAACCAGACATGAAACAACAGACTGGTTCCAAATTAGGAAAGGAGTACGTCAAGGCTGTATATTGTCACCCTGCTTATTTAACTTATATTCAGAGTACATCATGCAAAATTCTGGGCTGGATGAAGCTCAAGCTGGAATCAAGATTGCTGGAAGAAACATCAATAATCTCAGATATGCAGATGACACCACCCTTATGGCAGAAAGTGAAGAGGAACTAAAGAGCCTCTTGATGAAGGTCAAAGAGGAGAGTGAAAAAGCTGGCTTAAAACTCAACATTCAAAAAACTAAGATCATGGCATCCAGTCCCATCACTTTATGGCAAAGAGAAGAGGAAAAAGTGGTAGCAGTGACAGATTTTCTTTCCTTGGACTCCAAAATTGCTGAGGATGTTGACTGTAGCCATGAAATTAACACACTTGCTTCTTGAAAGAAAAGCTATGACAAATTTAGACAGCGTACTAAAAGCAGAGACATCACTTTGGCAACAAAGGTCCATATAGTCAAAGCTATGGTTTTTCCATGTACAGATGTGAGAGTTGGATCACAATAATGGCTGAGTGCTAGAGAATTGATACTTTTGAATTATGGTGCAGAAGAAGACTGTTGACAGTCCCTGCATGGCAAGTAGATCAAAACAGTCAATCCTAAAGGAAATCAACCCTGAATATTCACTGGAAGGACTGATGCTGAAGCTCCAATATTTTGGTTACTTGATGGGAAGAGCAGACTCACTGGAAAAGACCCTGACACTGGGAAAGATTGAAGGCAAAAGGGGAAGGGGGATTAGAGGATTAGATGATTAGATAATGTCACTGACTCAGTAGACATGGTTTTGAGCAAATTTTGGGAGATAGCAGAGGACAGAGGAGCCTGGTGTGCTGCAGGCCATGGGGTCGTTAAGAGTTGGACACAAGTTAGCAACTGAACAACAACAACTGTGTGTGTGTGTGTCTGAATCACTTTGCTATACACCTGAAACTAACACAGCAGTATAAATCAACTATATTTCAATTAAAAAAAATAATAAAGTGGCACTTTTGCATTTCTCGTCACTTGGTCTATCATTAGTATCATTATCTCCATTTTTCAGATTAGGAAATGACAATCGGACAGGCTTTGTAGTTTGTCTGGGGTTGCTCAGGTAAGGACAGGTTGTGAATTTCTCTCATAGTATCTCGTCTTTTTCTGATATTAAACAGCCTGCAATGGACAGTTAAGGGAGAGCTTCTCAAACACCACTGTGCTTAGGAATTGCCCAGGGATCTTATTAAAATATAGATTTTACTTGGTTGGTGTGGGTAGGGCCCAAAATTCTGCATTTCCAACCAGCTCCCAAGTGTCCCTGAGTCTGTGGACTGACCTTTGTGAGGTCTTGTCATTATTTTTCTTACCTCTTCCACCTCCTTCTTTGCGCCTTGGCCTTATTTCCTTTTCTGTGCCTTGCCTTCATATGTGTGTTGTGTTCAGTGGCTAAGTTATATCTGACTCTTCTGAATTATTATTTGTTTCAGTCACTGAGTCATATCCCACTCTACGAGCCCTTGGAATGAAGCATGCCAGTCTTCGCTATTCTTCACTATCTCCTGGAGTTTGCTCAAATTCATGTCCATTGAGCTGGTGATGCTATCTAACTATCTATCCCCTGCTGTCCTTTTTTCCCTTTTGTCTTCAATCTTTCCCAGCATCAGAGTCTTTTCCAATGAGTTGGCTCTTTGCATCAGGTGGCCAAGACATTGGAGTTTCAGCTTCAGTATCAGTCCTTCCAAAGAATATTCAAGGGTGATTTCCTTCAGAATTGACTCATTTGATTTCTTTGCCTTCCAAGGGACTCTCAACAGTCTTCCCCAATACCACAATTTGTAAGCATCAATTTTTCGGTGCTCAGCCTTCTTTACGGTCCAACTCTCATATCCATACATGACTACTGGAAAAACCATAGCTTTACTATATGGACTTTTGTCAGCAAAGTGATGCCTCTGCTTTTTAATACACTGTCTAGATTTGTCATAGCTTTTTGTCCAAGGAGCAAGCATTTTTTAATTCCAAGACTGCTTTCCCCATCTGCAGTGATTCTGGAGCACAAGAAAACAAAGTCTGTCACCGTTTCCATTGTTTCCCCATCTATTTGCCATAAAGTGATGGGACTAGATGTCATGCATCTTAGTTTTTTGAATATTGAGTTTCAAGCCACCTTTTTGACTGGCAAGAATACTAGAGTGTGTTGCCATTTCCTTCTCGGAGATCTTCCTGACCCAGGGATTGTACCCGCATATCGTGCATTGCAAGCAGATTCTTTACCGCTGAGCCATCAGGGAAGCCTAATAAATATATGCACACATATATATGTATGTATAAATATACACATATATATTCTTTTCCATTGTGATTTATTATAAGATATTGAATATATTTTCCTGTGCTTCAGTAAGTCCTTGTTGTTTACCTATTTTCTATATAGTAGCTTGTATCTGCTATTTCCAGAGCCTTACTTGAAAAGAGCTTAAATCCCCAGGTTGCTCTGAAGACCCCCCTGGGAACAAGCTAGAAAAGAGAGTGACTCCCTTCTGTGACTCCCCTCTGTGACTCTTGCAGGCAAGCTCTTAGGGAGGGGAACTGAAGCCAAGAGTATCAGGTTTAACTGTCCACATTCACAAAGCCCTGCCAGACATAAAAGTTAGGACTTTGTCTTTCTTCTTTTTCTTTCCTAAGTGAAAAAAAAATTTTTTTCACAGAAATTTGTTTTTGTTGTTGTTAAGGAGCCTCTGTTATTCTGTGTCTCTGGGATGCAAAGAAAGATCTTGTTCTGACTCTCCATTCCCCAATGTCTTCCTCTTTGTAAATCGAAGCTTAAAAAGAAAATTGTCCTGTATTCAAGAGACTCGAGTTGGATTCTTCTGTATATCCTGTATACATATATCTGTTTATCCGGGTGGAAATTAGCTAAGAAAAACACTGCCTCCTAATCTTTTCAAGATGTCCCCTGTGGGACCAGACTGAGGGATTCCCCTTGGAAGGGGCTTCAGGCAGTATCTGTTAAGATCCCTTCCATCATGTGAGGCCAGGGTCCGGGTTGGGGTACTTCAGAGCAATGCACAGGGGAGCAGCAAGCTGAGAGCTGACTGATGGACTGCAACTGGAATGGCGATAGCTGTATGGACTGTCTAGAAAGTGACACACAGCATTTCTGTCCACGCTGCTGTCTGCCACATCTGCCGTGTTTAGGCTGTGTCCTCAGCCTGGACTAGCATCATCCACCTCCATCATCCTTATCACAGACTCAGATGTCACAGACCAGGTCCAGTGCTGTCCCTTGTGGGTCCTGCTCTGACTTCCCTGGGACAGAATAAGCCACTCCCTTCACCTCGCTTTCTGCACAGCACTGACTATGCTACTGCATGGTAACCAGGGCCTGGAGCAACCTGGTCTCCCTGCAAGACTCCGAGCTCCTCCGGACTGGAGGTTACCTCTTACCCAGAACTGGAACTGAGAAGGGAATGTGACACACGGTAAACATGCAGAACGATGGCCTTTGTCTTTAAAATAAGAGGCCCATGTGAGCCATGGCTGTGGCTTCCTTACCATTTAAAGACCTGCAAGCAAAGGAGTTTAGCAAAACTGTGCCAAGCAAATGGCAGAGTGGGTAGAGGGCCCTGCTTGCCCTGTTGTCCAGCCCGCCCACACGTTCACCCTGTGTCCTTTCACTCACACCGTGGGCACACAGCTATGCGTGTAGACATGCTTTAAAGGCCATCGAGCAGTCAGTTATGCTGCAGGGGCAGACAGAAGTCCTGGCTGTGTTTCCCAGGCCTCTGACTCTGGACAAGTCAATTCCTCTCTCCCAGCCTTTCTCTCCTTATCTGCAGATGGCAACAATACGCACAGGTGTCAAAAATCATAACCACTAAATCCACAAAGATAAATGGAAAGAGTTCTAACAGCAAGTAACTAAAACAGAATATAGAAGTGTTCATACATTTTGATTGAAATAATGTAAAAATATATCCGTACCTGAACAATAACTGGGAGGTAATACGCAAATAAAAACAACAATATCATTGAATGAACTATGAGGCGGTTTCTCAAATATGCTTCATCATTATTATATCATACTTTCCATTAAAAAGGAAAATTGGGGTAAAGCCTTACAGGGTTGCCATGGATATAAGACACAGGAAAGATCTCCATAAACTCCAGGAAATATATTCTTGTCATTCAGCTGCTGCTGCTGTTATTCCTACTACTAACATCTGAATAGGGTTCCCAGGTGGCACTAGTGGTAAAGAATTTGCCTGCCAATGCAGGAAACATACGAGACGTGGGTTGGATCCTGGGTCGGGAAGATCCCCTGGAGCAGGGTATGGCAACCCACTCCAGTATTCTTGCTTGGAGAATCCCATGGACAGAGGAGCCCGGTGGGCTAAAGTCAGTAGGGTTGCAAAGAGTTGGACACGACTGAAGCGACAGCACACACACACACACAGGTGTGTGGACTGGATACACACCCCTCTTAGACTTACAAAGGTGGTACACTCTTAATCCTCAGACAAGACAGATCTTACATAAACTAAGCTTTTCAAAATATAACATATACATCCTAGGAATCCCCATACTTAATCAGTAGAGTAAACCTCCTGGAGATATGAACCCCTCCTCTCCTAAGATGCTCAGTGCAGTGTTTCCTCCTTGGCCGCCCTTGAAAGGAGGAGAAGAGACCATGCTCTCTGAGGCCCGAGAAGCAGATGGTCCTGCTGGAGCTAATGGACTAAGAGAACAAATCAGAAAGTTCTCAGCTCTTCCTTCAGAGCCACCTAGAAGAGACGCTTAGAGGTGGAAGCCTCATAACCACAGATATTGAGAGTAATTCTAAGACTCTAAGAAACGCCATTAAGTGAGACATGCAAACCGCTCCATCCATACCCTTCATCCATGCTGGCATGGACCGCGGCAACAACTCCTTCCAGGACGTGGAGCGGGTCCGCTGGGCTCCCAAGGTCAGCACTGCCTCCACTGTGAAGGGAGAGACAGAGAGAAGAAGGGATTCAGGATGGATGGCTCAAGCCGCAGGAACCAGCAGGGCATAGACAGTCAGATGAACCCAGCTGGATCTCAGCAGAGCATACATCACGAGCTCACAGCCGCTCACGACATATGCAGCCCGCGAAGTACCAGGTTCTGTGCTGTGTGTGTCCTGAGGATGTGGAGAGGAAACCTCCTCTGCCCTGAGGAGCTCACCATCTAATAGAGGCTTGTTTTCCTACCAAGAAAGTAGCAAAACAAATGACATTTAAAAAATAAAAAGGAAAAAGAAAAAGAAAATCTATTTGCATTCTGTTTTTCAAAAATTCAAAGAAATACATTAAAAATGCATTAAAAATATGAACTATTTTAAGCATTAAATATATATAATCTAAATCCTCCAGTTGGCCTTTCCCCCACAATATTAATATTCACATGGACCTTACAAGGCACCAGGCGATGCTAAGTGCTTTACATACATCCTGCCATTTAATAATCCAACACCCATGAGACAGGCCCTACTATGATGTCCACGCTACAGGTGTGTATGCATGGAATTCTATGGAATTTTGAAAATGCAGCAGAGGGGAGAGAAGTTTTAGATGAGTCTTCTGAATAATTTAAGTTATATGATTTAAACCAACTGCTGGATTCAGTATGTTCATACCTTTGTCATATTAAGCTTACTAAATTCACTAACCTTCTAAAAGTAAATGTCATAGACCTAGTCGATAGCAATTTACTTTCCTTAGAAAAAAGGCAGATGAACTAAAGTTCCCTTTCTCCCACTACTGAAAGATTTAATCCATTTTTATTGAAAGTCTTCTGTGCATCAACTATAACATTTATTAGACCAGAATGAAATCCTCAGTGCTAGAACTGGGCACACAGAAGAAAAGAGGAGTATAATTTATGTCAGAATTTTATAAATGTAAAACTATCATGTCAAATTTTAATTTTATGAAAATGTACAATTTTTTAAATGAAACTAAATTCTCTTCAAAGCACTAATTTTTCAAACTTTTGTTTCTGTGAGATTCATATGAACTTGAAGTAATAATACAAGATAACAAAAATAAAAAAGCTCTTTCCCTGGTAGCTCAGACGGTAAAAAAATATGCCTGCAATGCAGGAGACCTGAGTTTGATTCCTGGTTGGGAAGAACTCCTGGAAAAGGGAATGGCTACCCATTCCAGGATTGTTGCCTGGAGAACCCATGGACAGAGGAGAATCGAAAAGATAAAGATGGCAAACAATTATCTGTTATCATCTGAAAGTGGAAAGTGGCTCTAATAACTACCAGCACCACCAAAACACAGTAAGTTCATTACGTAATAAAGGTTTATTCATTTCACATTTGTGATTTCTAAAAAATGTTACACTACGTTATTTCTCTCCTTATACAGAAAATTACGAGATACCTCAGAGCATTAAGGTGAAAACCGGATGAAGCTGGGTAATTAAACTGATAAAGGCTCATTTGATTTCAGTGCAGCTGCTGAAAACTGACACGCTTTTAATCAAAAAGTTCCTCAAGAGCAACACAGAATCACAAAGAATGCTTAAAAGAAGAATAAATTAAACACAACTAAATCTTTTAGGCTAATTGCATTATTCACAAAAAGCACTTGATGCCTCATTATTTTCTTAGCTTAACTTTCCCCTCTTTCCTAATCCCCTAGAAGCTTACCTACAAAGATACCAGCCTATTGACAGGAAGCTAGAATTTCTAATTGTCAGCTTTATGCCATTAATTGCAGGTAAATAACGTCCTAATATACTTAACAGATGTCTAACTTCTTCAGTATGTGATTAACCTTGCCTTGTACACTTCAAAAGAAACTTCTGGGAATTGGTTTTCCGCTGCTAGAAAGACAAGCTCTGAAAATCCACACTAAAATTACACGACAGGTCTGACACGTAGGGACCTGCTTCACTGGCCACATTGGCCTCTGTCCCTTATTTCAAGAATTATCTGAGTGAGGGAAAGAGTCAACTGAGAAATTAGCTAGCGCTTTGATGTGTTACAGGACCAATGATGGAGCATTTTCATGGTTCTCCATTCTTAAGATATTTTAAGACAAGAGACTGAGAAGTCTAATCATAATCTCACTTTTATAAAGTACTTCATAGTTATACAGTGCTCCTATGTACATGATATTTTATCTTCACAACAACTGTGAAACAAGCACTTTACTGGCAAAATATCAGCTCAGGTTTTCCTTGATGACTATTTTATGGCTTACCTCAATGCAGAGACAATTTTTGTTACTGCAGTCTGCACAATTTCCTTGGGCGAGATGTCAAGAGGGCCCACAGCCACCTCCAGCAGCTGCTGAATCATTCTTAGAGGTTGACCATCTAAACACATGGTCACGGCTTGACTGTAAACTTTCTCTTTTTCTGACCGAGACAGATCATAGAGGTAACTGTATTTCTGCAGCGTTTCCTGAAAACATGGAATTCAACATGTAACTATGAAGTAGAAATTATATGAACAGAGTGAACTATACTCAGAAGACTCTCAAACCAAATATACTACAACCACAAACACCACACGGAGGAACATGTAGGGGATGTTAAGAGCTTGGTCTCCAGAGCTACCGAGACTTGACTGTAGTAAGCCATTGTGATCTCAAATTTCCAGTGTCTATAAAATGAGAATGAGGACAATCAGTTCTTGTGAATAGAGGGTGTTGTAAATATTCAATAATACAAAAATCAGTCCTTTGGCACAATGTCAGGCACAACATATGCTCATTAAATTTCTCTATTATTATTATTGTGCTATAAACACATAACAGTTAAAATCTATTAAGTATCAACTACGTAAACCCAGGTATTGTATATGTTATATAATTTAATCTTTATAATTATCCTGATAGCTCAGTTGCTAAAGAATCTGCCATCAATGCAGGAAACCCCAGTTCGATCCCTGGGTCAGGAAGATCCAGGGAAAAGGGATAGGCTACCCACTCCAGTATTCTTAAGTTTCCCTTCTGGCTCAGCTGTTTAAGAATCCACCTGCGATGCAGGAGATCTGGGTTTGATCCCTGAGTTGGAAAGATCCCCTGGAGGAGGGAAAGGCTACCCACTCCAGTATTCTTACCTAGAGAATTCCATGGTGTATAGTCGAGTGGCAAAGAGTCAGACGTGACTAAGCAACTTTTACTTTCACTTTTCTTTCAACTATCCCACAAGGAGTTTTAATTAGCTCCACTTTATCAGAAAGGAAGCTGAAAACCAAAGGTGTTATGCAACTTGTCCAAAAGTCACACAGTCGCCATTAATGGAGCTTGGGATTAGAATCCAAAATTATGCTTTCCCCATGACATTCCCCCATTCCACACTGCCAGTCCCTTTTTGATAATATTGTAAAAACTAACACGACAACAAATAATTTCAGAAATAGAACACAGCCTACCATTGTCCAGCATACCAAATGCAATCACTTGATGTTAACAACGCTAACTTTCAGAAGTGCTTCTGAATATAACTGCTTTGTCTTTCAAACTTTAACTGGACATTTGATGGTAACAAAGACGTACTATTAACATTTTTATTGGTAATGTAGTGGTAGCTACATTTAAATATATCTTTTAGAAAAAGATATGGAAGGATTATTATTTAACTTATATGCAGAGTACATCATGAGAAATGCTGGGCTGGAAGAAACATAAGCTGGAATCAAGATTGCTGGGAGAAATATCAATCACCTCAGATAAGCAGATGACACCATCCTTATGGCAGAAAGCGAAGAGAAACTAAAAAGCCTTTGATGAAAGTGAAAGAGGAGAGTGAAAAAGTTGGCTTAAAGCTCAACATTCAGAAAACAAAGATCATGGCATCTGGTCCTATCACTTCATGACAAATAGACGGGGAAACAGTGACTGACTTTATTTTTGGGGGCTCCAAAAATCACTGCAGATGGTGATCGCAGCCATGAAATTAAAAGACGCTTACTCCTTCGAAGGAAAGTTATGACCAACCTAGATAGCATATTCAAAAGCAGAGACATTACTTTGCCAACTAAGGTCCATGTAGTCAAGGCTATGGTTTTTCCAGTGGTCATGTATGTATGTGAGAGTTGGACTGTGAAGAAAGCTGAGCGCCGAAGAATTGATGCTTTTGATCTGTGGTGTTGGAGAAGACTCTTGAGAGTCCCTTGGACTACAAGGAGATCCAACCAGTCCATTCTAAAGGAAATCAGCCCTGGGTGTTCTTTGGAAGGAATGATGCTAAAACTGAAACTCCAATACTTTAGCCACCTGATACGAAGAGGTGACTCACTGGAAAAGACTCTGATGCTGGGAGGGATTGGGGGCAGGAGGAGAAGGGGACAACAGAGGATGAGATAGCTGGATGGCATCACCGACTCATGGACGTGAGTCTGAGTGAACTCTGGGAGTTGGTGATGGACAGGGAGGCCTGGCGTGCTGCGATTCATGGGGTCGCAAAGAGTCGGACACGACTGAGCAACTGAACCGAACTAATGGAAGGATTTGTGGATAAAATGAAAAGATGACTGGGTTTTTCTTTAAAATGACTCAGAGGAGTAAGGGTAGAAAGGAAATACATTGGTCATGTCTTGATAATGCTGAAAGCTGGGAGTTGGGCACATGAGCTTTCAGTTTACTATTCTTCTCATTGTGATACTTTCTATATTTAAAAACAAACTACCTTTGAGTTAGGCAAGGAAATTACTAGTATCCATACTGAGGCAAGAGAAAACTGTGGTTCCAATGGTCTGTCATTGAAGTTGCACTAACCTTCTTGAGTTTACAATATGGTCTTTCATGAGTATATAATTAAAGAGGTTAAAATCAAAGCCTGCACTTAAAAGGGTCAATATATATAAGGTTGAAGGTTATTTTCAGCATTTGATCTAAAAGGTGCCTTAACAAAATCATATAATATCAATTTAGGGACCAGAAGAGGATCCTATTACGGCCATCCACGGCCTAACAACATTCACAAACAGCTATTCCAAGTGTGCTCAGTCCCTCAGGTGTGTTCAACTCTTTTCAACCCCATGGACTGCAGCTCATAAGGCTCCTCTGTCTACAGAATTTTCCAGGCAAGAGCACGGGAATGGGTTGCCATTTCCTCCACCAAAGGATCATCCTATCCCAGGAATCGAACCCACTTCTCTTTCATTGGCAGGAGGATTCTTTACCACTGAACCACCTGGGAAGCCCAAGTAGCCATTTGGTATGTTTAAATCACAGCTTCACTGAAGCAAATGTCTGTTTTTGTATTAATAACTCCCTCAGTGCCTTATACACCACCTGAGCCACTGAAAGGTAACACTTATTCCAAGAAGAGTAATGACAATTCTCCAGATATGAATATACAATGTTTGATTAGAAAAACAAATATGTACTTAAAAACTCATAAGTATAAATCACTTCCACCTGATTCAACTTTTACCCTAGTCCTAACTACCGATTGGTGATAGCGATTCAGTCACTAAATCTTGTCCGACTCTTGTGAACCCATAACTGTAGCCTGCCAGGCTCCCCTGCCCATGGGATTCTCTAGGCAAGAATACTGGAATGAGTTGCCATTTCTTTCTCTAGGGGATCTTCCTGACCCAGGAATTGAACCCAGGTCTCTTGCATTGCAGGCAGATTCTTTACCAACTGAGCTACAAAGGAAGCCCCTTAATCGTCAATATTTTTAATATTGTCAATAATTGTAATTATTGATTATACAACTGTAACCATCAGCAGAATAAAATCAAGATCGGTAAGGCCAATTTACTCCCTATGAAGGCTTCTATATTGCTCATACCATTATTTAATATTATTTATTAGATAGATAATAGGCAGTAAAAAATACAAAACTGAAATAAAACTAAAATCAGGCTTTTGGATTCCTCCCATTATCTCTTGGATGAGGGGCTTGCATTTTTGTGTCTCATACGTATTTTGAAGTCTTCCATTTGTTCAGTATCTGGACTCCTCTCCACTGATTGATTTTTCTAGTCAGGAATATATATATAGTTTTACAAGCCAAGAATACAATTCATTAAACACATAAGGTTAAAAAAAAATTAAACAGATCGGTGGCCGCTTACAGGTTCATTCACTACAGCATTACAAAGCGAATGGACTATTTTTCACATATCTAAACACTGTTTTTACCTGGATGAAAACCATTTATGTAGTGACTTGTCAACTTTTTAGCTATAGAAAGTGAAAGTGAGTCGCTCAGTCATGTCCAACTCTTTGCAACCCCATGGACTATGGGAATTCTCCAGACCAGAATACTGGAGTGGGTAGCCTGTCCTTTCTCCAGGGGATGCTCCCAACCCAGGGATAAAACCCAGGTCTTCCACAATGCAGGCAGATTCTTTACCAGTTGAGCCACCAGGGAAGCCCAAGAATACTGGAGTGGGTAGCCTATCCCCTCTCCAGTGGATCTTCCAGACCCAGGAATTGAATTGGCGTCTCCTACATTGCAGGCGGGTTCTTTATAAACTGAGCTATGGAAAAGAATATTAAAATTCCCATGATGGTGATAATACAGAAGAAAAGCTCCCAAGGCTACAGAGGGTTTCCTTATGCAATCTGAACCCTCTGGTCCCCAAACCTCGTAGGGGCTCATGACTCCCATGAGGGGGCTTTTTGAGACTCCACTAGACCAGGGGGTCCCAACTAGAATGAACTAGGAACAACTTCATCAGCCAAAAAAGTCATGTCAAGAATAAATTATATTGGAAAATGCACCAAAAAACAAGATGAGAACACACATTCTTTAAAAAAAAAACACACACACACTTCTGAGGCAGGCATGGATGGCTATTTCTGAATTTTTCTGAAAAAATTTATCATCATTCATTGGAAAGCAAAACATCTCTCAGCTAGACAGAAAGTGTGTGTGCATGTGTGTGTGAGTGTGAGTATGAGTGTGTGTCTGTTGATTGCTCAGTCTCGTCTGACTCTTTGTGACCCTATGGACTGTAGCCCTCCAGGCTCCTCTGTCCAGGGAATTCTTCAGGCCAGAATACTGGAGTGGATAGCCTTCAGAGGATCTTCTTCAGTGGATCTTCCCAACCCACGGATTGAACCCAGGTCTCCCATATTGCAGGTAGATTCTTTCCCAGCTGAGCCACCAGGGAAGCCCATATGACTGAATCCCTTTGCTGTACACCTGAAACACAACCCTGTAAATTAACTATATACTTCAATTTTAAAAACAGTTGTTGAAAAAAGAATCTGCAAGACTGAAAAGCCTAGCACAATTATGAATACAGCTTTAAAAGACAAATGAAAGAATACATTGATATTATCCGAGTGTGTGAGCATACAGAAGAAGTTTGCATTTCATTACCTGCTCACTGTTCTTCAGAGAAATGATGAAGCTGTGGTCGAGGGTTTCCAGGTGTGCCAGTGATTGCTCCAGATGATTCAAGGCATCTGCATAGGTCACCTGAGACCCACCAGCCTCCTCAGTGTCTTCTTCTAAATTTCTTTTTCTTGGCTTTTCAATAAAATGTTTGACTGCCTTAATAGCCTTTCCAGTCATTTCTTTACGTGCTTCCAGAGACAGCTTTACCAACAACAATAACAAAAAGAGAGTGAGAAAGGGGAACTGAACAAAGGTAAGAATCACCCTACCTATTACATGTGATGGATTTAGTAAAGTATTAGTGTGGTAGAGAGAACAAAAGTGAAATTTTAATACATAAACTTTAATGAATAGGACTTCTGGTATACTAGTTTTTCTTCCATGAAGAAAACAAAAATAGGGTGGTATCACTTGCACTATTAATATAGTGCATAAATATAGCTTTTTTAAAAATGCTAATACCCAAAGCAGGCGGTGTCACGATGAAACATATTCAAATAATTATTAGTTCAGTGAAAAAATGAGGAGTCATTTCTATAAGCAATTCTGATAATTTATTATAAGGAAATAATTCAAAAGAAGAAAATAGTATAGGCATGAAGATTTTAACTGGAATAAGAATATAAAAATACAGCTTTAAAAGCAATCCAATTGATAGTAAGAGAAATGGTAACTAGCGTATGACAAATCACTTGATAAGAGTATTATGCAGTCAGTAAGAGTTACAGTAAGAGTATAGCCATTATCACTGTTTGATTCTATGATTATGATAAAATGCTCAATTTTAGGAACCAGAAATCATAAAACTGTATCCTACTTACATTAAAATCTGAACTATACCTGTGCATGTGAAAAGTGAAAGTCATTCAGTCGTGTCTGACCCTTTGCGACCCCATGGACTAAACAGTCCATGGAATTCTCCAGGCCAGAATACTAGAGTGGGTAGCCTTTCCCTTCTCCAGGGGATCTTCCCAACCCAGGGATCGAACCCAGGTCTCTTGCACTGCAGGCAGATTATTTACCGTCTGAGCCACCAGAGAAGCCCCAAAGTGAAAGTGAAAGTGAATGTGCATGTGGCTGAAGACAACACACACACTATTAGTGACCATTGTTAAAGTGTTGAGACTATGAGCAATTCTGTTCTCAACTTTCCAAATTTTCTATAATAACGTTATATTCACTCATTTACTCCCCAGTTGCTTACTGAATTCTGATACATGAGAGTCACTATGATAGGCATGCAATGCTTATATTTTTTCTAATATTTAAAATGTTAAGTTCACTTGGCCTCAAGAACACAAATTAAGTCTCAGCTTAACCCATCTTGATAGACACACCACATCCTTTGGAGCCGCTCTGGGGCCCTGTGGGTTTGTGCCGCTCCAGAGCCAGATTTTAGTCGCCTGTCAACTGCTCAAGCACGTTTTCACCAGAGCTGTAAGAGGACTCTGTCTTGATTTAACAACAGCAACAACAACAGATAAAGCATCCTAGGACCAAACCTCACCTTCCTATTACTTCTTAAAATCAGTATGTCCTGTGTCTGGTTATTCCGAAAAGTAGGCAACAGGTGTCAAATACACAGCACTAACGACCCCACCAGGAGGCAAACCTCCCCTACCCTCCATCCCCAACAGCTCCCTCCAAGTCACTCCACATAAAATTAATGTTTTATAATAGATGGCTGGCATTTTCTTAGCCTCTTATAGGTATGGATGAAAGGTATCTTCAGGAAAGCACTGTTTTCACTGCACTGTAACTGCAAATACAGCTTCAAAACAAGTTCTGCAACCCCCAGCACCTATGACATAAAATCAGAAGCCACCAGTGACCAGCAAGGATCGGCTACAGTGTCGTCTCTTCCCCAAAATAAACTGAGAGTGCCTTTCTGTGACTGAGAAACACAAGATATCCTAGAACCCGTGTTTAGTTCAACAGACCTCCCTATGTCCCTGGTGATGTGGATGGAAAGACTGAGCCCCCAGGGAAGGTAGGTGATACTTTCGGGTTTGTGACGAGTGAGAGAGGGCAAGTCGGACCAAGCCAGTTCTCCCCCTCACTGTCCACCACACAGTCACTCAGTCATGGCGGCCTTGTCACAGGATCTGACTGGGCGAGCGAGTAAAATCAAGACTTCACAGGCCCACTGGTATGACTTGCCCTCCAGCTCACCCCACCTCTCTAACCCAGTGTCCCCCTTTCTCCCACTCTCAGCCTACTCCCAAGACACAGACTTCCCTGCAGGCCCGCACAGCCTTTCCGCTTATCAGGCCCTCTGTCTGGAATGTTCTCCCAGGGATCCTCACGCTTGTTCCTGTGCTTCCCTCAGGACGCGGCGGAAGGGCCACGTTATACACGCGGCCGCCCTGAGCACTGCGGAGGAGCGGGCACGCCCTCCGTCCTCACGGGGCCACCCTCTCCTCACCCGGCACTGCTTTCTCCTCACCACGGGCATGCTGCGCTGTGGTCCTCACTGCCGTCTCCCCAGAGCTCAGACGGTGCCGCACACGTGAGAAGTGTGCTGAACACAGAAAGGAATGACCGGATGAAGGACGCATTTCACAGTGACAGAACGGCGCAAGCAGACTTGTGGCAGGAGGAAAGCCTATGACACGTGTACAACCACCACTGAGCACTCGGACACAGCAGCGGTGGAAAGGGCCGGACAGAAAATGCCAGGCTTCGGAGGTCACTTACGGCCTCTGACGTGTACTCTTTAGGTTGGCTGGCTAGTTCTTAGACTCCTTTAAGGACTGTAAGAACTAGCTTAGCTAAGGGCAGTACAAAAACCGGCTGTGAGGAGGAAAAGGGGACGACAGAGGATGAGATGGTTGGATGGCATCACGGACTCGATGGACATGAGTTTGAGTAAACTCCAGGAGTTGGTGATGGACAGGGAGGCCTGGCGTGCTGCAGTCCATGATGTGGCAAAGAGTCAGACATGACTGAACGACTGAACTGAACCGAACCCTATATGAAACAGATAACTAATAAGAACCTACTGTGTACCACAGGGAACTCTGTTCAATACTTTGTAGTGACCTATATGGGAAAACAGTCTAAAGAAAGAGTGAATATATGTGTATATATATATATAACTGATTCACTTTGTTGTAAGCAGAAACTAACACAACATTGTAAACCAACTATACTCCAATAAATATTCATTTAAAAAAAAAAAAAAAAACCCGGCTGTGGGCTGAATTTGACCTGTAGGCTACGATTGACTGACTCCCCGATCTAGAATATTAAACAACTTTAGTTGGAAAGATGAACTGACAATAAATTGCTGGTAGTCTTGAGTGCCGAGCTAGCTATGGAATCTGACCTGCAGGAGTTCAGGAGCCACTGAAGGCAAGTAGTATTCTGAAGATAATTGCATGGGAATGTTCTAGTCGGTTTTTTAGTTTAAAAACACGTGGCAGAATTTTTTTAAATATGAAACTACAAGTATCTGAGAAAAACTTTCATCAGTTTTCAAGCCTGCCTTTGCCTGTCCTTCCCAATCAGTTCAGGGTTCACTCCTTTGAGATGCTGTCGCTAACATCGTCTCCTCCCTTACATGTTCCTTTTAAACTCACCTGTATCAAAGAACCCATCTCACTGTGTTAAAATTGTCTGGTTACTTGTGCATTTCCCCTGATTAAACAATGTGATCCTTCAGGGAAGAAAATGTGCTTTTTAATATCTCTGTACCCCTAGCCCTTAATACAATGTCTAGCACATTGTAGACAAACTGAAAATAGCTGCTAAATTACTCAACAACTCTGCTCAACGTAAGGGTGTGGGGGAAGAACCTTTCAAAGTCCAATGAAATAGCATGTTCTCAGCATGTCTCATGTCTCAAGAAATTTGTGGTCCAGAATGCGCCCAAAGGCTCCCTAGTGTCTTACTTATTTATCAGGGACCCTAGTGTCTTATTCCTGTGAGATGGCCTCGAAAGACTAAAATTTACAAGGACATTTTCAAGAACTTTAAACAAAAACCTCAGGACAAGATGTATATTGTTGGGACAAAGCCAGTCAGTGGTGTTCAGAAGTCACGCAGGAAAAGGCAGCAGGACGTTAGACACTGGACATTAGACAGCGAGGATTTTGAGTTTATTCATGGACAGCCACCTGGTGAAGGCACTGGACATCTGGCCCCGGGCTGGGTGCTGGCGACACAGACAAAATGAGATCAGGTCCCTGTCCCTGGGGACGCTACACTTCAGCTGGAAAGACAGAGAGAGAAACAGCATTGCACGGAGGCAGGATCCTTCTTCAAGTGCAGAAGGGTAAACACGACCTGCTGATGAGGACCTCCGAGGGCAGTCTGTCTGGACAGGAAGGGAAGGGCCAGAGGGGGCGGGGAGTGGGCAGGAAGGTTTGCTGAGGGATGCTATCTCTAAAGGGAGTCCTCAGGGGTGAGGAGGCATTAAGATGGGAAAGGAAGACCTTCAAGAGGTCCCCAGGTTAAAGGGGGCTGAGGGGATGCTGAGGTAAATGGATGCCACATGGCCTGGATGCCGAGTGCAAGTAAAGGCCTATCAGAGCCCGAGCGAGGGAGAAGGAACGGGTCAGCATGAAGGGCATGTGTGCTGGGCGAGAGGACAGCTCCTATCACGTTCGTGCCTGGGAAGCCGTGCAAGGAAGGAGTTGACACAGAAGAATGACACAGTCAGTGCTGTCGCTGTCATGAATGGCTTGATTCAAAATTCACCAAGACAGCTTCCCTTGTATGCAGGTACCTTAAGGCTGATGAAATCTCACCAAGCAGATACTATTTTTTTCTTTTAAAAATGAATATAGTGTGACTTTCAGATAAGGTGGATATTTATAAAATGACAGGTGCCTTAGGAAAAGCCAGATGCTACCTACAGAGTCAGGGTAGGAAAGTCACCATTCACATTGCTAACAGCAACTGTATTAACTAATGGAAAAGTCAATAGCAAAATTATTTTACTTACACCTTCGTTTTAACATCACAGTTAATTTGAGAGACTGAAAAATTTTTCTTTGACGAATACAGGATAGAGAGATATCCTTTCTTTTTGGGTTCTATTTAAAACCTGCCTCCACTTTTCTTTCATCTCCTCCTTTTCAAGAACAGACACTCCAACGCTTACCATGTGCTGGGCCTAATCTTGGCACAGGGGATACAAATGGAAATTAAAACACAATCTCTACCTTTGAAGAACATCCATCCTAATGGAAAAACCAAACACAAAAGTAAGTATTCATAAAATGTGACAGAAATATAAACTAACTGCAGGTGCAAGAAAAAGTATCTGTCTTAGAAAGGCAAGAAAGTCTCTACAAAGGAGGCGGCACCTAAGCCAGGACGTGAAGGATGAGCAAGGATTCCTGTGAAGAAGCAGGCGAGGTGAACTTGCAATGTGGGGAATTTGTCGTTGTTCAGTCACTAAGTCGTATTCGACTCTTCGCAACCCCATGGACTGTAGCACGCCAGGCTTCCCTGTCCTTTGTTGTCTCCTGGAGTTTGCTCAAACTCATGTCCATTGACTCTATGATGCCATCCAACCATCTCATCCTCTGTTCCCCTCTTCTCCTGCCCTCAATCTTTCCCAGCACCAGAGTCTCTTTTTCAGTGAGTCAGCTCTTTGCATCAGGTGGCCAAACTTCCAAACATTTCTGCCCAAGACCCACACATTGTGTGTATCAAATCTCAGTATCAGAATACATGCGTGGGCATGTATGCATATATTAAAAGCCCAAGTTTCATGAAACAATATACCCGCTACTGTGGTGAGGTACAATTTGGTATTCTCTGATATTCATCTACTGTCCAGTATTTTTCCTGTTTTTTCTGTTTTAATGCCAATCCAAACACTGTAATTGCAGGATCCATTAATGGATTGTAACTCATAATTGGCAGGTGTAAAGCACCTGCCAATCTGCTCCAAGGATGACAAGATGATTTGCAGGGGCCAGCAAAGGTCGAGGCTACCAATGAGGTATCAAATTATCTAAGTTAGATTTAATTGACTTCAACAAAGAAGAAATCCCTTATGTTCTTCTGACAGCATGATGGTACTCTCTCTGCTGACACTGAATGTTGTATGTGGGTACTTTATATCGGTCTACTTTCCTTCCTAGATTATGAGATCCATCAGAGCAGGACCCGTGTTTTACTCATTTTTTGACTCTCAGTGCTTAGTATAACATTTTAAGCACTGTTTTAAATTGGAAACATAGAATATTATGAAATAGTACCTTAAATGTTATCCAACAGAAAACGAAATTGACAAGTTTGGGAAATGTTTGCTTTACTATAGTTTACAAGCTGCTGCTGCTGCTGCTAAGTCGCTTCAGTCATGTCTGACTCTGTGCGACCCCACAGACAGCAGCCCACCAGGCTCCCCCATCCCTGGAATTCTCCAGCCAAGAACACTGGAGTGGGGTGCCATTTCCTTCTCCGATGCATGAAAACTGAAAAGTGAAAGTGAAGTCACTCAGTCATGTTCGACTCCTAGCGACCCCATGGACTGCAGCCTTCCAGGCTCCTCCGTCCATGGGATTTTCCAGGCAAGAGTACTTGAGTGGGGTGCCATTGCCTTCTCCGAGTTTACAAGCTATTCAAACATAAAAATAAGAACGCAGGTTTTGTCATAGTGAATCATATACTTAAAAAAATCAACAGAGAATTTTGCTCCTCTGCTTTAACTGTCAATTGCTTATATAATAAAAATGAATCATGCAGGACACAGAGGCCACTTTATCCTTGCCTTTTCCCTTATGTAATAATCACAGTAATATTATCATTCTTCAGCAAAGTGTAAACGGCCCTATCCTTTGTACTGTTTACTTTCATCACTGACATAGCTAATACATCCCTAAGTTTTTCAACAACTTGAAGGTCACCTTTATCTTAACGAAGAGGCCCATGAAGAATGTTAGAAACGAGATGTTCCTGCAATCAGTAATGAAGGTTCCTGTCCACTGGGGCCGTGAAAGCATTCATTTACATTTTCCATTTAAAAATCTTTTCCTATCATATGCATGCATGGAATCCCCAACACAAACTGTTATTGTTAAGAGCATTTTAAGTAGATCTAATGAGTTTATGTCAAAACCAAGTGTAAGTATGAAAATCTAGATCTTATTCTAACTCTTACAACTATTCTGGATCATTCAAAACCAAACTGAACTGTTGCTAGATGTTTGAAACTTGGCTGAAAGGAATTCAAATGTCATTTTTAGATGTTCTAGGTGACAGTAAACAGAAAGAAGGATAAAGAAAAGCAGAAGGGGAACTGACCAGTACTGAGCACCTACTGATACCGAGATCTTTACTCTTGCTGTTTTATTGAAGCTTCACAATGGTTATTCAAGGGACCCGATCCAGATACTGTGCTTGTCTCCTGTACGTCCACTCCATACCTTGTCTAGTAAGCGCTGACCATGCAGTGGGCATGGCACTGACTCAGGGCTGCCTAGGGTTAGCCTGATGCAGTCAGACCATTGCCGGTAATCCCACACCTCTCACCACGGCGGTTAGTTCAGGTGGTTGGGCCGACTGACTACCAAAAGCCACAGGAACCTGTTCGGGAGTGATGTAACCCGAGTGAGAGGCTCAGGCTTTCTTTTCTGTGCGCACGTGCAGCTTTCTCACCCTACCTGGTGTGTATGGATTAGGAAGAGATGTAGCCTGTTTCCATCAGTAGTGCACTGAAGCCAAGAGCCTGAGGGTGAAGCCAACACCACAGACCACAGAGGAGAGAGACAGAAACGGGCTCGTCAATGACCACTCACTGTTGAATCACCCAACCCCGAAGTCAGCCCCACCTCTGAGCTTTTGAGTTACATAAGCCAGGGAATTTTCTGCTCAGTTAAGCTAATTTAATTGGATTTTCACTTGTGTCTAAAAACATTCTAAAATTAATCTATATTTATATAGGAGTAATTATTATTCCCCATTATATAGAGGAGAAAACTCAAAGAGTCATTTCCCCAAGGTCAAGCTTGATGGGAACTCAGGAAGGTCTAACTATAACCTGTCTCTCTATTCATCACCGTGCTGCCACTCAAAGAACTTCACGATGTGTCTAAGATTCACCACGATTTAATTTGATACGATCAGAGGCCACAATATTCACTTCAGTTCAGTTGCTCAGTCGTGTCCGATTCTTTGTGACCCCATGAACCATACCACGCCAGGCCTCCCTGTCCATCACCAACTCCCAGAGTCCACCCAAACCCATGTTTGTTGTGTCGGTGATGCCATCCAACCATATTATCCTCTGTCATCCCCTTCTCCTCCTGCCCTCAATCTTTCCCAGCATCAGGGTCTTTTCAAATGAGACAGCTCTTCAGATCAGGTGGCCAAAGTATTGGAGTTTCAGCTTCAACATCAGTCCCTCCAATAAACACCCAGGACTGATCTCCTTTAGGATGGACTGGTTGGATCTCCCTGCAGTCCAAGGGACTCTCAAGAGTCTTCTCCAACACCACAGTTCAAAAGCATCAATTCTTTGGTGCTCAGCTTTCTTTATGGTCCAACTCTCACATTCATACATGACTACTGGAAAAACCAGAGCCTTGACTAGATGGATCTTTGTTGGCAAAGTAATGTTTCTGCTTTTTAATATGCTGTCTAGGTTGGTCATAACATTCCTTCTAAGGAGTAAACATCTTTTAATTTCATGGCTGCAGTCACCATCTGCAGTGATTTGGGAGCTCCCAAATAAAGTCTGACACTGTTTCCACTATTGCCCCATCTATTTGCCGAAGTGATGGGACCAGATGCCATGATCTTCGTTTTCTGAATGTTGAGCTTTAAGCCAACTTGTTCACTCTCTTCTTTTCACTTTCATCAAGAGGCTCTTTAGTTCTTCTTCAATTTCTGCCATGGTCTGCATATCTGAGGTTATTGATATTTTTCCCGGTAATCTTGATTCTAGCTTGTGCTTCCTCCAGCCCAGCGTTTCTCATGATGTACTCGGCATATAAGTTAAATAAGCATGGTAACAATATACAGCCTTGATGTACTCCTTTTCCTATTTGGAACCAGTCTGTTGTTCCATGTACAGTTCTAACTGTTGCTTCCTGACCTGCATACAGGTTTCTGAAGAGGCAGGTCAGGTGGTCTGGGATTCCCATCTCTTTCAGAATTTTCCACAGTTTATTGTGATCCACACAGTTAAAGGCTTTGGCATAGTCAATAAAGCAGAAATAGATGTTTTTCTGGAACTCTCTTGCATCCAGCAGATGTTGGCAATCTGATTTCTGGTTCCTCTGCCTTTTCTAAAACCAGCTTGAACATCTGGAAGTTCACGGTTCATGTATTGCTGAAGTCTGGCTTGGAGAATTTTGAGCATTACTTTACTAGCATGTGAGATGAGTGCAATTGCACAGTAGTTTGAACATTCTTTGGCATTACTTTTCTTTGGGACTGGAATGAAAACTGACCTTTTCCAGTCCTGTGGCCACTGCTGATATTTCCAAATTTGCTGACATATTGAGTGCAGCACTTTCACAGCATCATCTTTTAGGATTTGAAATAGCTCAACTGGAATTCCATTGCCTCCACTAGGTTTGTTCGTAGTGATGCTTCCTAAGGCTCACCTGACTTCACATTCCAGGATGTCCAGCTCTAGGTGAGTGGGAGTGATCACACCTTCGTGATTATCTGGGTCATGAAGATCATTTTTGTACAGCTCTTCTGTGTATTCTTGCCATCTCTTCTTAATATCTTCTGCTTCTGTTAGTCCAAGGAATGGCAAACCTCTTCAGTATTCTTGCCTCAAGAACCTCATGAACAGTATGAAAAGGCAAAAAGATATGACATTAAGAGATGGACTCCCCAGGTCAGTAGGTGCCTAATATGTTACTGGAGATCAGTGGAGAAATAATTCCAGAAAGAATGAAGGGATGGCGACAATATTAATGGAGAGAACTTTCCAGATTTTCCAGGGTCAGTGTTAATTTAAAAGTGTCTTACTCTGTTCTGCTCATGGAAATTTTATCATTTGATAAGTGGCATTGATTCATCATAGTCTTCCACACATATGGGTGAGATGAAAAACTCGCTCATCAGATGACATACGCTAGGCAGAAAGCTGGTTATACTATGATTCAGAAACTTTGCTAGGTGATTCAGTGACCAAAAGGTTAAACAGCATCCTCAAAGGATGTTTACAGAAATGCATTATGAAAGCAGAGATACAGCACACATGCCTGCACTACAGTAATTAGCACAGACTGAGTCAGTCTCGTGTCAATGCCTCTCTGGTCCTTCTTCATCTCTCCCATAAAATACCACACTGGCCTTCACACTGGAGTTTCCCTGTGTCCAAGCTGGTGCCTTCTGTTTCTTTCTCTGATCATCACCAAGGTGATCTTTCTAAAGCAAGAATCTGGAGAATGTCACTACCCAGCCTAAAATTTACATCTAATTGGTCCATTCTCAGGATGGTCTAAAACCTTTAGTCAGGTAAGCATTCATTCATTGCCAGGCTCTTTCTTCTCTCTGTAGCCTGATCAAGATACTTCTATTTATATCACATGTCTTGTAGTCAACTGAAGGCACTAGATTATTCCATGTCTTTACCAAACTGCCACATCTACCTGGAATGCCCTTCCTCTTTTAATTTTTCCCTGCATGACAAAACACCCTCATTTATTAGGACTGGGCTCAAATACCTCATCTACTATGAGGCCTTTCCTGGCTGGTCCCATCAACTAACTGTTAACCATTTTTACCTCACTGCTACCACATTACAAGTCATCACCATATCAATTCTGAATCCTTCACTACTGTATTTGTTTACCGTCTCCATCTATGAAGAGATCCCTTTGACTGTCAGGTAGGCAGAAACAACCAGCATCCTGAGGTGGCTGCAATTAAACAGGGATCTTCTTTGGGTACCATTACTTGAAAAGCTTTTGGCACGAGCTGAGTGGAGAGGGCATGACTTTCCATTATAAATCCCTTTACTGCACAGGCAAGAGAAAGTATTCATAAAATGGCAATTAGAAGATAAATCTGCTTATAAGTTTAAAAGGTACTTAATAAATGAGAGAAGGGATCGTAGGATGAACAAAGAATGGAGGAGGAGAGGGGGACCCACATCACTGAAGATTTATGGTTGAACAATGAAAAATTCAGAACCCTAAAGTCAGCCAGGCAGAGAATAACATTTCAGTAGGCAGGTTATTTCTGGATTTTTCTCTTTTTTTTCTAAATGTTAAAACACACTTTGATATTTGCTGTACATTATTCTAAGATTGCTGATTTATTCTTCTGTCTTCCCCAAGACGTCCACCCTCTGTGAATTTAGAGCCCACAAGCCTCCCAGGAGGGAGTGTGTGCTCTTTCTTGTGCTTTATTCATGGAGAAGCCTGCAAAGGCTGCAGAAAGACACAGCAGCTGAGCGCCTGCCAGACTCCTCCTCGGCAACAGAGGCATCATCATTTATGACTGGATGGCGAACACGGTCTTTCGGCCAATTTTCAATCTTACTAAATTATTACCATAGCCAATTTGAAATAATTTCCAAGCACAAACAGAGAATGAGTTTTCAGCTTGCCAGTCAAGCCAATAATCACGAGTACCCAAGATGGGCTTTTGCAGCCAAATTTCTCAGTCGAGGGAGGCCGTGGGAAGCAAGATTTGGGGAGCAGGCCTATCGACGAATCTTGACTTGGTCACGTCATGGAGCAGTCATTTAAAATCCTTGCACTTTAAATTTCTTATCTTTTAAAATGATGATAAAAATATTTATTCCACAGAGGTGGCAGGACAATTCAGAAGTAACATTACAATAAACACCACCTTCCTCTTCTTATAGTATCTTATTTGAGGGCTGGATGTGAAGAGAAAAATGGTTAATCCACATCCATAGTTAGCCTAGATGACTATGAAAGACTTTCAGAGGAAAACACTCAGTTCAGTTCAGTCGCTCAGTCATGTCCGACTCTTTGCGACCCCATGAATCGCAGCACGCCAGGCCTCCCTGTCCATCAGTTACAGGGGAATGTTGACAGACAATCTAAGGGCCAGTTCTCAGTCTGCTTCTTCTACCTCTACTGAGGTCACAGTACCCAGATGGATGCCAGACCCACAGTCCCTCCTTGAGGAAGCAGCCAAAGGGGCCTGTTAAACATAGGTTGTCTGCTTGGCAACAAAACGCTTCCGAATCTGACCACAGCTATATTCCTAGCACTGAGAGCAACTTCTGATACACAGGAGGCACTGATGGTGTTTTTCCATTCTTGGATAACAACTAACCCAAATTTAGAAGCTTAAAACATTGATTATCTCACAGTTCCTATGATTCATGAGTGTGGTATGGTTTAGCTAGGTGCCTCTCTGGATTAAGATCTTTCACGAGGCTAGAAATGAACCACTGGTCAGTTCTGCGGTTTCATCAGGTCGCTTGGTTGGGTGCCAGGAGACGCGTAACCACAGTTACTCCATGGTGACTGGCATCCTTGGTCTCACCATCTGGGGCTCTTCACAACAAGGTGCGTCAATTCCCCAAGAGTGCATGACCCAAGGAGGGGAGACGGCACTCAAGAAAGAAGCCACGGTCTTGTCATAACTTATTTTGTAAAGGGCATCCCGTCACTTTTGCTATACATATTCTGCTTGTTAAAAGTGAATTAAGTCAGTCCAGTCCACACTCAAAGGGAGGAGATTACACAGGGGATTAAATACTGGAAGGTCAAGATCATTAAGGGTCGTCGCACAGGCTGTCTTTCCCAGCCTATTCATTGACTCAAAAAACATCTGGTCAATGAATGAACAAAGTAGCCAACGATGTCTACTTGAGAGATCCTGTGCCAAACAGGAAAACCAGACTGATTTCTAGGGAAATTTGTGGATTTTTCACTTTTCATAAATGGAAAAAGGGCAAGCGGGCAAATAATCAACTTTGGAAATATAAAGACGACGTAAGATTTTTAACAGGCCAACCTCTGTTTTCCTTAGAGTCTTGTAACAGGCCATTTTTCATAGGACTGACTATGTTTTATTTATGAATAAATTATATTACATCATATTATACTTCAAAAACTATTGTCTATCCTTTGAGTATTCTACCAGCTCCCTTTATTCTGTGCCTTTGACAATCACATGGGAAAAGACAATTCTTTTGTAGATTTGCTCCTTTTTGCTTATCTCCTAAGCTCCTGGCTTTCTGCATTTTTGTCAAGATAGGATATGCTTATCAAACAAAACTCTCACCTTGGAAAATAGAAGAAAATGGTGCCTTAAATGAAAAGGCATTTAAGAACAGGAATGGAAGGATAATGTTTACAACTGTAATAATACATACAATCTAGCTGAAGGTCAGATGAGAGCAATATATATTGCACATTTGCAAACCCTGATATAATCACTACTATGTAGCATTAGTAACAAATATATGCCTGGAATATAGAAGGCATTCAATAAACATTTACTGATTATCTCTTCCTTTGAACACACAGCATTTATTAATATCCTTAATGATACTTTTTATATTAAATTATAAATTCCTTTGATATGTAGTCATACATTTATCCCAGTCAATTGTGAGCTTCGAAAGGGCAAGGAGCTCGGCAGTCTTTTTTTTTTAATCTGTTTACAGCACCTAGAACAATGGCACTGAAAATGTGCTCACATAAACAGTTCCTGAATGTATCTGAAATGGATAAAGCTCACTCAATTTGAAATCAAATGAGTCAAATGTTGACTGCATCAAAACCAAAGATAAATAGGCAAAATGCTTATGACATTATAGGAGAAAAAATTATGAGTTAATATTCAGTCACCCTGTAAAACTGAGTAAATGTAATGCTTTACAGTCAAGTTGCTAAGTCACTTCACTCGTGTCCTACTCTTTGTGACCCCATGCACTGTGGCCCACAAGGCTTCTCAGCCCATGGGATTCTCCAGACAGGAATACTGGAGTGGGTTGCCATTTCCTTCTCCAATAGTCAAGTTTAGTATGATTATAAAATAGCAACAACACCATTAAAATTTAGGAGGGAAAATGGACAACATATGAGTATGCCTGATATGTACAGCTGACTGATCTTCGACAAAGGAACAAAGGCAATACAATGGAACAAAGACAGTTTTTTCAACAAATGGTGCTGGAACAACTGGACATCCACATGCCAAAAAAGGAAGGAAAAAAAAAAATCAATCTAAACCCGGACCTACATCTTTCACAAAAATGAACTACAAATGGACCTTATACTTAAGCATAAAACACAAAACTAAAAACTTTTAAGAGATCACACAGGATAAAATACAGATGACCTGAGTAGGGATATGAATTTTCAGATATAATACCAAAGACATAATCTATAAAAGAAATAGTTGATAACTAAACTTTACTAAAATTAAAAACTTTTGCTCTGAGAAACATAATGTCGAGAAAGTGAGAGACCCGCTACAAATGGGAAGAAAATATTTGCAAAAGACACACCTGATAAACTACTGTTATATAAAATATACAAAGAACTCTTAAAACAACAATAAGAAAACAAGCCTGTTAAAAAATGGGCCAAGGACTTTAAAACACACCTCACCAAAGAATATAAACAGATGGCAAATAAACATGTAAGAAGATACTGGATATCATATATCCTCAGGGAAATGTAAATTAAAAAAACAGTGAGATACCACTATACACAGATCAGAATAGCCAAAATCCAGAACTCTGACACCATCAAATGCTGGCTAGGATGTTGAGAAATAAGAACTCTCATTCATTGCTGGTGGGAATGCAAAATGGTACAGTCACTTTGGAAGACAGTTTGGAAGTTTCTTACAAAATTAAACACACTCTTACCATATAATTGTACTGTTTGGTATTTATCCAAAGAGCAGAAAACTTACATCCACATAAAAACCTACACGTTAATGTTTACAATAGCTGTAATCATAATTGCCAAAACTTAGAAATGACCACATGTCCTGTGGTAGGTGAATGGATAAATAAACCAGTATATCCACACAATGGGATATTATTCAGCATTTAAAAGAAATAAACTATCATGCCATGAAAAGACACAGAGAGTCTCAAAAGCGTATTACTAAGAAGCCAATCTGAAAAGGCTATGTAGCATATGACTATATGAGGCTATAGTCTATATAAAAGTATAAACTATACGACATTCTAAAAGGGGCAAAAATATGGACACAGTAAAAAGATCAGTGGTTGCCAGGGGTTTGGGGGGGAGGTCATGAATAGGGAGAACACAGAGGATTTTTAGGGCAGTGAAAATGCTCTGATATTCTAACGTGGTTAGATAATAATGTCACTATGCATCTGTCCACACCTACAGAGAGAACAACACTGAGATGAACCGTAAGGTAAACTATGGGCTTTGGGTGATGATGATGTGTAAAGTGTACGTTTATCAATTGAAAAAAAAAAAAGTATCTCCTACTGAGGGATCTTGAGAGTGGGGGAGATTATACATGTATAGGGGCAGGATCAACTAGGAAACCTCTATACCTTCCTCTTAATTTTGTTGTGAACCAAAACTGCTCTAAAAAATAGTCCTAAGAAATATATGAGAAAGGAACTTTTCATTCAGAAAAGGATCTTCAGAAACAGTGTCTTCTGAGACAAACATGCATTTGACATGCATCCTTTCAATTTAAAAAAATTATGAAGATCAAAAGACCTTCATTCACTGTTGCAATGTATACACAAAGATCAATGTGGATATACACACACACACAGCAGTAATTAGAAGGACATGCATGCAGTTTCTTTGGCTTTAAAGTTAGTATGTTTGATCTTAAATAAACTAAGATCCACTGACTTACATATAAGAAAGTATGTATGCATTATGGACCTACATTAGCTTTAAGGGTTTGTTTTTTTTTTTCCCAATATTTTTACCATTTTTCCATTTTGCTATTGAAAAAAACAAAAACTTAAAGCTGATGTAGTGCCATAATGCATACATACTTTCTTATATGTAAGTCAGTGGATCGTAGTTGATTTAAGATCAAACATACTAACTTTAAAGTCAAAGAAACTAAATGGTATGGACCTAGCAGAAGCATAAGATATTAAGAAGAGGTGGCAAGAATACATAGAAAATCTGTACAAAAAAGATTTTCATAACCCAGATAATCACGATGGTGTATTCACTCACCTAGAGCCAGACATCCTGGAATATGAAGTCAAGTGGGCCTTAGGAAGCATCTCTATGAACAAAACTAGTGGAGGTGATGGAATTCCAGTTGAGATATTTCAAATTCTAAACGATGATGCTGTGAAAGTGATGCACTCAATATGTCACCAAATTTGGAAAATTCAGCAGTGGCCACAGGACTGGAAAAGGTCAGTTTTCCTTCCAATCCCAAAGAAAGGCAATCCCAAAGAATGCTCAAACTACCACACAATTGTACTCATCTCACACGCTAGTAAAGCTCAAAATTCTCCAAGCCAGGCTTTAGCAATACATGAACCGTGAACTTCCAGATGTTCAAGCTGGTTTTAGAAAAGGCAGAGGAACAAGGGACCAAATTGACAACATCCGCTGGATCATCGAGAAAGCAAGAGAGTTCCAGAAAAACATCTATTTCTGCTTTATTGACTATGCCAAAGCCTTTGACTGTGTGGATCACAATAAACTGTGGAAAATTCCAGACTACCTGACCTGCCTCTTGAGAAATCTGTATGCAGGTCAGGAAGCAACAGTTAGAACTGTACATGGAACAACAGACTGGTTCCAAATAGGAAAGGGAGTACATCAAGGCTGTATATTGTCACCCTGCTTATTTAACTTACATGCAGAGTACATCATGAGAGATGCTGGGCTAGAGGAAGCACAAGCTAGAATCAAGATTGCCAGGAGAAATATCAATAACCTCAGATATGCAAATAACACCACCCTTATCAAGAGAGAAGTGAAGAACTAAAGGGCCTCTTGATGAAAGTGAAAGAAGAGAGTGAAAAAGTTGGCTTAAAGCTCAACATTCAGAAAACTAAGATCATGGCATCTGGTCCCATCATTTCATGGGAAATAGATGGGGCAACAGTGAAAACAGTGTCAGACTTTATTTTGGGGGGCTCCAAAATCACTGCAGATGGTGAATGCAGCCATGAAATTAAAAGATGTTTACTCCTTAGAAGGAATGTTATGACCAACCTAGACAGCATATTAAAAAGCAGAGACATTACTTTACCAACAAAGGTCTGTCTAGTCAAAGCTATGGTTTTTCCAGTAGTCATGTATGGATGTGAGAGCTGGACTCTAAAGAAAGGTGAGCACCAAAGAATTGATGCTTTTGAACTGTGGTGTTGGAGAAGACTCTTGAGAGTCCCTTGGACTGTAACCAGATTCAACCAGTCCATCCTAAAGGAAATCAGTCCTGAGTATTTACTGGAGGAAGTGATGTTGAAGCTGATACTCCAACACTTTGGCCACCTGATGTGAAGAGCTGACTCATTGGAAAAGACCCTGATGCTGGGAAAGATTGAAGGCAGGAGGAGAAGTGGAAGACAGAGGATGAGATGGTTGGATGGCATCACCGACTCAATGGACATGAGCTTGAGTAAACTCTGGGAATTGGTGATAGACAGGGAGGCCTGGCATGCTGCAGTCCAGGGGGTCGCAAAGCATAGGACACAAATGAGCGACTAAAGTGTCTAAAACCTTATTACATATAAAAGTAGAGGGTGGCAGAATCACAGTCCCCAAAGAGGTACATCCTATTCCTCAGATCTGCGAACATGCTATGGTAATGGCAAAAGGACTTTGCTGATGTGATTAATGGTCCAGTCCCTGCAATGGGGAGATTATCCAGGGCTTTCCACGCAGGCTCCCATCTTTTCACGTGAGTCCTTAAAAGTGAGACCCTTTCCTGGCTTTGGTGGGAGAGAAGTATGGGAGACAAGTATGTGAAGACAGATAATTAGAGAGAGGCATGCTGTCGGCTTTGAAGATGGAGGAGAGGGGCCACGAACCAAAGAAGGGAGTTTCACTTCCTTCACTCACCACTGGATTCTCCCCTGGAACCTCCGACAACAATGGAGCCCTTCCTAAACTGTCATTTCAGCCCAGAGAGACCCCTGCCCAACCTCTCACCTATAAAATTAAAGACAATTAATGATATTATTTAAGCATTGAGGGTTGTGGTAATCAGTTACAATACAAAAGCACTAGAAAAAG
The DNA here is from genome assembly GCA_006408695.1 of Aepyceros melampus. Classification (NCBI taxonomy): domain Eukaryota; kingdom Metazoa; phylum Chordata; class Mammalia; order Artiodactyla; family Bovidae; genus Aepyceros; species Aepyceros melampus. The sequence continues at coordinate 160,253 of SJXQ01010790.1, read as the reverse complement.
TAATACATGGAGGTGATTTTTTTCTCACTTTTTCATTTCTTCTCCATTTTTTTTTAAATAGGAGAAACACACATATAAATTGTGTCAAGGAAAAAGTGATTATAACTGAAACACATGAAATCCAGGCTATCTGAGGAATAAAGAAGAAATGGGGCATAAAAGTCTTGGGGGATATATGGTATTTTTATTCCATTTCTCAAAGAGCAAGGAAGGAAGTGGTTCTATTTCTTGTTACAAAAAAGAGACCAGATAAGGGGCAGATGTGGACTCAATATAAGAAATAACATCAATGGATCCAATCTGCTTCAGAAAATAGTGGGTGCCTCCCTGAGGAAAAAAGATGATCATTTGCTGAAGACCTCTAACACTAAACAGATAAGACTAGGATTGGAATTCTGACTCAGCTACTAAGTTGCTTCTGACCTTGAACAAAGTACTTAACCTCTAACCTTCAATGTGCTCATTTCAAACCGAGATGTAATATCAACCTTGCAGGGTCACTGTGATGATAAGTAGAGAGAAGGTCAAGTTGGAGAGCCAGCTTCTGGTACATAATAAGTGAACAATAAATGGGAGCTATTACCACTATTATTACACAGCACGTGCAGTGATCTCTGTAGATGACAGATAACGCCTGAAGTCTTATAATTTATTGTTAGCTTGACCTTCATTTAGTACATGTGGCAGGAACCACTTTCCTGTCCTTTGCACAGTTACTACCGAGGCCTGCAGAGGAGGACGTTCCCCGATTGGTCGTGAGAAGGAAAATACGGCTCCTTCTTCGCCTTTCACTTTCGGGGGAGAAGGAGGGACAGCTGATGACACAAGGGGGAAGACACTGACGAGGGGTGGCTAGTCCTTTCCCTTTCTTTCTGAGATGTGCCTGTGACTTTTCTCCTGCTCTTGGCCTCCCGGGGGCCGACATCTGTGGGATAAGTGTGGACTTTGGTTCAAGTGAGGCATTATGCGTCCAATACATTCATGTGACTGCTGAACTTTTGAAATGCAACCTGTCTTTATTAACAAGTAAGTCCGCAACAGACGGTAGAGAGCATGCAAAAATAAAAACAAAACAGCAAAAACAAAACTGTGGAAATATCTCGCTCATATTTTTATGGGCTTCCCTGGTAGCTCGGATGTGAAAGAATCTGATTGCAATGTAGGAGACCTGGGTTGAAATGGTAACATTTAGGACAATTTCACCTATTTTGTGTCACCTTTTTTAATGTGACTACTAGAACTTCTCAAAGAAAAGTTATGACCAACCTAGATAGTATATTCAAAAGCAGAGACATTACTTTGCCGACTAAGGTCCGTCTAGTCAAGGCTATGGTTTTTCCTGTGGTCATGTATGGATGTGAGAGTTGGACTGTGAAGAAGGCTGAGCGCAGAAGAATTGATGCTTTTGAACTGTGGTGTTGGAGAAGACTCTTGAGAGTCCCTTGGACTGCAAGGAGATCCAACCAGTCCATTCTGAAGGAGATCAACCCTGGGATTTCTTTGGAAGGAATGATGCTGAAACTGAAGCTCCAGTACTTTGGGCACCTTATGCGAAGAGTTGACTCATTGGAAAAGACCCTGATGCTGGGAGGGATTGGGGGCAGGAGGAGAAAGGGACGACCGAGGATGAGATGGCTGGATGGCATCACAGACTCAATGGATGTGAGTCTGAGTGAACTCCGGGAGTTGGTGATGGACAGGGAGGCCTGGCGTACTGCGATTCATGGGGTCGCAAAGAGTCGGACACGACTGCGTGACTGAACTGAACTGAGAACTTCTCAAATTCTACAGCTGGTTCACTCTTCATTCTACTGGGCAGCACTAACCCAGAGGCCACCACTCGGGGTCCCATAGGTGGGAATCAAGGTGGGAGGCAGCACTCTGGAGGACGCACTCATGCTCTCCAAATAAAACATCCTCGTGTTTGGCAGGGATATCTAAAGATCTGGGCAGGGAACAAGTACGAGGAAGGCTGACTGTATAAAATCAATCATGCTTGCCACTCCAACCCCCTCAACAATAAAGTAACTGATCTTCATCTGGCTGATCCCTCTGACTCTTAACTGACTGTAACTTTGGAAGACGAGACACTATTTACTGCTCTTTCCCCATCAAGCCCCAAAGATATGATGGAAATACTTCAATTCAGACAAGCACAAAGCAAAGGTAGCAGTCTTCTCGTGGTCCTTAGGGGCACAGAATTCAAAACCATTTATGTTGATTTCAGTTGAGAGATCTATTGAGGGTGATTTTCAGCAGAAACAAACATCGGCATGAGTGGCAAAGCTCTCTAGACAAAGGTCTCTGAGACAAGTGGGATTTCATTGAATAAAAGACAGCAACAGTAGCCAATGAACACAACTGATAGGAACACAGAGCTTAAATGGGGAAATGGAAATTAGGTAGGCAGAGTGACTGCAGACAGGGACATGTAAAATAAATCAGCCTCAGAGAGGAGACAATGTGGATACTTTTTCTTTCCTCCATGGGAAACACACATTACAGTTAACCTCTTGATGGGAGACCTACCCACCCAATCTCTGGATAAGTGGTTTCACCTGATACGCTGACAAAGTTAAACCCAGTCCGGGTTTTCTCTGTCGACTCCCCTTTGCTCTTACCCCACCAGGCCTCTTCCATGCTCTCCAGCCTTCTAGGAATGTGTGTCCGGATTGAACTCGGAACAGCATTTTGCTTGGCTCTTTCAGAGCTGGCGATTTGCTTGAGTTTTCTAAATTACAAGGTGATGGTGTTGAGGTTGATACTGTTTTAATTTTTTTCTTTTTCTTTTAGGGTTTTTAAAATGAAATGCATGGAAAACTGGAGCAGGATTAATTTAACTTCAGATTTGCTGAAGAAGCTACTCCTGGAGTGAAAGAAGGCGTATTCTGCTGGAAGAACCTGATTTACCACCCAGACACCTAACGCAGGCTTCTCTGTAAGACTGAGCAGAAACCAGGAAAATCATCTCTGAACTTTATTTTTGTTGAACTTACGAATTTTGGATTTCAATGGAACTGAACTTTAACTAAAAGGGCAAGTGGATTTGATTCTCCCTGGGAATTTAATCACGGGAATTTAAATTTGGGTCATTTTAAAGTTGCTGACCTGTAACACTTGGCCTATTTCTACTCTCATTTAAGCTTGTGGCTTAACTTAAAACTTGTGATGAGTTTTAATCTTCAGTTGGGCAAAAATCTGAGATGGGAAACAGAACAGAGAGTGAATTTTTAGCCTCGTCCACAGGAAGGCAGAGGAGGGTCTCTTCTGACCTAGGCTGGAGTTTTTACAACAGGTTACACTGCCATGACTGGTCCCAGGAGGATGAACCTCGCAACTCACAGGGATGAGAGGAGTGGCCTCAGGGAGTGGGCGTGGCAAGGCGGGTAACAGCACCAGGTCCCCACAGACTCTGGACTCCTTTCTCCCCTCACTGGCAAGAGGTTTCATTATCAAGCCAAATTAATTAAGCAAGCCAAAAGCCCCCTGTCCTCTCCTCATCTTTCCATTATGAGGAGAAAATCTCCACTCCAACCAAAACTATATCAGGCGCACCGCGGGCATCCCTCTTCCCCTCTCCTGACTTCCCCCAACTGGATGAGAGCAGACTTCAGAGCCATGCGTTCATGTCCCAACCCCAGTCTGCCCGCCTGTCAGTGCACATCTATCCTTAGCTTCCTTCTAGAATGACTTTCTGCAGCCGTTCTTAACATGCCAAGTTTCAAACTAGTGTGAACTTTCATGAAAGACAGACTATGGGGCTACAGATCCAGGCCATGTTCCCCAATTCCAGCTCTTCCAACAGTATTTATTGTTGATAGTCATTTTCATCCTCCTGAATTCTAAAGGGAGTGTGAGTAAAGAAGGAGTGGAGCCATGATTAATCATCACCCTCAAACTCTACTGCATTCAAGTCCTGGAAAAATCAATCACCTCTTCTCTAAAGCGAAATCCTGGCCTGGGAATGAAACTGAGGAAGAAGTGAATGTATGCCTCTCCCAGAGAACTCTCTGCTAAGCTTGATTAATATTAAAAAATGTATATGTTCGCTAAAAAAATTATAAAAGCTAAACTTTGTAGAGGACTTCACTTTCACTTTTCACTTTCATGCATTGGAGAAGGAAATGGCAACCCGCTCCAGTGTTCTTGCCTGGAGAATCTCAGGGATGGGGGAGCCTGGTGGGCTGCCCGTCTCTGGGGTTGCACAGGGTCAGACACGACTGAAGCAATATGGGCACCAGAATGGCTGTGGTTTTGAAAAGAGTAACTTATAACTGGTTCTCAAAGTGTGGGCCACAAACCACAAAGGTTTAGAACTCTTTTCAAAAGGTTCACAAGGTCAAACTTATTTTAATAATGACACGAAAACATTATTTACCTTTTTTCACCATGTTGACACTTAGATGATGGTAAAAAAAGCAAGGGTGGATAAAACTGTGGGGACACAATCAAGGGAGAGGCACCAAGCTGTCCTAAGAGTCACTGTGCTCTCCACCGATATTTTCATGAACCTTCTTGATGGAGGAGTAAAAATAATTCATTAAATCTCAACCACTGACTGCACTATCTCTGAAGGACTGAGAGATACACATAAAATGCCTCACTGTGTACTGAAATATAATAAAGAAAAAGTGTCTGAATGACTCTCTCAGTCATGAAGAGGTGAAGTAGCTGCTTTGGCGTACATTACCATTTGTGCTTGAAAGAATGACTTAATAGACAAATTATGGCTATTCAGACTTGAATATTTGGCAAACATTTTCTCCAACGTGAACAAAGTGAGCCTGTCACTTGAAGAAAAGTAACTCACAGTATTTATTGCCAATGACACAACTTAAGCTTTCAAGCAAAAATCGGAATTTTGGAAACATGTACCCACAACTGTGAGCATGACAGCTTCCCAACATTCAAAGACTCACTGGATGAGAAGAGTGTTCAGAATAATCCATGTGATTTTGTTGATGATATATAAGGCTCTGTATCAACATTTGGATGATTTGCATAACTCAGTGAGCCAATTTTCCAAATGCTTAATGCATTATATTCCAAATCATACATGGGTAAAAGAGACATTCAAAGTGTGATCTAGAACAACAGTTTTAGTATAATGGAGCACAGAGATATCAAGGATAGGGTTTCTGATTCTACAGTACAACTAGCCTGTAAGAATCTATCATTTGTTGAGAGTTTTAGTGTGGCAAGACTCAAAATTACACCACAGGCCATTACACCACACTTCCCTTTTCTAACCTTGTATCTGTGTAAGGCTGAAAACTTCATCTTCTTCAACCCAAACAACAAAAACTGAATATAGAAACAAACATGAGAACCTAGTTGTGTTCTATTAATATTAAGCCAGACATGTAACTGTAAAATGATGTCACATTTTCATTTTGTGTGTGTGTGAAATAACTATCTTTCTATTTTCCATTAAGAGGTGCTATTATCATCAACCTATAAATGGATCTATCATTGGTAGTCTTAAGTGAATTAAACATATATTTTTAAAATATGTTGGTTTTAATTTCTAATATGATAAATATCAACAAATATTACATAAACAAAGGTTGTTTAGGATCTTCAATAATTGCTAAGAATAATAAGGCATTCACAAATCAAAAGATGTAAAAACTGTCCATCTATGATAATGACTATTTTAACAATCACTTTAAGGAGTATCTGTTTTTATACTATGCTAGATACCTGGAACTTTGGAGATAAAAGGCAACATCGTTGCCCTCAACGAATTTCTAATTTCATAGGGAGCGTAATTCTCAATTACTATAATTTTACCGTAAAGAAAAAACCCTTAATTTTAAGTTTCTAACAGGCATGTCTTTTATGTCTTGATGTCTCCAATGGCAACTAATAGAGTATACAGCACACAAAAAGCCTAAATACTTAATAAATCTGTATAGCATGCATTTGATTGATGCATCAGAAAGTCATATATCATGCCATGCAATCAGGAAATATGCATTACCTAAACATTTTTACCTAGATTTCTGATACCAATGGTTGTTATGGTGAAAAATGCACTCCCATTCTTAGTTAACAGATGGCATTAGCATTGGAAAGATCCTGAAGTTATAGCTACAATGCAGCCTTTTGCTTGTGACTTAAACTTCTGAAGTAAAATTTATTTTTAGATCATATCATGGTTTTTAAGATAAATCTATTTTTCTAGATTTTTACAGCAAATAGTCTAGACAATAGGATAAGGGAGGAAATAGTAGCTTAGTTCAAGAATCTAAATAGTCTCATGAACAAGAGATGCCCTCATGCCAGTTCCACAGCTTCAGAAGGCAGAATCAGAAAGCAGGCAATGTAAGAAGAGAAAGATTCCCTGTGTGTGTGTGTGTGTGTGTGTGTGTGTGTGTATGTGTGAATAAATATAGAAGCAGAGGTAGTAGCTTAATTAACAATAGAAATGATGCTCAAGGTCAGAGGTCAGACTAAAGAGGTTCTCAAGAATTTTTCTGCTCTAACCCAAAGGAGATAACATTTCCCAAACGAACAAACTGGTAGAAGCTGAAACCTAGGTTGCACACGGGTTGGGAGTGGGTGGCAAACACCTACCCAATCCAGTTTGGGAAGCAGTGGGCAGGACACTACAAGGCACTTTTAATTCTGTGATTACCGAGCTTTTAAAAGAAGGATTCGGGCATACTCCAGAGGAGCACTTCTTAAATAGGAGGAGTATTTTCCACATCCTTATTTTTGGATGTAGCTCTACCAGCAACCGAGAGTGAGCACTGAGCACAGAACACAAAGGCTGGGATTACACACAAGTGCCTGCTTCTCTTGGAGAAGGCAATGGCACCTCACTCGAGTACTTTTGCCTGGAAAATCCCATGGATGGAGGAACCTGGTAGGCTGTAATCCACGGGGTCACGAAGAGTCAGACACGCTGAGCAACTTCACTGTCACTTTTCAGTTTCATGCATCGGAGAAGGAAATGGCAACCCACTCCAGTGTTCTTGCCTGGAGAATCCCAGGGACAGGGGTGCCTGGTGGGCTGCCGTCTATGGGGTCACACAGAGTCAGACACGACTGAAGCGACTTAGCAGCAGCAGCAGCCCCCTTCTATAATCACATCATGTCTGAACCAAGCAAATGGTGTTCTGACCTGCTTTTCAGCTTTGCTGACCATTTTCCTGGATTTCTAACCCACTAACTGGTTCTCTGGCCCTTCTATAAAAATGTTTCTAATTATTGATTTGGAAAAGCAATAGGAGAGCAACCCTAACCTGACTCAACTGGAAAGCAGCAATTGAGATCTAGAGACAACGCACTTGAAACATTTGTATTCGTTTCCTTTCTGCATATTCATCACCTCGAATGTCATGCAAATTCAATCTTAGCCTACATGACATAATGTTGTTCTGTGAATATTTCCCCCAGAATGTCCCTCAATTCTGCTAGCGCAAGCGACTATTATTATGAAGGCAAAGTGCCTTAGCAGGCTTATTTCATCACAGAATGGGTGTGAAATTCAGGCTTTAGGGATATTCCTCTGTGAATTCCAGTATCTGAATACTTGTTAGGCCCTCTAGCAGGGGTTCACCAGTTCTTTCCAGAAGTTTGGCTCTGAATTAAATGTGGGTACACATTTGAAAACTGCACACTATATATGAGTAACATACACTTATTTTACATTTTTTATATCATGTACAAGCTGTGGCAACATCTGGTGTTTTGCAAACTTGGCCACATCCAGCCGCATTTCCTTTTCCAAATGTGTCCTCTGACGTGTGAGGGTTGTATTTCAACATGAATTTTATACCCTCTCTCTCTAGGACAGCATTTGTGATATCAAAGACGCATTGCACCTAAACTTTGTATTTGCCCTCTCTGAATGGAAAACTTAAAGCTTGCCAATTAATAAACCAAGAACAGACATAAAGCTAAAGATAGCAAATTAATGTGCCTTCTTACTTTTCTATAGCTTGACTTAGTATGAAACCACCTCTTGACACATTCTACAGCAAAATATCTTGCTGAGAATTACACCATCTGGGCTAAGAGAAAACACCACCACAATTAACTGACTCGATCCCAACTGGGTCAGCTATGCATCTTTTCCTCGGAAAAAGTGCACATATGCCCACAGACAACTGGGTCATATATTTTCTTGTGGTTGGAGGGTATCTTAAAGATACACAATTAAGAAACTAAGGCGATGAAAATGTGCTGTAACTTAAAATCATCTGACTTAAAACATAAATAACAATCTGAGTAGACTCTGCATCCTAAATCCTAGGTTTGCTTAACCCTGAGCAAATAACCACTGTTGGAAAGTCTAGGCTGTTTGTCCACCCCCACACACTGCTCACAATTAGAACATGGCCTTGGCTGGCTATGTTAGGCTTTGTCTCTGCCCTTAGACAAAATACATGAAATCTTCTTCAGCCTGGGCCACTCCATTCCTCTTCCTGGCCAGTCTATTCACTTGTAGAGCTCCTTCAGCTGGTTCACAGGTCCCACCCAGCTCTGGAGCCATTTCCTTGGATTTCAACACCCCTCCTGGCTCAGCCCTTTCCCTCCAAAACACACTTCCAGCATTGCTAGTACTTAACTGGACTCCAACTTCTTCTCACCCTTGGAGATTTATCCACTGTTTGCTGGACTCTCGTCTTTTCCCAGACATCGGGAGGCTCCGGCCCAGCCTTCCTCATTTAGACTCAGCCCTGCTCTGGAAAAATCCATTCCATGACAGGCTGCTCCACTTGGACTGAAAATGCCTGGGGCTCTCTGGCCCTACGTTTCTCCCACAGTTGCTACAAAGGCTCCAGGTCCCTTGACTCTACCTGTTTGTTCTACTTAGAAATAGTATACTTCAGTACTTAAGAGCAAAGACCCTGGAACAAGCCTCCCTGAGTTCAAAAATAAACCTCAATTTCATTTCCTCACCTATTCAAATCAGGGTAATGCTATTATCTATTTCATAAATTAAATTACAGCCTCTGCCTTAAGGAGGCAGAAGTCTAACAGAGATTCCTGAGGCTATACTAAGGAGCTGAGAAGTGGCAGGTCCAAAGTTCAAAGCCTTGTAACTCTACATGTGTGCTCTTTTCAGATATACCATGCTAAATCCTTTTCTAACCATCCTTGCTTTTTTCTTAACAGTAACAAAAATAATTATCTCCTTTTCACCATATTGGTTATAAGATTTCAAACCAAGTTATTAACTGAATTAAATTAAGTTATAATGAGGAAATGGAGTCCTTGGTTACCCACAACTATTACTGTAGCAAAGTAGCTAAAACTAGCATTTCTAGTAGATGTTTGAACCTCCACCTGTGCCAATCTCCAAATGAATGACTTGGATCCTTAGACTCTACACTCAGTTTTCAAGTTAACATGAACTACAGTAAAAATACATGGGGTAGGGTCCTGGGCAGACTGGGCAACTTGGTAAAAAGAGAAGGTAGAAAGAGAAAGTAGCAGCAAAGACAGGGGAGAGAAAGTGAAAGGAAGTCCCAAAGATGATGCTGTTTAGATCTGAGACCAGCAGTCAGATTTTCTAGGAGAGACAATGCCCCATGTCCAAGCAATGAGAAATCCACATTTGTGGTAAGCAGGGGAGTCTGGGTGAGAGGGGCAAGAAGAGGTTGGGAAGGACTTACTTATACCGTCAATATTTAAGTGAAAGTCTACATTGTTGAAGGAGCGACAGCAGGACTTAGAATCCAGTTAAAGTGCTCACCGAGACACAGAGTGGACATTGGAAAACGCCACCCAGACTCTAGGCAATTCTACCAGCCAGTCACGTCCTAAGTGTTATTAATGTGAAAATTTCTTAAGATCTTGATTTTCAATGCAGCAAGTTGGTAGCCTGGCTCTGAATGTAGGAAACATGGGCTTGGCCCTGGAGGTTCTTTTTACTTGTCAGTTGGAAAGAAGAGGATGGAGTATTCACTATAAAACGACATATTATGAGAACAACCATAACATGCACAAAATGGATGTGCAATTACAACCGTCAAGCCTGATTTAGACTACCTGTGCAGCTGTGATAGAGGAAGACGACCTCCTAATGAACATACGTCATGCTCAGCAAAAAACGAAACCACCAATCACGTAAGTATTCCTCATTTCAAGAAAGGTAACAAAACAAACTGACAGACGGGAAAGGCAATCTTCATTTCTTCTAAAATGGCCAGTCTATGTGAAGCTATCTTTTTGGTTACCTTGGTCATAGCTTTTGGAGAAAAGGTCACTGCGTCCACCACAGTGATGAGGTCGCCTGGGAGGAGGCGATCGAAGTACTTCATGCAGACGTCATAGGCGTGCAGCCACTCTTGGGGGGACGCCGGGACTTGTTTAACGAGGTGAGGGTCTCCAGTCCAGAACAGCTTCTGTAACCAGATGGTGTATAGAGAGCTTGGGGAAAGCATGCGACCATCCTTTCCAGGGATTTTGGGAACAAGTTTGGAAATGGATAAGATATTCTGACTTGAAAGGATTGGCTCCAATGCCTCAAGGGGATTCACGTTTTCATCAGTCAGCTTTTTGTAATCAAGACCTATTGGAAAGGCAAGAAAAAGAGAGAGTAATTCATTCCAACATAAACATACAGGAACTTTCAGACCCACACAGGGCCTCTCTGCATGGCTGAATGAAAAGATTCAGTTCCAACAGACAGCTTCGTTTGTCACTGAGATAAAACTGAAAATCTGGGTTCCAATCCTCACCTGCAGCTTGGCCAACTGTGCAGCCCTGAACAGGGCACTCCGTGAGTCCCAGCACCCTCACACGCACCCTGGGCCTGGCGACACCTCCTCACTTCCTCAGTGTCCCAGAGCATCTGCATCCTCTTCTAATGGCGCTCTCACCAAACTGCACCGTGCTCATGTGTCATCCAACTGACACCTCTCCACTACCTGAAGGCAGGGATGGAACCTCACTCCTTTCCCCCTGTGTCTGGTCCAGGGTCGAATTCAGTTACTCAGTAAACCTCTGATAAACTGAAGTAAATTCTCACAATCATTACGATAGCAGATGAAAGCACCTTATAAATTATAAAGGCTTCCCAGGTGGCTCAGATGGTAAAGAATCTGCCTGCAATGCAGGAGACCCGGATTCAGTAAATTATAAAATTTCATACAGATTTGAGAGATTTTAATGTAATTAACTTCTTTTCTTTTTTTCCTTTTTCTTTCCCCATCTTTAATTGCATACCTTCTGGTTAACCTCTTAGTTATGAGCATAAAGACAAATAGACACCATTCTACAGATTTCCACAATTCATTAAAGATTCTAAAGCTCTTATTTTAAAGGCTTCATACATTCCTTAAACATATAGGTTCCACTGAAGTAAAATTCTGCCAAATGGCCTATTTTAAAGTGTCTCAACCTTGTCATTTATACAGATAAAATATAAACAATGGGAGTAGGGGAAAAAAGACCTCAGAAACTTTGGATTTGAATATCAGGCCTTCTGTAAGTCACTGTGTGACCTAACTTTCTCTAGTATTTAAGTCTCTCAACAGTAAGTAAAGGAGCCGGAAAGATGATAACTAAAGTCAATTAGCATCAAAATACTGTGGTTTCACAGTTATGCCAGCCATGATGCAGGAACACGATCATGTACCAAAAATGAAGTCCGAGACTGAATTTAAAGAATGAATTCAGGCAGGAACATGCCCATCTTACCTGATGCCACTACCTTAAATTTCTTCAGTAGCCGAACATGGGTTTCCGGTTTAATGGCGCACTTCCCGAGATCCGCACAGCCACAGCTCTCCAGCAGAGTGAAATAGTACAGCAGCCTTTCGTGATCAAAGCCACCGATCGTAGGGTAAATATACTTGACCATATGTTTGTGAAAGCCTTCAGGGTCGGTCTTCAATGTCTCAAAGAGATGAAGGGACTGGGCGCGGTTTTCAATTTCTACTGTGGACAAACTGAAATTAAGAGACAAACTGTGTTACGATTGCTAAGATTTGGTTCCATTATTTTTTTTAACTGCCCTTTTTTTCCGGAGAAGGCCATGGCACCCCACTCCAGTACTTTTGCAGGGACGGGGGAGACTGGTGGGCGTCCATCTATGGGGTCGCACAGAGTCAGACATGACTGATGCGACTTAGCAGCAGCAGCAGCAGCAGCAGCCCTCTTTCTGGAAACCTAGGAAGAAAGGCTGCTTCTCACAAATTCCTTCTTGCTGCCTAATCAAAGACAGTAGTACCACTTGTTCTGGCACAGGTGCAGGTCATCTCCATTTCAAATGGTGCTACAGGATTTTCACATGATCTCAGGTGGGTCTAAAGTGACCCCAGGAAGTCGTATCATTTCACATTTCTGCAGCAGAGAGCAGCCCAGTGTTTACTAGGGTCTAAACTGACCCCAGGAAGTTGTATCATTTCACACTTCTGCAGCAGAGAGCAGCCCAGTGTTTACTAGGGTCTAAAGTGACCCCAGGAAGTCATATCATTGCACATTTCTGCAGCAGACAGCAGCCCAGTGTTCACTAGCTAGGAAATGAACCCAGGTCTGTCACCTCCACCATGCATTATTTATTCATGTCATAAGAAAAGAGGTAAAACTTGAGCTTCATTATAGAAACACACACAAACTCATTATTTCAGGAATTTAGGGAAAAGGGAGGTGAAGAAAAACGCCCAACTTTCTGACGTAAATTTTATATCCAAGAGGCTGGAACTGATACTCAGAAGACATAACCTTGATACTGTGTTCAAACAGAATAAAAAGAGGAAAGAAGATATTTGCACTTGAATTGTCTGTAGTAAAGAAGCCACTTGAATAAAGCACAACTCTTAATGTTTTAATCTTGACTTAAATGTTTTTGTAATGTAATTTGTTAAAAGTCATTTAATGTCAAACTGTTGAAAACAATTTTAAGGGGTTTTGTTTGGTTAATCAGTTTGTGTTAAATGGGTGATGGAGAGGGCTGAATTTTGGTATCATACTTTCCTCTGGACAGAACACAGTGCCTCCTGCCCAGTTTAATCCTGACACCGCACAAAGGAAGAGCTTCAAGCTTTCTAACTGTAAGAGGTCTCCAGGCAGCCCTGGGCTCAATGGAAACACCCAGCTTCCAGAGTTCATAGCAGCAGCAGAGAAAGAACCTGGGAGCAGAGAATGAGACCTGGAGCATGAAGTGACACCTCAAGCAGAATAAAAGTTAGGCTTTATATAGTTTAAAAGCAACTCCTCTGAAATACAACATTCTATTCATTGGAATTCCCTCTTTTAGAAAGTGCCAAGACATGTTTTTGTTTTATGTAAATAAAGTTAACACAGGATATACTTTAAAATCTGTACAAGGGTGTGATAATACTTGGGATAATGGCAGCAATCTATAAAGTCAAAATATCAACCAATTCCAAAATGCATTTTTAACTTTCACTTCAAGAGAAATCCTATTTTTCTATTAAGATACAATTCAAACATTTGCAAAAATATCCCTGTCTATAAAAATGTTCCTGGACTATAAAAATGCCCCACAGTTTCCTTCCATTTATTAACACACTTTAACTATTTACTAGTCTGCCTGTCCCACATAGACTATGTACCACTTGATGGCAAAAAGGACACCACATCTTCTTTAGCTTTAGTTTCTCAGTACCAAGCACCAGGGTGTGGTACGAAGGAAACACTCGACATGTGCCTTATGAATGCCAAATAGATGGGAGGATGAACAAAAACTTAGGTGTCTTCTACAGCCAAGAGACCTGTGCTCAGCACCAGGGAGGGTATCAAGATTTACAACACAGAGCTCTCAGCTAGCAGTGTGAAAATCCAGCTGCATTCTAAATAATTAAACACAATGCACAATAATGGTGTGGGCTAACAAAGGACATGCAATTATATCCCAATCAAGAGGAGACATAGAGAACGGAGTTGTAAACAGAGCAGGAGAAGGAAAAAGTGGGATGAATTGAAAGAGTAGCATTGAAATATATATATATACCACATGTAAAATAGATAGCTAGTGGGAAACTGCCATATAACACAAGGAGCTGAACTCGGTGCTCTGTGACAACTGAGAGGGGTGGGAGGGAGGCGACATATGTATACTTATGACTGATTCACACTGATTATGGCAGAAACCAAGATAACACTGTAAAGCAATTATCCTTCAATTAAAAAAAGAGGGGAGAAGGCAATGGCACCCCACTCCAGTACTCTTGCCTGGAAAATCCCATGGATGGAGGAGCCTGGTGGGCTGCAGTCCATGGGGTCACTAAGAGTCTGACATGACTGAGCAACTTCACTTTCACTTTTCAGTTTCATTCATTGGAGAAGGAAATGGCAACCCACTCCAGTATTCTTGCCTGGAGAATCCCAGGGACGGGGGAGCCTGGTGGGCTGCCGTCTATGGGGCTGCACAGAATCGGACACGACTGAAGTGACTTAGCAGCAGCAGCAAGGCCACTAAAGCTATAACTTCAGAGGAGGTAGATATCAATGACAACAGAAGGTTTACTGAAAGAAGTGCTTGAAGTTGGTATTGTTGAAAGGAATGAAGCAGAAATAATATGAACGACAGTATCAAAACAAGAGAGCACAAGGTCTGTATAGGAAAGAGTGAGTATAAATGGATGGCTAGTCCGAAACTCTTCTGGATTCTACAACTATTCAAAGCGTGCAAGGTCATCTCTGAAATACACAGGCAAGCCTCGTTTTACTGTGCTTTGCTTTACTATACTTCACAGATACTTGATTTTTTTTTTTTTAGACAAATGGAAGCTTGGTGGCACCCCTGCATCATACAAGATGACTGGTGTCATTTTCCCAAGAGCATTTGCTAACTTCATGTCTTTGTGTCACATTTTGTTAATTCTCACAATATTTCAAACTTTGTCATTATTATTATATTTGTTATGGTGATTTGTGATCAGTGATCTTTGATGTTACTATTGCCATTGTTTTGGAATTTTTAAGCAATGAACTATCTTTTAATTAAGGTCTGCACGTTTTTTCAGTTCAGTTCAGTCGCTCAGTCGTGTCCGACTCTTTGCGACCCCATGAATCTCAGCACGCCAGGCTTCCCTGTCCATCACCAACTCCCAGAGTTCACTCAGACTCACATCCATCAAGTCAGTGATGCTATCCAGCCATTCATCCTCTGTCATCCCCTTCTCCTCCTGCCCCCAATCCCTCCCAGCATCAGAGTCTTTTCCAGTGAGTCAACTCTTCACAGGAGGTGGCCAAAGTACTGGAATTTCAGCTTTAGCATCATTCCCTCCAAAGAAATCCCAGGTTTAGATGTAATTATTTTTGCATACTTACAGACTACAATACAGTGTAAATGTAACTTTTATATGCACTGTGAAACAAAAATTCATGCACTAGCTTTATTGCGATATTGGCTTTATTGCAGTGATCTGTAATCAAACCAGCAATATCTCCAAGGTATGCCTATACTGTGTGCTGCTGCTGTTAAGTCGCTTCAGTCATGTCCGACTCTGTGCAACCCCATAGACGGCAGCCCACTAGGCTCCCCCATCCCTGGGATTCTCCAGGCAAGAACACTGGAGTGGGTTGCCATTTCCTTCTCCAATGCATGAAAGTGAAAAGTGAAAGTGAAGTCATTCAGTCGTGTCTGACTCTTAGCGACCCCATGGACTGCAGCCTACCAGGCTCCTCCATCCATGGGATTTTCCAGGCAAGAGTACCGGAGTGGGGTGCCATTGCCTTCTCCACTTTACTGTATACCCAGTGGTATATGAAAGTCACAGAATTTGTGATGTTCCTTTGTAATTTGCTAAAAGAAGTCTGAAAACAATGTAGTAAAGAATTAAATAAGAAGCTGTGTCATCCTATTAAGATGATTCATACTCACAAAGATTTGCAAGCAGAACATGCTCAATTGGAAGAAGGAAAAAAGAAAAAAAAAAAAAAAAACACAAAAAACCTTGCACTGATAACTGTGCCAGACAAGTGGAATCTGGGTAATTACCAACTTGAAAGTAAAAGTATTAGTCACTCCATCGTGTCCAACTCTTTGTGACCCCATGGACTATAGCCTATCAGGTTCCTCTGTCTGTGGGATTCTCCAGACAAGAATACTGGAGTGGGTTGCCATTTCCTTCTCTAGGAGATCTTCCCGACCCAGGGATTGAACCCAGACCTCCTGTGCGCAGGCAGATTCTTTACCATCTGAGCCACCAAGCAAGCCCAGTTACCAACTTCCAGATGAGAACTGTCATTAGAGACAAGTGACCTGCCTATGACCACGTGTCCAGATCTGTCGGGACTCTGGATGGGTCTGCTCACCTTGTCACAAAGCAGCCACCAATCCATGGAGCTCCAGCACCTGTACTGATAACCATTTCAAAAGCAGGATTCTTTCTCTAACACAGACATTAGTTCTCTCTCCCGGTGGCAAAAATCTAAGAGTTCTCCTGTCATACTTCATTCCTGTCACCTGATAAACAGAGTATCTAAGACAGACTCATTTACAAAATGGACAATGACTAAATTATAATAGCTTTAGCTCATCTATGTTTGACTTGATTCTGAAAATAGTCTCTTTCAGTCAACACTACCTTTCCCCTTCCCACCCACCTACTCTTCTGTGCCTACAATTCAGTTTGCGCAATGTGCAATTTTCCCTAATTATCTTGTCAAGAGAGATACTGGAATATCTTTACTGACACATGATAAATACGAAAACCTCCCTCTTCACTAAATTACAAGGTACTAAGATCTTTTATAGATGCCAGTAATCGATAATCCATTTTAATACTTCCATCGAAAGAAGCTGTTATCTTCCCTTTGGAACAAGAAATGAAATCTCTACTTAGAAAACAATTCCAAAGAACCTACATTCAAGAAGAGCAGGAAGAAATACCATGTAGACTTTTCACTAATCAAATCCGTGGCTGCCCTTAAAAACTGTTTAAGTGCTTTTTCTAAGTTTTAGCTGGAAGGCAGCTCATTAACTTTCAGAGATTAACTACAGGAAGAAGCTAGCATTAGTGGTACTAAAGGCACAAGGAATAAATTATTGGTACTAATCCCATGATTAAGGGGTTCTGTAATGGCTTCTAGTTGTCAATCACCCAAAAATGTGATTCAAGAACAGCATGAATTGAAAGGACTTATATTCGTATAGGGAAACAAATTTATTCAAATGTGTTATACTTTACTTAATCTGAGCTGAGGGATACACCATTCCATGAGTTGACTGTAAGGAGTACACAGAAGGGGGTTGGAAGGAGAGAGGTGAGGGCTCCTGGGAGAGGCTGGAAGGAGCAAAGGGTTGGGCCTAGGGGTCCCCCAAAGATTAACCCCAGGGGTATGAAGATACATAAACCCACATGAATGACCATGCTCACAGGTGAACAGGCCCCCGCCACTGACTCTTTCCACCACTGTGGAAAGAGACAATTCTACTCTTTAAATCACAACTCCTCCAATGTGAGGAGGGAAACAGTCCAAGATATTTACATGCCTCCGAAGGAACCTGATGGCCCAGACCTGATCTGGAGTGCTGCCTGACACCTGCGTATGTGACTAAATGGGGGAAATGTGGTGAAAAAAATGATGGCCTTTTTCAGCTTCTCCAGCATGTTAGCCAAGCAACTTCGCAAACCAAAAAATGAACTTTCACTCTGCAAGGTCACCTACGAACTTCATGAGAGGCTCAGTAATGAGGACCTCGGAGTCAACTTCTTGTCACACTAGCACTTGGCGAGCTCCTCTGCGGAACGGTTTCTATGGACAGAGTGGTTATGTGGAAGGAAGGCCATGTGAACAGGCTTCGTCTCCTCCAGGACAAGCCTGACCCCTTAAGCCTTCTCATTTCTCATAAATTGTCAACTCTGACTGGTTTATGGAGTCTCCTATTATTATCTCTCTACCAAAACATTTTAAAAGATATCATAGCACAGACATAGCAATAGGCATCCTTCATTAAGCACTTCTTAGATAGCAAGTATTATGCTATCTCATTTAATTCTTACGAAGCAGGTATCTTATAATTGATATTCACATTGACCTGAAAAATAACTGTTCAAAAATCAGATCTGCAGTCTTAGGTTGACAGCTGTCAGAGGGTGAGTTCAGTAAATCTGGTCTGTTTCCAGAATTAACAGCTGCTGTTGTTTAGTTGTTAAGTCATGTCTGACTCTTTTGTGACTCCGTGGGGTCAGCCCACCAGGCTCCTCTGTCCATGGGATTCCCAGGTCCCAGGCAAGAATACTGGAGAGGGTTGCCATTTCCTTCTCTGGAGGATCTTCCCAACCCAGGGACTGAACCTGCATCTCCTGCTTGGCAGGCAGATTCTTCCCCACTGAGCCACCAGGGAAGCCCAGACTTAAAAATAGCTACTTTTTTTCACCCCTGAACATCTACTACAACACGCCAGGTATTTTATATAAATATCTCAAAGCTTGCAGCAGTTTTGCAAGATGGAGTGAGAATACGCATTTTGCAGAGGAGGAAACTCTAGGAGTAGAAGGATGAAACAACTTGCTCACCAAGGACACATCAGAAGGAAGTCACAAAGCTGTGGTGTGAATCCAGACCTGTAGGATTCAAGGACTGAGCGCTTTTCACAAGATGAGAACAGGCCCCAAATGCATCTTTTTCTTACTACATTTTGTGCCAGAATAAGGAATTTTTTTCTTCACTATTTGGGGGAAAAGTAGCCTTAAGTTTCATAACACAGAAAGGAAGGTAGCAGATGTATGAAAAGAACTGCCTCCATTTGGGTGATGGTAGCATTTAGTTCTTTTTAGGATTGGTAGATTTTTTCTTATGTACAATGCAAATCACAGTCATGATCAGTATCATGGCCCTTTGTGCCAAAGAAAGACCAAAAGTTAATGCATAGCTCAATTTTAAAAAATGGGTAAGACCTATGACCTGAATTTCTATAGTCAAGCCTTCAACTCCAATATGGATTCTTCCTGGACTTGAATTTTTATTTACCTTACTTTTCAATGTTACAATATACTTTCAAAAAGCTAAGCTGCCTTAAATCTCCTTTTCCACACACTAACTATTCTCACACTAACTCTTCAACTAAGCCAAGAAGAGAAAGCCAATACTGAGAATTCTCTACAACATGTCACTCTGGACATCAGCTTATGAACAACAGTAACCCTCAGCTTCTGTTTCAGCACAGGAGAAGGTAGGTACATTATAGTTCATTGACTTCCTCATAGCTGTAACATGCTCTTGCCCATCCTTGTATGTGGACCACAGATTCCTAGTAGACAATATACAACTGATTGTGCAAAGCAGCACAGCACAGGCAGAGTCCCTTCCCAACATCTAAGGAGGTGGCACTAAACTGACCAGCTGAGATGAAGAGCTATCTCACTTGATCTCCGCCACCCAAGCAAGATCATGCAGATAATCAATCCCCTGGGTGACGGAAAAGCACATATCAGAGTGAAATAAAAGTGTAGGGTGTGCGGCCTTCAGGTCTGCAGCTTAAATAAGAAGGAACAGACTGAGGTTGTTCTCAAAGCTGACAGTCAAAAGGTTTCTCTGACCCCTGTGTAGTCCTCCTTTGCTCACTGGGCTCCACTCGCTCCAGCCACCAAGGCTGTTCCTTTACTCAAAAATGCCAAGAATCCACTGTCCCAGAATGGGGTCCCTCTGCAAATGCCTTTTCTTCCTTTCTCCAAGAGTGATCTGTTTGTATGTCCTAAGAGAGGTCTTTCCTATCTGTTCCCTGTGGGTTTCCTTTATAGAACTTACTATGACTAGCAATTTATTTTTAGTTGTTCTTAACTGTGTGTGTGTGGTAGGGGTCTCCTCAATTAGAATATATGCTCCATAAGGGTAAGGAGGAGCCCATTTTGTTCAACATTTAAAACTGTGTTCAAAATACAAAGGTTCTAGTAAAAAATATGATAATAATACTTCATGAATAAACAAATTCACTATTCCACCAGCTAGAAGCATCCTCTGCCATTTCAAAAGGATTCCATATTCAAAACTTAAAGACATTGATGGGATCAGCAGAACTGACAAGAGCAATAACAGGAATAATCTTGACAGATTGAAGAGCAACCTGGCTAAACACCCGCCACAGACTTTCTCTAATCTTTACAACCATAACCAGGTGGGAATCATGGTCCTCATAACTGAGAAAACAGCAATGCAAGAGGTCAGGAGACTTGCTCAAGGCTACACAGTTGGGGTTATGGATATCAGAGCTGGATCTTGAAATGTGGCCTGACTCCAAAACCCATGCCCTCACACCAGGCCCACAGGCACTAGTAGTTAACATCATCTCTAAGATGCGTCAAAGTGCCTAGAACAGCCCAGAGGTGAAGGGGGCTGTGGAGGCAGTGGTGAGCAACAATCAACCCTGAGCTCAGGGAGCTGAACACACTCAGAAGAGCCAGGGTCCGCCAGCTGGAGCTGACTACAGACACACAGACCCACAAAGCCACCTCTGATGTTGAAACTACCAAGAAAAAGAAGGAAAATGAGAAAAAATAAGGGGGAAAGGAGACCAGGAACTCAAGTTTGGGTGTTTATGACAATTATCTCTTTCTTACAGGAGTGGAATTCCGGTAATCACTACCATTCACTAAGAATCGACCATGTGTCAGGTTCTGTAGGTCTGACATTTCACCAGGAAATCATTTATGAGTTAAGAATATAGGAGAATGAGTTTCTGAGAACTGATTTCTCCCATGCAGGGACACACAGCTGGAGAGACTATCAGGATATACTCACGGTTTCTTGATCGGAAGCATCTGCTTTAGTGCACAAGGCTGCTTCATCCAGCCTGTGTGCCTGCTTCCCTGTACATTGGATGAGATGAGGAAATACCTCCAAATTCAACCAAGAGGAAGGAGAAGGCAAAATTATAGAAAAATCAACTTCAGAGGTGAAGATGACTTTTTTTAAAGGAATAGTAACACAAAAACCCTAAAACAGAGAATGTCTTTTTCTTGTGACTGCAATCTACTGACATCTTATTGGCATTGATTCAGCAAGTAAATATTGGGCAATTTCTATTGTATTAACAGCTGATCTTTAATACTCATGTGACTAAGCTGGACTGAATAGTATGGCAAATAACGGTCTTTTAAGTAAAGAACAGGAAGCACCAAACACCACTTGCTAAATCAACATTAGGTGTTTTGTTGCTCATAAGTAATGGCATCAGGAGATAATGATTTCCTTTTTGTAATTGCTGTGCATCTGCATAATCACACTGCGATCTGCTGTAATGATATGCTGGGAACAGTCATGCACATTACTAGATTGCCTGATAATTATAATATATTCAGAGACCAATGGGGCATCCTGTTTGGGCAGATATGACAACCTTTTATGTAACAGTCAATGAAAAGAGACATTTAATAAAATGCCAAAATTTTTTAAGCCAATATGCATTTTACAATAAACATTTATTTGAACATGTCTATGCCTAGCAGAGACATTACTTTGCCAACAGAGGTCCATCTAGTCAAGGCTATGGTTTTCTCAGTGGTCATGTATGAATGTGAGAGTTGAACTGTGAAGAAAGCTGAGTGCCGAAGAATTGATGCTTTTGAACTGTGGTGTTGGAGAAGACTCTTGAGAGTCCCTTGGACTGCAAGGAGATCCAACCAGTCCATTCTGAAGGAGATCAGCCCTGGGATTGCTTTGGAAGGAATGATGCTAAAGCTGAAATTCCAGTACTTTGGCCACCTCATGCAGAGTTGACTCGTTGGAAAAGACTCTGATGCTGGGAGGGATTGGGGGCAGGAGGAGAAGGGGAAGACAGAGGATGAGATGGCTGGATGGCATCACTGACTCAATGGACATGAGTCTGAGTGAACTCTGGAAATTGGTGGTGGACAGGGAGGCCTGGTGTGCTGAGATTCATGGGGTCACAAAGACTCGGACACAACTGAGTGACTGAACTGAACTGATGCCTCCAAAACGGTGAAGTTACTACAGTATTTATCACAGATTAATACTGTCACTCATGTAACAATTTCATAAATATTTAAGATGTAGATGGTAGAATTCCAGAAATGTTAATAAAATTAAAGTCGATAAGTTATAACAGGTCTTGACCATTCAACCGGGAGGCTGGGAAAGTTTGAAAGCAGGACAAGGGAACAACAGAGGATGAGATGGTTGGATGACATCACTGACTCCATGAACATGAGTTTGACTAAGTTCTGGGAGTTGGTGATTGACAGGGAGGCCTGGCGTGCTGCAGTCCATGGGGTCGCAGAGTTGGACACAACTGAGCAACTGAACTGGATGGACCATTCAGCACTACCCCTCTTCTTTAAACCCTTTATCCCATAGCTTCCCTAGAACAATATTCCTCCCTCTCAATTGCTGATTTTGTCCCTTTTGCTGGCAGCTCTTCCTCGCCCACTAATTGTGGAAGATCCTCAAAGTTTGTGCTAAGTCTTTCTCCTCTCTCATTCTACATTCACTCCCAAAGAACACCAGCAATATGACTTATTTATCATCTATGTGCCTATGACTCCCAACTTACTATCTCCAAACTCCAGCTTTCCTTATGAATCCCAAATCTGTAAGACACTGTCCACTTGATCTTTCCTCTTAGGAATTGCCACATGTTTAACACTTCTATTCCTTTGCCTTTTCCTCATCTTCCCCTAACCTTGGTGTCCCTAACTAGTATTTTCTGTCTCAAATGATGTCATCATCCAATGGACTGACCAAGTAAAGTCCTGGATGTAATTTTTGACCCTCCTCCTTTCACTCATCTCCATAGGTGGTTTATCCTTACTACTGACTTATTTAGTGCCATCTATTTCACTTTGCAAGTATCTCTGAAGCCCATTCTCATCACTCCTATACTTTCAAAACCCTACTCCAGGCTATGGTCACCCATCCTATAGTCTATTACTATCAAAGTTCCCTAAACAATCCACATATGCCTGCAAGGCCTCCCTAAAATCTTTCAACATGGTGGCCACAATGATCTTATCCAAATGAAAAACTGATCATATAACCTCTCTCTCTTATCAGAATCCTTAGGTATCTTCCCACCACTCTTAGGAAAGAGCCTACAGCCCTAGATAGTGCCTACATGGTCTTGTTATAAGGTCTGGTTTCCCTCGATCTCACGTCATGCTCCACCAACTCTCAAGGCCTCACCCCATCACCATTTATTAGGCCTGCAGAAATCATGTTCCATCCTATTGAGGAGCTTTTTACAGTAAACTGCCCTGCCTTCCTAGAAAACGCTTCCCATCTTCTCATAGTATATTCAATATTTAATTTTGAGTCAATAGTTATGTCTCAGCTCAAGAGTTATTTCCTCAGAAAAGTCCTAACTATGCCAAACCCCTAGTTGGGCTGTCTTATACAGGGCCTGTCACAGTTTTAATTTCACATTTGCCTATGTCATTATTCAATTATGATCTGTCTTCTACCCTAGACTAAAAGTTCCAGGACAACCCAAATGTCTGCTTTTGTTCACGACTGTAACCCTAGGACCTAACACTATTCCTAGTACACAAGAGATTTTCAGTAAATATCTTTGAATCAATGAATTAAAAAGTCTCAAATTCAGGATTATTATTACTGAAAACAAAACTAAGACGATCTTTAGCATCAATTCAGTCAGTCAGTCAGTTCAGTCGCTCAGTTGTGTCTGACTCTTTGCAACCCCATGAATCGCAGCACGCCAGGCCTCCCTGTCCATCACCAACTCCCGGAGTTGGACTCAGACTCACGTCCATCGAGTCCATGATGCCATCCAGCCATCTCATCCTCTGTCGTCCCCTTCTCCTCCTGCCCCCAATCCCTCCCAGCATCAGAGTCTTTTCCCATGAGTCAACTCTTCGCATGAGGTGGCGAAGGTACTGGAGCTTCAGCTTCAGCCTTATTCCTTCTGATTTTTAGCATATTGGTGTCTAAAGAGATGTATGAAGAGAGATTGTACTGAGACCAGTCGACAACAGCTCAAAAGGAAAAGTAAAATTGAATGGTACAACTTCAAGATCCCTCTAAAACAGACTCTGAAAAAAGACATGGACGTAAACTTCCAAGAGTTGCGTGCTTACCCACTGTCGGTGAAAAGGAACTCCAAATGGGTCATAAAAACCTCCCAACGGGAGACGCTGTAGCGCTGGGCCAGAGAAAGAGCGATGCTGTAGACATTTTCCTCCAGTGTCCTTCACAAATGTGCATCAACCACAGGGAAGGGAAAGAAGAGAAACACATGACCTTAATCAGCAGAGAAAGCGTTCATTAGGACTGCTCTCCAGCTAAAGGGGGTGCAGCCAGCACAATCCCTCATAAGACATGTCACAATAATTCAGGAAAAGTACACCCAAGGGATTTTTAATGCTCCTTCTTCACTAGGTGCGTTGCAATTGACCAAGGAATGTTCTAGATCAATGGACCTCAAACTAGGGTGACTCAGCCCCACTCAGGGAACATTTGACAATTTTGTCTGGAGACATTTTTGATTGTCATGGTGGGCGAGGAAAAGGAGAACAGCTGGCATCTAGTGGGCAGAGGGCAGGGAGGCTGCTGACCAACCTACAATGCACAGAACGCCTTCCTGCAACAAAGAATGACCCAGTCCAAAATGTACTGAGATAAAAAAAATTATGGTCTAGATACCAGAGCCTACAGTGAAAAGGAATACAAAGAAATGGATCCCTGCCCCACAGGTAAATCTCTGAGAAAAACACAGTTAGTCACTCAATAAATTCTCATTTTCTACACTGGGCCAGCTATTATGCCAGCTGCTTAAGATATAAAAACAACAAGATATTTCTTGAGGAACTCACAGCCTAATGGAGTGTATGAGGTGTGAACCAGGCATCAAACAGAACGGGGGAATGTTAAAAGACTACAAAATACTGTGAGGATACAGATGAGAGAGTGAACAGGGATTAACTAAGCAGAGGTGGTAAAGAGGGGGAAGAGACAAATGGGCTTTTGATAGACGGGGTGTCACAGCCATGAATGCACAGGGTCCTCAGGTCTACTGAAGGACCTATACCTTATCCTATAGGCAATGGAGACTCAATGGAAAGTTCAAACCAGGGAATGATGTCATCAGATTTGAGAATCTCTAGGTATGTAAACAACTCTGGTCCAGAGCACCCACATAAAGGCCAAACTGGAGAGACTGTCACAAGACCCCAACTTTCCTGAAGCAAAGGAAACATAAGGATGGAATTCTTCATTGGAAGGATGGCTGTCTATCAGCAGACAAATGGGTAAGAAAGCTGTGGTACATATACACAATGAAATATTACTCAGCCATTAAAGAGAATACATTTGAATCAATTCTAATGAGGTGGATGCAACTGGAGCCTATTATACAGAGTGAAGTAAGCCAGAAATAAAAACATCAATACAGTATACTAATCATATATATGGAATTTAGAAAGATATTAACAATAACCCTATATGCAAGACAGCAAAAGAGATACAGATGTATAGAATAGTCTTTTGGACTCTCTGGGAGAGGGCGAGGGTGGGATGATTTTGGAGAATGGCATTGAAACATGTATATTATCACATGTGAAACAGATTGCCAGTCCAGGTTCAATGCATGTGACAGGGTGCTCAGGGCTGGTGCACTGGGATGACCCTGAGGGATGGGATGAGGAGGGAGGTGGGAGGTGGGGTTCAGGATGGGGAACACATGTACACCTGTGGCTGACTCATGTCAGTGTATGGCAAAACCACTACAATATTGTAAAGTAATTAGCCTCCAATTAAAATGAATGAATTTTTCAAAAAGGAAGGATGGTGGACAAAAACCACAGAAACGGGAGTGAAATACCTATTACCATCAAGTAATACTGCTAAGACTACACTTAGGCTCACTAAGGAAACTGATGTTTGTAAGTTGGATCATCCAGGAGCTGGCAAATGATTTCCGTTCAAAGCCAAACAGTAAATCTTTCAGGCTTTACCACCATACGGTCTCAGAAGCATATTCTTCTATTGGTTTTTACTCCTGCTTTTCCACAAACCTTTAAAAATGTAAGCCGTTTTTAAAAACGTAAAGCCATTCTATGCTCACAGACTACAGAAAAGAGACCAAGGACTGAATTAAGTCTATCAATACCTGGATTATTAGGTAACTGTCATTAAAAATTATTTCTTAAAGGATTTATTGAGTACTGACATCTGCAGGATAAAGTGAGAGTCTGTGGGGAACGGGGACCATTAGCAGTTCACTCTTCCTATCATGAGTCTGGCACAGCATCTGACACCAGGCATGTGCTAAGAATTCGCATCTTTATTATCTGATAAAGGTGGGAAGAAACCAAACTATATTCTGTTTTCCTCAAAGTCACCCTAGCCACTGAGACAGTAGTAACTAAGATAATACAGACAGAAAAGGACAACTATAATGTATGCACAGAAAACAATGGCCATAAAATGGACAGACAATTAGTAAGAAAATAAAGAATGGCCACGTTTGAAGGTGGAGCTGCAAAAGAGAAGGAAGCAGGTTCTTCAAGGATTCTTCGTGTGAGATGCTAAAATGCTGTCTCCAAATCAGAAGCGCTAACTCAGAAAACTCATAGATAATTTGAGATATTTTGAACGAGCCATCTAAAGACTGCTGTGTATATTTATAAACAACAGATTGTGGAGAAGATTCTATTATATATTTATCAAAAGCATATATTTTTCCTCCAGGATATGCTTCAAATAGCACATGCTAGCTGGATGATTAAAAAAAAAAGACAAGACAAAAACCCTAGCAAAATGTAATTGATGATGTAAGGCATGCCTTATCTTGTCAACTTATATCTGCATAATAACCTTCTTCTAAGAAACCATAAACAATCTCACTCAGGATTACCAAATGCCCAAAGAGAAGCCCACTGGACTTGGCAATAGGAAGCCCAGGCTCAACTCCTGGCTCTGCGACCTTAAACAATGCTTTAACGCTCTGTGCTTCTCATATTACTCTTCCAAAAGTAAGGAGACTGGATTAAATTATCTCTTCAGTACTTTCAAATTGGACATTAAACAAACCTGAGAAATTATGAACCTCCAGGAGAAGAGAGGGGAAGAGAAAAAATAAAATTGTACATTTCTCTTAGCTGGATTCTCCCATAGGCTGTCCCTACTATCTTTCTTTGATCTCCACTGTCCCCGCCTCACTCTAAAAAGAATTTGAGGGTCTTCTCATAGGAAAAAAGCCCAGGATAATATAAAGTACTATGGTTATTTTGCTGCTTTAAGAATAATGATGAAAAATAGCAAAGACCACTGCCATAATCAAGACCATCTTTGCTATTTTATGTGCATGCTAAGTCACTTCAGTAATGTCTGACTCTTTGTGACCTCACAGACTGTAGCCCATCAGGCTCCTCTGTCCATGGGATTCTCCAGACAAGAATACTAGAGTGGGTTGCCATGCCCTCCTCCAGGGAATCTTCCTGACCAGGGATCGAACCCACATCTCCTACAGCTCCTGCATTGCAAGCAGATTCTTTACTGCTGATTTTAGGTACTTATCAGGAGAGATTAATAACTGTAAACTGTAGGCACAATCTAACCTTGTTTCAAATGCTAGAAACCTAGACTGAACTGCATACCAATGCCTCTGTGAAAATTCAGTCAGGCAGTGTGGGGAGGGTGGTGGTGCTGAAGATGTGATGCTTTTGGTAGGTAGCGGGAAACCACAGCTGTGATCCTTACCAATTACTTAATTACTTAATATTACTTAATTACTTAATATTACTTAATTACTTAATATTACTTAATATTAATTAATATTAATTACTTAATTACTTATTTAAGTAATTACTTAATATTAATAAGCCTTAAGTTCTTTGGAAAAGGAAATGGCAACCCACTCCAGTATTCTTGCCTGGAGAATCCCATGGAAAGAGGAGCCTGGTGGGCTACAGTCCATGGGGTTGTACAGAGTCAGACACAACTGAGTGGCAAATACTTTTAAGTTCTTTAGCTATAACATGAGGATAACAACATTTTACATCAGAGGGTTACATTTAAGGATTAAAAGATGTTTTCAAAATAAAGTTTACAGAGCATTTAACACCATTCTAGGCCCATAAGAAGCACTCCACAAATCAGGGTGTTAAAAACAAAACATACCTCTAACTTAATAACCATTGTGAGTGAGCTCACTTTATAAAAATATCTTGTTTAACTTCCCCAACACCTGACATGTAATTCTCATTTGATCAGAACTCATTTGATCTAAAACAAAAAATGAGGACCAGTATTAAAACCAAGGGGAACTCCATAACTAAAAGAGAACATTCCCACAGGCCTTGAACTGTACTGCCATTTCATACAAGGGCTACTTTTTCTCTGGAAAGAGCTAAGGGACA
Source organism: Aepyceros melampus (assembly GCA_006408695.1). Taxonomy (NCBI): domain Eukaryota; kingdom Metazoa; phylum Chordata; class Mammalia; order Artiodactyla; family Bovidae; genus Aepyceros; species Aepyceros melampus. The sequence goes on along the minus strand of SJXQ01010790.1, from coordinate 131,988 downwards.
AAGGAAAAAACGGAAGCTGCTACAGGCCTCGAACAAGAGAAACTGCCAGAGTGAAAGATTTGCTTTCTCTAGGAACCCAGGTCAGAAGAAGGTGCCCTGGACCCACACACGTGGTCCCTCCTCTTGGATTAAGTCGACTGTACCTATTTTTAACACAGTGAGGAAATTAAACAGCCATGTAGTAGAATAGTGAGATTCCAACCAGAAATCAAAGGGAATCTTGTTTTTAAATTTCTAAAGTAAGCTTCATGGGCTTCCTAGGTGGCATTCATAGTAAAGAACCTGTCTGCCAATGCAGGAGATGTAAGAGACCTCGGTTCAATCGCTGGGTTAGGAAGATCCCTGGAGGAGGCAAGGCAACCCACTCCAGTATTTCTGCCGAGAGAATCCCATGGACAGAGGAGCATTGCAGGTTACAGTCCATGGGTTGCCAAGAATAGGACACAACTGAAGCGGCTTAGCACGCACACGGTAAGCTTCATACTTTTAACCCCTGATCACACTGCATCACCTCTAACATGGTACTCGGATCAGGATACCAAAATCATAGAGAAATTTTCTTAAAATTATCATCCTATTTTAAATCTGCAAGCCTGAAATACAGTCTGCATCTACTGATCATTCAGAAGGCAGCTATCCTAACCATGATCCCACCAACAATCCATTTGTGAAGACTCACACGTCCCTCACAGGATTGGAAGAAGGAGGGGAAACGCTGCTTACAGTAACCATGAATGGACATCTTCAAGGGACTGTAACTCATAGTCCTGATAACTCAGCTTGTTCTTGTGTGTTTTATCCCATCCCTTTACAAGGCAAAGGTATCTCTTACTCAGCCAGGCCAAGGATGGTTTCCCTTTTGTACTGGTCGTCAGCTGTGAACCGCTGCACGTCCACACCCTTCCGCAGGCCCTGGAGGATCTGAGCCTGAGTGAAGTCCAGCAGGCGTTCATTGTAGTAGTGCAACTGCTTGGTCAGTGCAGCGAGGTCCTCGGGCCAGGCCTCGTGTCCATACAGAGTCACATGCCTGCTGACCATCTTGATCAGTTCTTTGGGATCAGCCTGTGAATTAAAAAAAAGAGTAATTAGGGGAAAAAAAAGTAATAATGGGAAGAAGGTCACGTCAACTGACGTCTGTCTGGCCCTTCACACAGCCAATCAAGGTTTACAATCACCCTGGGGAGTCTATTGCAGAGGTGGTCCATTTTGCAGACCATAAAAACAGGACACAGAAACTGAGTCTAGGAATGGATTTCTGGACGCCTGCTCTGTTCTTCCACCTTAAAAATCTCCATCCACTTAAAAAATACGTATGCTTGTTTTTTCAACTACCATTAGATACCTGAGCCTATTCCAGATCTCTTCCCTAATTATCTGATCATTTATATTAATTCACCCTGGAAGCAATTTTTGTCATCATTGCCCCTGGATAAATATTCTTTGGACCATGTAAGTATTCTCAATAACAAAGCTGTAGTTCAGTAATCCCATTAGAAATGCCTAGACAGTTAAGTAGAAGAAAATTTTCTCCAGGGATAAGTAAGGGGAAAAAAACCCATCCTTGTTCCTACAATCATCATTTTTTTCTAGTTTCATAAGAAAGCATGGAACCAATTTTTACTTTGTTCAATTTGGGGCTCAATGGGATACTGTCCTGTAATTCTTTGACTCATTTGAAAAAACCCTGATGCTGGGAAAGACTGAAGGTGGGAGGAGATGGGGATGATAGAGGATGAGATAGTTAGATGGCATCACTGACTCAATGGAATGAGATTGAGTAAACTCTAGGAGTTGGTGATGGACAGGAAGGACAGGGAGGCCTGGCATGCTGCAGTGCATGGGGTCACAAAGTCGGACATGACTGAGCAACTAAACTGATACTGATGCTAAAAAACAATTATTCAAATAGAACAAAGCCCAGAATTGATCTGCTGACAGGAAAGGTGGTTATTTATTTATATTAAATAAATATAATATAACCACATTTATTTAAAGTTGGTATGGGTGTCAGTGAAGCCATAGCAGCTCCACCATGATTCCAGAGTTACCTGTGAACAATATTAACTCAATCCCTCCCAGCTTCTGGGAAAACATGGTACATATTTTAATATAAGCAAATTGGAAAAAAAAAAAAAAAAAAAACACTCGCAATCTACCTGTGGTTCTCTAAAACACATCTAATTATAATAAGCTGTCAGCATTTCAGGGCCCAACACGCTACTGGAGATCAGTGGAGAAATAACTCCAGAAAGATTGAAGGGATGGAGCCAAAGCAAAAACAATACCCAGCTGTGGATGTGACTGGAGATAGAACCAAGGTCTGATGCTATAAAGAGCAATATTGCATAGGAACCTGGAATGTCAAGTCTACGAATCAAGGCAAATTGGAAGTGGTCAAACAAGAGATGGCAAGAGTGAACGTCGACATTCTAGGAATCAGCGAACTAAAATGGACTGGAATGGGTGAATTTAACTCAGATGACCATTATGGAGTAGCCATCATGGTCAACAAAAGAGTCTGAAATGCAGTACTTGGATGCAATCTCAAAAACAACAGAATGATCTCTGTTTGTTTCCAAGGCAAACCATTCAATATCACAGTAATCCATGTCTATGCCCCAACCAGTAATGCTGAAGAAGCTAAAGTTGAACGATTCTATGAAGACCTACAAGACCTTTTAGAACTAACACCCAAAAAAGATGTCCTTTTGATTGTAGGGGGCTGGAATGCAAAAGTAGGGAGTCAAGAAACACCTGGAATAACATGCAAATTTGGCCTTGGAATGTGGAATGAAGCAGGGCAAAGACTAATAAGAGTTTTGCCAAGAAAATGCACTGGTCATAGCAAACACCCTCATCCAATAACACAAGAGAAGACTCTACACATGAACATCACCAGATGGGCAACACCAAAATCAGATTGATTATATTCTTTGCAGCCAAAGATGGAGAAGCTCTATACAGTCAACAAAGACAAGACCAGGAGCTGACTGTGGCTCAGATCATGAACTCCTTATTCAGGTATGACCTAAATCAAATCCCTTATGATTATACAGTGGAAGTGAGAAATAGATTTAAGGGCCTAGATCTGACAGATAGAGTGCCTGATGAACTATGGAATGAGGTTTGTGACATTGTACAGGAGACAGGGATCAAGACTATCCCCATGGAAAGAAATGCAAAAAAGCAAAATGGCTGTCTGGGGAGGCCTTACAAATAGCTGTGAAAAGAAGACAGGCAAAAAACAAAGGAGAAGAGGAAAAATATGAGCATCTGAAGGCAGAGTTCCAAAGAATAGTAAGAAGAGATAAGAAAGCCTTCCTCAGTGATCAATGCAAAGAAATAGAGGAAAACAATAAAATGGGAAAGACTAGAGATTTCTTCAAGAAAATTAGAGATACCAAGGGAACATTTCATGCAAAGATGGGTTCAAAAAAGGACAGAAATGGTCTGGACCTAACAGAAGCAGAAGATATTAAGAAGAGGTGGCAAGAAGACACAGAAGAACTATACAAAAAAGATCTTCACGACCCAGATGATCACGATGGTGTGATCACTCATCTAGAGCCAGACATCCTGGAATATGAAGTCAAGTAGGCCTTAGAAAGCATCACTACGAACAAAGCTAGTGGAGGTGATGGAATTCCAGTTGAGCTATTCCAAATCCTGAAAGATGATGCTGTGAAAGTGCTGTACTCAATATGCCAGCAAATTGGAAAACTCAGCAGTGGCCACAGGACTGGAAAAGGTCAGTTTTCATTTCAATCTCAAAGAAAGGCAATGCCAAAGAATGCTCAAACTACCGCACAATTGCACTCATCTCACATGCTAGTAAAGTAATGCTCAAAATTCTCCAAGCCAGACTTCAGCAATACGTGAACCATGAACTTCCAGATGTTCAAGCTGGTTTTAGAAAAGGCAGAGGAACCAGAGATCAAATTGCCAACATCTGCTGGATCATGGAAAAAGCAAGAGAGTTCCAGAAAAACATCTACTTCTGCTTTATTGACTATGCCAAAGCCTTTAACTGTGTGGATCACAATAAACTGTGGAAAATTCTGAAAGAGGTGAGAATACCAGACCACCTGACCTGCCTCTTGGGAAACCTGTATGCAGGTCAGGAAGGAACAGTTAGAACTGGACATGGAACAACAGACTGGTTCCAAATAGGAAGCGGAGTACATCAAGGCTGTATATTGTCACCCTGCTTGTTTAACTTCTATGCAGAGTACATCATGAGAAATGCTGGACTGGAAGAAACACAAACTGGAATCAAGATTGCCAGGAGAGACATCAGTCACCTGAGATATGCAGATGACACCACTCTTATGGCAGAAAGTGAAATGCAGGTCAGGAAGCAACAGTTAGAACTGGACATGGAACAACAGACTGGTTCCAAATAGGAAAAGGAGTACGTCAAGGCTGTATATTGTCACCCTGCTTATTTAACTTCTATGCAGAGTACATCATGAGAAATGCTGGGCTGGAAGAAACACAAGCTGGAATCAAGATTGCCGGGAGAAATATCAATAACCTCAGATATGCAGGTGACACCACTCTTATGGCAGAAAGTGAAGAAGAACTAAAAAGCCTCTTGATGAAAGTGAAAGAGAAGAGTGAAAAAATTGGCTTAAAGCTCAACATTCAGAAAAATAAGATCATGGCATCTGGCGCCATCACTTCATGGCAAATAGAGGGGGACAGTGGAAACAGTAGCTGACTTTATTTTTCTGGTCTCCAAAATCACTGCAGATGGTGATTGCAGCCATGAAATTAAAAGACACTTACTCCTAGCTTCCCCAATGGCGCAGAGGTTAAAGCTTCTGCCTCCAATGTGGGAGACCCAGGTTCAATCCTTGGGTAGGGAAAATCCCTTGGGGAAGGCAATGGTAACCCACTCTAGTATTCTTGCTGGGAGAATCCCATGGACAGAGAAGCCTGGTGGGCTACAGTCCACGAGGTCGCAAAGAGTCAGACACGACTGAGCAACTTTAATTTCTTCCACTTTCACTCCTTGGAAGGAAAGATATGACCAACCTAGATAGCATATTCAAAAGCAGAGACATTACTTTGCCAACAAAGGTCCGTCTAGTCTGGCTATGGTTTTTTCAGTGGTCATGTATGGATATGAGAGTTGGACTGTGAAGAAAGCTGAGCACTGAAGAATTGATGCTTTTGAACTGTGGTGTTGGAGAAGACTCTTGAGAGTCCCTTGGACTGCAAGGAGATCCAACCAGTCCATCCTAAAGGAGATCAGTCCTGGGTGTTCACTGGAAGGACTGATGTTGAAGCTGAAACTCCAGCACTTTGGCCACCTGATGCGAAGAGCTGACTCATTTGAAAAGAGCCTAATGCTGNGAACTGTGGTGTTGGAGAAGACTCTTGAGAGTCCCTTGGACTGCAAGGAGATCCAACCAGTCCATCCTAAAGGAGATCAGTCCTGGGTGTTCACTGGAAGGACTGATGTTGAAGCTGAAACTCCAGCACTTTGGCCACCTGATGCGAAGAGCTGACTCATTTGAAAAGAGCCTAATGCTGGGAAAGATTGAGGGCAGGAGGAGAAGGGGAAGAGAGAGGATGAGATTGTTGGATGGCATCACCGACTCAATGGATATGGGTTTGAGTGGATTCTGGAAGTTGGTGATGGACAGGGAGGCCTGGCATGCTGCAGTTCATGGGGTTGCAGAGTTGGACATGACTGAGCAACTGTTCAGTTCAGTCACTCAGTCGTGTCCGACTCTTTGCGACCCCATGAATCGCAGCACGCCAGGCCTCCCTGTCCATCACCAACTCTTGGAGTTCACTCAGACTCACGTCCATCGAGTCCGTGATGCCATCCAGCCATCTCATCTTTGGTCATCCCCTTCTCCTCCTGCCCCCAATCCCTCCCAGCATCAGGGTCTTTTCCAATGAGTCAACTCTTCGCATAAGGTGGCCAAAGTACTGGAGCTTCAGTTTTAGTATCATTCCTTCCATAGAAATCCCAGGGTTGATCTCCTTCAGAATGGACTGGTTGGATCTCCTTGCAGTCCAAGGGACTCTCAAGAGTCTTCTCCAACACCACAGTTCAAAAGCATCAATTCTTCTGCGCTCAGCCTTCTTCACAGTCCAACTCTCACATCCATACATGACCACAGGAAAAACCATAGCCTTGACTAGACGGACCTTAGTCGGCAAAGTAATGTCTCTGCTTTTGAATATACTATCTAGGTTGGTCATAACTTTTCTTCCAAGGAGTAAGCGCCTTTTAATTTCATGGCTGCAGTCACCATCTGCAGTGATTTTGGAGCCCAAAAAAACAAAGTCTGACACTGTTTCTACTGTTTCCCCATCTATTTCCCATGAAGTGATGGGGCCAGATGCCATGATCTTCGTTTTCTGAATGTTGAGCTTTAAGCCAACTTTTCCACTCTCCTCTTTCACTTTCAACAAGAGGCTTTTTAGCTCCTCCTCACTTTCTGCCATAAGGGTGGTGTCATCTGCATATCTGAGATTATTGATATTTCTCCCAGCAATCTTGATTCCAGCTTGTGTTTCTTCCAGTCCAGGGTTTCTCATGATGTACTCTGCATAGATGTTAAATAAGCAGGGTGACAATATACAGCCTTGACGTACTCCTTTTCCTATTTGGAACCAGTCTGTTGATCCATGTCCAGTTCTAACTGTTGCTTCCTGACCTGCATACAGATTTCTCAAGAGGCAGGTCAGGTGGTCTGGTATTCCCCTCTTTTTCAGAATTTTCCACAGTTTCTTGTGATCCACACAGTCAAAGGCTTTGGCATAGTCAATAAAGCAGAAATAGACGTTTTTCTGGAACTCTCTTGCTTTTTCCATGATCCAGCGGATGTTGGCAATTTGATCTCTGGTTCCTCTGCCTTTTCTAAAACCAGCTTGAACATGAGGGAGTTCACGGTTCACGTATTGCTGAAGTCTGGCTTCGAGAATTTTGAGCATTCCTTTACTAGCATGTGAAGGTGAAGGTGAAGGTGAAGTCGCTCAGTCGTGTCCGACTCTTTGCGACCCCGTGGAATATAACCTACTAGGCTTCTCAGTCCATGGGATTCTCCAGGCAAGAATACTGGAGTGGATTACCATTTCCTTCTCCAGAGGATCTTCCCGACCCAGGGATCGAACCAGGGTCTCCCACATTGGAGGCAGACGCTTTAACCTCTGAGCCACCAGAGAAACCTACTAGCATGTAAGATGAGTGCAATTGTGCGGTAGTTTGAGCATGAACTGAAGTCTTGTTTTATTGCATATAATTCAGTAAGGATCTGTATTATAGATCCAACTATGTAACTTCTCAAAGTCAATTGAAAAATGTGGGACTAACTCCGACTTTAGTCTTAACTAGGCTTCAGAAGCTTATGCTGAAGCTGAAGCACCAATATTTTGGTCATCTGATGTGAACAGACGACTCACTGGAGAAGTCTCTGATGCTGGGAAAGATTGAGGACAGAAGAAGAGGGCAGCATCAGAGGATGAGATGGCTGGATGGCATCACCAATACAATGAACATGAACTTGGGCAAACTCTGGGAGATGGTGAAGGACAGGGATGCCCAAGGTGCTGCACTCCATGGAGTCCCAAAGAGTCAGACAGTACAGGAGATTGAACAAGGCTTCAGAAGTGGTCTATCACAGACCTCTGCTGCCCTCTGGTGGCTTTAAGCATAAAAGCACCAGCAAAGAATTCGCACTCAAAACTTCCAGACCCCAAAGCGCAGCTAAGCCTGAGGTCCCAGGGGAGGAGCATCTGAACCTCACCACCACTCCAAATAGGTCTTGACCCCTCACTGAACACCCTCTTCATCTCCAGTCTGGATAATCACCCTCACAAACTGTGCTTCGTTTCCCTGTCCTGGATGGGCTAATGTACTTGTCCAGACTGAAGCTAGGGGGCCAGGTTGGTTGGTTGGTGTTGCTGTTGAGTCCCTAAGGCTTGTCTGACTCTTTGAGACCCCATGGACTGCAGCACATCAGGCTCCTCTGTCCTCCACTATCTTCCAGAGTTTACTCAAATTCATGTGCATTAGTTGGTAATGTTTTCCAACCATCTCACCCTCTGCCGCCCCCGTTCTCCCATTGCCCTCAATCTTTCCCAGCATCAGGGTCTTTTCCAATGAGTCAGACTGGTCACATCAGGCGACCAAAGTATTGGAGCTTCAGTTTCAGCAACAGCACTTCCAGTGAATATTCAGGATTGATTTCCTTTAGGAGTGACTGGCTTGATCTCCTTGCAGTCCAAGGGACTTTAAGAGTCTTCTCCAGCACCATAATTTGAAAGCATCAATTCTTCAGTGCTCACCCTTCTTGATGGTCCAACTCTTACAACTGTACATGACCCCTGGAAAAAACATAGCTTTGATTAGACGGAACTTTGTCAGCAAATTCATGTCTCTGCTTCTTAATACGCTGCCTAGGTTTGTCATAGCTTTTCTTCCAAGAAGCAAGCAGCTTTTAATTTTGTGGCTGCAGTCATCACCCAGAGTGATTTTGGAGCCCAAGAAAATAAAATTTCATTAAAACCCCCCAAAATAAAACTGTCACTGCTTCCACTTTTTCCCCTTGTATTTGCCATGAAGTGATGGGACCAGATGCCATGATCTTAGTTTTTTTAATGCTGAGTTTCAAGCCAGCTTTTTCACTCTCCTCTTTCACCTTCATCAAGAGGCTCTTTAGTTGTTGGAAGAAAACAGTTCAAGAGCTGTTACCTGATAATCTGATGGTCAGTGCATAAGAATGTGATTATAGAGTACAAATGAGGAAGTATGAAAGGGAGAGTCTGATGCAGAGTTACCCTTGCCTGGCCCTCTTTTTCTTACTTCCCAGACTATCACAGTGGATCCCAAGCCACTAGCCTTCCTCTAGTTTACAATGAAAGAAATCAGAATATCAAAACTAGAAGAATTTTGAGGTCAAACAGACCAAAGTTTGAACTAGCCCTCCAACTTACTCTGGGACCTCTGGGCAAGTTATCTAAACTTTCTGACCCTCTAGGAAGAGAAAAGCAAATACCAGATGATATCATGTATTTGGAATCTAAAAAATTACACAAATGAACACATCTGTGAAACACAAACGGAGTCACAAACAGAGGGAACAAATGTGTGGTTGCCAAGGGGGGAAAGGATGGAGGCGGGATGGATTGGGAGTTTGGGGTTAGCGGATGCAAACTATTAAGGGAGAGAATGGATAAACAGCAAGGTCCTGCTGTAGAGCACAGGGATATATTCAATATCCTGTGATAAAACATAATGAGAAAGAGTTTGAAAAAGATACATTTGTATACCTGAGTCATTTTGCTGTACAACAGAAACTAACAGACTGTAAATCAATAAAACAAATGTTTTAAAAACAAAAACTAAACTTTCTGACGCTGTTTCCTCATCTGAAAACCACAGGATTTCTCAGGCCACTGTGAGGATTCAATGAGATGGCGCATGGAAAGTTCTTAGCTCAGTGTCTGAATGGGATGAAGTCAGCACTCAGTGTTAACCGTTAACTCCTATGGTGGGGGCAGTGGGGGGGGCTTCTTCATTCTTCACTGATGCTGGTGAAGCTAGATGAGGCTTTCCTCTGCACTGATCCACCTGTCAGAAGGGCCCCTTGCCCGTGGGCACGGGTTCAGCCTCCTGCCCCCTCATCCTATGTACCCCACTCACCAAAGACATTGCGCCTCACGGGACAGCAGTGAAATCCAGAAGGATGACAAGGAGACGGTGCAGAGGTCCACGGTGCTCTCAGGCCACCTGTGGAGCCACGGATTTCCAGCACCTGATGGTCAGCAAACAGAGGGAGAAGGAAGGCTCACAAGACGCACTGGGTCTGGTCAAAGAATAGGTCTTGCTTGACCCACACTGGAAGACTGGCAAGTGTCAGAGCCTCAGGAAATCCTGCTCAGCACAAGGAGTTGTTAGGGGAGATCACTGAAAGAATGTAACCGTTGATTGACACGTGAGTTGAACCCGGGCCATCGGAGGCTCCTCCAGCCCTCCCGTCTTTGGAATGGACCCTGTGCCCACTGTTCCCACAGCGGGAGTTCTAAGGATACAGCCTTAAGAGAGGGAGGCCATTAGGTGCATCAGCACTGTACATGCAGCTGAGGCCAGCCAAGGCCTCCCGATAAACCTTTCAAGTTTCTGAAGGTGAGTGCAGAGATCTGCTGGCCTTGGGGCTGCCCCAGACAAACATGTAAGTTGCCTTACATGTTAGAACTCCCACCTACCAATCCAGGAGGTCAGCTCTTTCTTTTCTGTCCCTCCCTCTGAGTGCTCTCCACGAGGGGTTGGTTTCAGATTCACCTAGCAAGCATGCAAGGTGAAGCAGGTTGAAGCCTGAGGGTTAGGGAGCAGGAGGTGCGTGGCCTTTCTACCTGGTCAGAAGCTAATTTCAGGGTACAAGGCTATGGAATGGGACCAGGGTCCACAGAGACCTTCAGCCCTCAGGAAGGAAAGCTTCTGGTGGCTTCGTTGGTTTTACAGTGTGGGAAATAAAGCCCACTGGCCCAAACCCAAGGAATGAACCCAAGGAATGAAGTGTGGTATCTGATATCCAGCGTCTGGTGGGCAGGCACACCCGGGTCATCCTAATAGGGTTTTTATTCTCTCTGCTCCCAAGTCCCTCCCCCAGTTCCTCCTTGGCTGAGTACTACAGGGTTAACAATCTTCCCAAAGAAGTCACCTGGGTTTATTACTCTCCCTTTGCCTGGATTTTCCCATAAGCATCCTAAGGGCTATTACACATTAGCAGGCTGTCACTAGTCTAGTTGTCCTTGAAAATGGATCAATTTTAGTTTTTATTTCTTCCAACGATAGGAAAAGCTGCCTAGAAAGGTCTTGGGGGCAGGGACAGGCAGGTAGGGTGCAAGATGTGAAATTTGGCCTCAATTTCAAAAATGAAATTTGGTCTCAGCTGTTGACCACCAACAGTGGAGCCCCAACACAATCCTTGGAGAAGGCAATGGCAACCCACTCCAGTACTCTTGCCTGGAAAATCCCATGGACGGAGGAGCCTGGTAGGCTGCAGTCCATGGGGTCGCCAAGAGTAGGACACGACTGAGCGACTTCACTTTCACTTTTCACTTTCATGCATTGGAGAAGGAAATGGCAACCCACTCCAGTGTTCTTGCCTGGAGAATCCCAGGGACGGGGGAGCCTGGTGGGCTGCCATCTCTGGGGCCGCACAGAGTCGGACACAACTGACACGACTTAGCAGCAGCAGCAGCAGCACAATCCTAGTTCAAATTCAGCCCTTCAGCCCTTTCCCCCTCCTCTCTCCCCGTCCTGTCTGCCTCTGCTTTCCCCTCCCCACTCCTCCTCCCGCCATTCCAGGCAGACAGGATAAGCTGGCCCAGATGAAGAGGACGGGAGGTCTGGAAGGACTCCTCTCCAAGTGCTCAGCCTGAGCGGCACCTGGAGCTCACACCTCCCTCTCCAGTCCTGCTCCCCCCCGGCAGAAAACCATTCTACAGTATTTTAAGATCTTCTTTTTTTTTTTTTTTGGACCGCACTGAGCAGTATGCAGGATCTTTGCTTCCCAACCAGGGATCTAACCCATGCTCCCTTAAGTGGAAGCATGGAGCCCTAACCACTGAACTAGAGTAAACCACTGAACTAGTGTAAAGATATTAATGTCCAACAAGGGATAAGTGCTTATTTTTATGGAGCTCTATTAAAAGAATGTATGTGATGGCATAAAAGATCTCCCAGATATAGAATCTGATCCATAAAAAATAGAATTTTTTAAAAATTACCTTGGTCCGAAGAACCTAAAGAATGTCCAACAAGAGATAACTGGTTAGTTATTTTGATGTGTGTGTGTGAGTCGCTCAGTTGTGTCCAACTCTTTGTGACCCCACGGACTGTAGCTAGCCAGGCTCCTCTGCCCATGGAATTCTCCAAGCAAGAATACTAGAGTGGGTGGCCATTTCTTTCTCCTGGGGATCTTCCTGACCCAGGGATTGAACCTGGGTCTCCATGCACTGCGGGCAGATTCTTTACCGTCTGAGCCACCAGGGAACCCCAGTTATTTTTATGGAGCTCTATTAGAATACATGTGATGGCATAAAAGATCTCCAAGATACAGAATCTGATCCATAAAAAAGTATATATATATATATATTTTTTTATTATCTTGGTCCAAAGAGCCTAAAGACATCCCGCCCTATAGCAATATAGCCCTATATTTGTTCCTGGAGGGGACAAAACGCCTATCTTGAAGCCAAGGGCTGGCCCCCAAGGAAGGCGGACCATGGTGGGATCATCCACGCGACTCAAAAAACGACCCATCACCCCAGCTCCACCCCAACCGTCATTCTCCAACCAAAGAAAAGTCAGCAAGCCAGAAAGAGGCCTGACTCTCCCCTTCCTGGAGCTGAGACACATGTCAATGGCAAGTCACCCTGGGTTTGGCATCCACCCATCCCCCCCTTGGCCGCACCCAACCAGCATCTATTTGTTGGTGTTCTCAGAATAGATCGCTTATCCCTCCTAAAGAAGTCAATCCCAGAATCCCACAAGCATGCTCAGATCCCTTTGCTCTCTTTTCTCATCTTAGCCCTCACACAGCACAGACAAGAGGGTCAGCACCAGCCTTTATTGGGGAAAAGAAGCACCACACACCCACTGCCCAGACCCAGGGCCGGGTTTCCCACAGTCAAGGCAGCAGTAGGAACAGCAACAGTGACGAAGGCAGTGACAGTGCCCGGGGGTGCCACAAGGCCCAGGACGACAGCCTCTGCTGGCTGCAGGACAAGCCCCCTCGACGCTCAGGACACATCAGATTGACGAGAGCACCGGGGCCCTGCAAGAAGAAACATCAGATCATAATTGTGCCCTCCTGGCTCCAGCTCCCCAGCATGTTTGTCTCCCCTTCTACACTGGAGAAGTGAGGCAAAGATTGCTCTCACAGACCTTAAACGGCCGCCTGCTTTTCAGACAACCTAGGCTAAACTGGCATTGAAGACTATGTGTCATGCAGTGACCAAGCTTGTATTTCCTGCTGTGAAAGCAGCCTGTCTGGCCCCTCACCCGCTCTCTCATATCACCCCACCCGTTCCCCAAGCGCGTCATACACAGTCCACCTTCTGTGCCTTTGGTTACCAGGCCACCCATCCAGCTTATTCTCTGTGTTCTCCTCGCTGGGCCACAATTAGCCGAGCCTTCCGGGCCCAGATCAAATCCTACTTCTAGGAGAAGGACCTTCCCAAGGAAGCACACTTACTCTGATCACCTGTATGCCCATACGGCCTATACGAGGGTCCTGACCTGTGAAATAGAATCTAACTAGACTCTCCAGGGCAAATACTGCCTTGCCCTTCTGGAGTTCCCACCCAGCATTTAAGTCGGTGTTTTGGACATAGCAGGAAGACCGTTGTTATTGTTAACGAGGGACTGTACTCACCTAACTCAGAGTCAGACCTAATGGTCCAGGTGGGGTTCAGGGCCCGCTGGGGGGATAGGACTGGGTGGGACACAGACGCGGCCACAGCCTGACTTGCAGCACTTTTCCCCAGCTTGGCAGTTCGCATCGACCATGCAGGTGACAATGCACAGGCCCACTAAGACTTTTGGACAGTCACCGCCCCACCCTGGGGGATCAACAGGAAAAAGTATAGAGACAGGACGGTTGGTTCCAGTGTATCCAGGTGGGATCCCATCTGGGACTTAAGACACAGAGGCTCAGATGAATCCATCCCTGATTCTGACTAGATCTTAATCAAACATCTGGCTGGGACACCTTGAAGCTAGAGGATCTGAGCCCCCGCAGGGGCCCAAGAGAACATCTGGATTAATGATTTCCAAATGGTGTCTCACAAAGAGTTCCCTAGAGGTACCTCGCTGATGGCTCAGATGGTAAAGAATCTGCCTGCAACGTGGGAGATCTGGGTTTGATCCCTGGGTTGGGAAAGCTCCCCTGGAGAAGGGAAAGGCTACCCACTCCAGTACTCCTGCCTGGGGAATTTCATGGATGGAGGAGCCTGGCGAGCTACAGTCCATGGGGTCGCACAGTCAAATATGACTGAGCAGCAAACTTTTTTTCTTTTTTCACTCCAGGACTTGATATCACGGTGGGTTTGGGGTGGGCCTGGGTGGGGTGCAGAAGCAAGGCTCCCACACCACCACCCTCACCCCTGGTGCCTGGGCTTGCTACTCCTCACCCCCTGCCATACATGGGCCCCTTGATCCAGGAGGAGGATTGCCTTGGCTTGGAGGGGGCCAGGGTATGAGGACTAGAAGGATAAGGATCCTGACTTCCTCCCACAGACAGAAAGAGAAGACGACCACAGATGGCTCCCTCCCTAACCAGCTCTGGGAGCCCAGGAGCACCCAAGGATCTCCTCCCCAAAGAGCTGACGTACCTCCCTTAATGTCTCCGAAGCAGGCAGGCCACAGCCAGTGCTGCAGCACTTCTGTCCCTGGGGACAGGACGTGTCCCCATCACACAGCTCTTCACACGGAAGGGGGTCAGCCGGACATTCGCTGCCAAGCTCTGCCACAGAATCAGAACACTGGGGCTCAGAGGTATCCCAGCCCACTGTTGCCAGTTATTTTTACTGGGACTCCAGTACAAAATGTACAAACAAAAATGTAACGGAAAACGACACATTGTTTTCCTGTGTGTATTTCATAAATATTTATGCTTAAAGGGTGTATATTTATGTGCATTCATGTATATTCAATGCTGATACTTCTTATTCTATTTGTTTTTTTTAATGCTGGTCACAAAATACAAACTTGATATCCAGATGCAGCTTGAAAAGCGTGGTTGAGGTCTAAGAAGTTGTGAAAAACTCACTAGTTGCCGCCCGCATATTCGTCCTCCCTCCTTGCTTCCTGTGGTTGACATCAGCACTGCTGGCCGCTGAACTCATGCCCACGGGTAGCCCCCTTCCTATCGTCTCTGCGCTGGACCGGGTGACTTGCTTTGACTGACAAGACCCCAGCAAGTATGATGCAAGCAGCGTGTGTGCACGTGTGCCTGCTCAGTTGCTTCAGTCATGTCTGACTCTTTGAGACCCTATGGACTGTAGCCCGCCAGGCTCTCTGTCCATGGGATTCTCTAGGCAAGACTACTGGAGTGGTTGCCATGCCCTTCTCCAGGGGATACGTTCACCGTCCCTAGACAGACAATGAAACTCAGAGAAGAGAAGCTGTTGGCCCAGAACCGCAGAGTGAGTCAGCGCCAAAGCAGGACGAACCCAGTCTCTCGGTGTGTAGTGAAGCACTCTTTCTACTACCCCATCCCTAAGACAGGTGGGCAGCGGGCCAGCTCCACAGGGCAGGCACACCCAAGAAGTCACATCCAAACCACAGCCACTCACCGTGACTCACTCCTCTCGGTGTTCAAGTTTTCTAAATGGAGGGGAAATACAGGCCATTCAAGGCTTTGTAGAAAATCAAGACAGGCTGGCCCAGTGCCTCTGAGAAAGAATATATATACATATGATTGGACACAGCTGGTTCCGGGAAGTCTGACATGATGGAAAAAGCACATGCTAGACTCCAAGAGAACGCGTGCAGCTAAACATGCGTCCAGTCGCTCAGCTGTGTCTGACTGTTTGCAACCCTATGGACTGCAGTCCTCCAGGCTTCTCTGGCCATGATATTTTCCAGGCAAGAATACTGGAGCAGGCTGCCGTTTCCTCCTCCAGGGGCTCCTCCCCACCCAGAGATCACACTCCAGTCTCCTGCATCTCCTGCACTGGCAGGCAGGTTCTTTGCCCCTGAGCCACCTGGGAAACCTCGTACAGCTGGACAATCCAAGGTATAATAACCTAGCATCCTTAGATTTTCCAAATAGCCCCTGTTTCATGCCATTGTCAGTCCGTATTACAACTATGTGTCTTGATTTTTTTATTCATAAAATATGATCATTGCTCCTCACCACATGTCTCTCCCCACACCTCCCCACTTGTTTGACAAACACTAAAATCCCTCTAACAAGGAACAAAGCCTTTTATCCCCAAGGTTGAGAAGACTGAGCATAAAAACAGTCTCCCCGATAGAGAAAAAACCCAGCAACATAAATGTCTCACCAAATTATACCTCGTACCCTAGAGGGTGGAGGCCTAGAATCTCAAACTTCCCAGATTTAACCATTTTGCTGGGCTTGACTCTGAAGTAGCTTCCCAGGTGGCTCAGTGGTAAAGAACCCGCCTGCCAATGCAGGAGGCAGAGGAGACACGGGTTCAATCCCTGGGCCGGGAAGATCCCTGGAGGAAGTGGCAACCCACTGCAGTATTCTTGCCTGGAGAATCCCACGGACAGAGGAGCCTGGGAGGCTACAGTCCGTGGGGGTCGCAGAGTCGGACACGACTTAGCGACTTAGCGCATGCTCATGACTCTGAACTAGCCAATGCCAGGAGCACCGAGCTACCACTGCTTTCGTCCCCAGGACAAGGAACAAATACCAAAGCTCTACTGCCTCCAGGCCGGACTTCCTTGAGTTCCCTGGGGATTTATCAACTATCAGAAGCAACAAAGGGACCCTTGGAGGATAGGCTGAAGCCCTGAGGCTCAGAATATATCCCTTCAGACCAGTGCCCAGCAGAGCCACCCAGTCCAACACCCTATCTGATGCCTGAATCCCTGCTAAACGATCCCCCACTCAGTTTGGAGAGCTGGAATTAAGGGAGCCTTACTACCTCCAAGCCCGACTATAGCCAGCCATCCTTATATTTAAGCTAGACAGCCTTAAGGATAAGAAAGTCTCCCTTTATACTCAACTGCAATCTGTTTTTCTCCATTGGTCCTTTACCTACTCCCAGACACCTGGTAAGATCACAGCTTGTGCCACCTTTGTAGACATCCTCTGCCTTTCCCTGTCTCAGCTTCGCCAGGCTAGGTGAGCTCAGTTCCTCCTATCACATGGTTTCTAGTCGCCTTAGTCACCTCATCAGGAATCAGGGTGAGAAATACGAACGACAGCCAGAATAGGGATGGTCAATCTAGCCCCCGGATATGCCCGATCCCAAGATCCCAAGCTATCACCAGAAAGGCAGAATAGAAAGCTGAGGCCCAGAAACACTCACTCACTGAGTCTCCACTGCTGCCTCAGCTCCAACCCTCCATTGGGGAAAGACGCCAGCTGCTGGCAGGAAAGTGACATGTTAAAACTTCTTAAGCCAAGAAGACTCCTTTCTTCTCATATAAATAGGCAGACAGACATCCAGAAGGGGGAGCAATCGGCCTGAAGTCAATGGTCCCAGAACTGGGCCCCAAACCCCCAGCTTTGACACTAGGTCCAGTGCCCTTTAACCCACAGGATTACAGTCCCCTACACTCTGCAAGGACCACCTAAAAGCCAGTCAGCAAGCACTAGGACTCAGCTCAGTTCAGCCAAAAGACCCAGCAGTGGACAGCTTTAGGGGCTAGGAAAACTTACAAGTAAACTAGTGTGTGTCTGGGGCCTCCAGGACCACTCCTAGTTTTGGTGATTCACTGGGACTCACATACAGGTGTACATACGGCCAGGATTCACAATAGCACAAAAATACGAAGCAAAACCCATCAACGGGAAGAGGTGCGTGACGTGAAGCCCAGGGGAAACCAGGCGCAAGCTTCCAGGAGCCCTCTCCAGGAGAGTCGCACAGGATGAACTTTATTCTTCTGGCATGAAACTGTGACAACACGTATGAAGTGGTATTCTACCAGGGAACCCACTGGAGACTCAAGATTCTTCCTGGGGGCTGGGCACACAGCACTCTCTGCCTAGCCCATACCACTCTTAATAGTCAGGGTGGCAGGAACTCACTCAAAAATCCAAATTCCCAGAAGCCAGCCAAGGCCAATCTTGTGAGCAGGCCTTTCTGGGAAGGTTGCTGTGTTAACTCTCTCAGCTGTACAAACAGCGTGGAGGTTTCAGGAACAGGGGGCCCAAACACACATGGAGCCCACACCCTCAATCCATACAAAAGGACGTAATGCATATTTCCTAATAAGAAAATGGAGGCTCACAGGGGCTCAGGAGGGGCCAACCTTCACGCAGTGGGAGGAGGGCCATAAGGGACCCAAGACAAACAGACAGAGATTGGCTCAGTCGTGTCCAACTCTTGGCAACCCCACATACTGCAGTGCATTAGGCTCCTCTGTCCATGGAATTCTCCAGGCAAGAATACTGGAATGGGCTGCCATTCTCTTTTCCAGGGGATCTTTCCAACCCAGGCATTGAACCTGGGTCTCCCACATTGCAGGCAGATTCTTTACCATCTGAGCTACCAGAGAAGCCTCTGGGACAACATTAAGGAAGCCAAAGGGGACAACATTAAGGCCATTATCTGAATCTTCACTCCAAACCCTTCTCCTCTCAAAGTTGTCCCCTTCTCAGCGAAGAGTACGACTATCACCCAAAGGCTCCAGCCAGACACTCAGCATCCTTCGTGACACTTCCTCTTCCTCATCACCCACATCTGCTAACCAGGCCTGTCAGCTCCATCTTCAGAAGTATTTCAGGGACTTCCCTGGTGGTCCACTGTTAAGAATCTGCCTGCCAATACAGTGGACAAGGGTTCAATCCCTGGTCAGGGAAGATCTCACATGCCCTGGGGCAACTAAGCCGGTGAACCGCAACTGCTGAGCTCCTCTGCTGCAACTACTGAAGCCTGCCTGCTGTGAGCCAGTGCTCCACAGCATGAGAAGCCCGAGCGCCACAACTAGAGAAAGCCCAAAAGCAGCAACAAAGACCCAGCACAGCCAAAAATAGTAAATAAAAAAAATTTTCCCCAAAAGAAGTACTTCCAGTCTGCCACTTTTCCAGGTCTGCACTGTCATCACCCTGGTCTGAGCCATGGTCGCCCCCCTTGCTCAGCCTGCCACAGTGGCCTCTCAACTGGCCTACCACCTTCTACATTTCCCTCATCCATTCTTCACATACCAGCAGAGAGGTCTTTTTAAAATGAAAACCCAACCAGGTCTCTCCTGCTTTAAAGGCCTCCCGTTGCATTTACAATAAAGCCTTAGACAGAGGCCCTGGAGGTTCCCCGAAAGCCTAGACCTGAACTGGAAACACCTTCCTTCTCCATCTCTCGTCTCCAACCACACTGACCTTTCACCTCCTGAAAAGCGCAAGCCCAGCCCCACCCCGCAGGCTTTGCGCCGGCAGTTCCCTCTTCCTAGCACTGCACCCAACGGCCAGCTGCTTCTTCTCGTTCTCCAGCTTAAAATGATGCCTCCTCTTTCCCTCACTTTTCTTTCCTTCCATAGCACCAGCATGACTGGTGCTTATTACTGTCCACTTATGATTATTTCCTCTGTCGCACATCAGGGGCTGAGCTCCATGAGACCAAGGACCGTGACTGCCCTGCTCACTCCTGGATGCCCAAATGCCAGGTAGTATAGACCGACTCAATGTGTACTGAGTTCATTTATAAGCAAGCAAGTGAAATAGACAGGCCGGGTGTCAGAGAGCTGGGAGGAAATCTGATCAGCAAGGTGCTGGGCATAACTCTATAAGCTGTTGGGCATTATTTGGCAGGTTTTGTACAAGCTTCTTATATCATTTCTTCTCAACTACATGATTGGAGAAGGCAATGGCAACCCACTCCAGTACTCTTGCCTGGAAAATCCCATGGACGGAGGAGCCTGGTAGGCTGCAGTCCATGGTGTTGCCAAGAGTTGGACACGACTGAGTGACTTCACTTTCACTTTTCACTTTCATGCGTTGGAGAAGGAAATGGCAACCCACTCCAGTGTTCTTGCCTGGAGAATCCCAGGGACGAGGGAGCCGGGTGGGCTGCCATCTATGGGGTCGCACAGAGTTGGACACAACTGATGCGACTTAGCCGCAACAGCAGCAGCATGCATGCGTTTAGTCAATCGGTCATTTCCAAGTCTTTGCAACTCTTTGGAGTCCACCAGGCTCCTCTGTCCATGGGATTCTCCAGGCAACAATACTGCAGCAGGTTGCCATTTCCTCCTACACGGGATCTTCCTGACCCAGGGATCTCCTGTGTCTTCTGCACTGCCGGCAGATTCTTAGCTGCTGAGCCATCCAGGAAGCCCTGATAAGAGACAAATATGCTCACCTCCATTTTAAGGATGATAAAAAGAGGCCACAAAGGAGCCAGGCTTCTTACCCATATTCAAACCCTAACTGCCTCAGGAGAGCAGGTCCAGGGTCCAACCTGGGCCCTCAGGCACTCTGATGTGCCTCTATCTTATCAAACATACAGCACAGGAAGCCTCTGGCGAATCAGGGCTTAATGAAAGCAGACATTGTTCACAACCCAGGAAGAAAAGCTCCTAGTGCCGGTCATTGGGTGTAGCAACGAGTCCCATTGGGTGAGTGAGCCAGCCCTGCTCCAGGACTGGAAATGCAGAAAAGCACTTAACTAATAACCCCATGGCCAATATCACTTCCCACGGGACGAGGAACCCCACGCAGCCAGTGGGCTCCGGGAGATCTGCAGAGAAATCACTGTTCTGACCTGCTGAGCTCCCAGAAAAGAAGCAGCCCCAACTGGGCTGGCCAGGGCCCAGAGCAGCTAACTGAGGTGCCCAGCTACGCTGCCAGCCTCACTTCAGTCCCTACAATTCAGTCATCACCTTCACACATGGGGAAGACTGTACCAGGCCTGACAGGCGGCCAGGGAGTGACCTGTGGGAGACAGACACCCAGCCCTAGTTCCAGACGGGGCCTCAAGAGTCCTGGCAAGGAGTACAACCCTCCATTCTCTTTTATGGGCACGCTGCCCAAGGGAGCTGCCAAAGTCAGGTGCAGACAATCCTACTGGGTAGAGGGAAGGGGCCTGCTACATGGGGAGATTTGGCTGGCAGGTCAGCCTTCACAAGAACCCTGAGTTCCAAGAAAAAGAAGCACAGATAATGAATGGTCTATTCTTTCCTGACAGAAAGCAAAGAACTGGGGACTCTAGTGATTAAAGGAGAAGAGACAGCTCACCCACCAAAAAAAAGGGGGGGGGTGGGGAAGAGGTGCTTTAGGTGAGCTAGAGTCCAAGAGCCAACCTTGAAGACAGGAAGCTGGCTGGGTCTACATAGCCCAGGGGCAAGATGGGAAAGGAGACATGGATTTGCCTCTCGAGACATCCTTAGGGATGACTCCTCAGCAAAGCCAACCACAGCATGCACTGCAGCTCATCTGCCCAGCCAGACAGATTCATCCCCCTGGCATGGCTCTTGGCACAGGTTCTTATCGGGAGGGTATTTTCCTTCTTTCACTGCAAAAGAGATCACCTGAGATTGGGGGTACCTGATAAGGCCTCAAGAAATGGGGAATGGAAGCCAAATGCACTTCGGGGACATTTAGCCTCTCCCAACTTCTTATCTAAAATATTTCTGCAACCACTTTCCCCTCCTCCCACACCCCCACCATCCACCAATACACACCCAGCACCATTCAAGGACCAGCCATTCTGCAGAGAGAGAGAAAGGTTGGGCAAAGCCAGAACCTCTAGTAAGCCAGACTGGAAATGCTATCTGCTTGTCCAGAGAGGACAGAGAAAGCCAGGAAGACCTATCCTGGCTGCTCCCAGAATTGATCCATCCAGGTCTGTCCTGCAGAGGAAACCATCATCTCCCCAATGAGGATGCTCACTCTGGGGGGAGGCAAGGGGTGATTTCTTCTCCAGTCATTTTCCGTTACTTTTAGTCAAGGGTCCCAAAGGGTAACTCACCGCGCTTTCCTACAGTCACCCTGGATGCCACGGACCCAAGAGCCACTATTGTCTTCAGGAGGAAGAGGCAGCTCAACATGACGAAAATGCTGAGAGCTGAGACGAAAACTCCAATCCGGCCAGACATGTACATCTTGCCTAGAACATCAACCGAAGGAAGGGCAAGGCAAGGGGACTGGCCTAAGCCCAGCCCCAGATCCTTCCCTTTCGCAATAATTCCCAAGGATGTCTTCTCCTGACAAGAAGAATAAAAGTGATTGGTTGCTGGTGTGTGGGAACATTTCTGGTGCTACCAAAAGACACATGTGATCAGAATGATCAAACTCTATACAAGGGACAATGATGAGGACTCTAGGGGGAGCTGGGAAAACAGAGGGATAGACACTGGATCAAAGAGAGCCCTAGAGGGTTTTTCAGGGACATGGCTACAGCTGAAATGAGAAAGGACTAAAGACACCACTAAAGAAAAGACCAATGCTAATAAAATGCACTGTGGCTCCTGTCCATCGTGGCAACCTAGAAAACAGAGACTAGAACCAGCTGCATACAAACTATTCAAAAACTATAGAAAAGTAGTGTTTGAATTTCTTCAGAACTAACATAAATACACCAAAAACCTACATCTTGGTCACTCTGGCCCATATAGGACATTTTTGGACTATATGAAGGCTAGTTGACAAAACTCAAAAGAACAGTTGCTGACTCAAGTAATAACCTAGGTCATATAGACTCCCTTTCTTTATCTCTTCTTCCTATATTTCTTTTTATTTTTCTTTATCTGTTCCTTTGATCAAGCATGATACCTAATAGTGTCCACTGGCACTGCTTAGTCTAACACGGTTAAAGGGCAGGGGACATTCAAGGCACAAAGTAAAAAACCTCAATAGGGCCTAGGAGTTTGTTGCCAGAAAGTCATCTTATTATTTTAAGCTGATAAATGAACATTTGTTGATCTAATATGTGCTTTACATATTTTATTTCTCACAATTAACTTGCAAAAGTAAGAAAACTAATTCTTTTTTTAGAGGGAAAACTGCCAAAGGTCATTAAGAGTAAGTGGTGGCTTCTGGAATTTAATAACACTAATGACAGATAGCATTGTTTGAAGGTTTATTACTGCCAAGGGTCTAAGTACTTTACATAAGTTAACTCACTTAATTCTCACTGCAACCCTATGAGTTAAGTACTATTATCCCCATTCTACAGATGGGGAAACTGAATCACAGAAAGAAATGTAGGTCACAGCTAATAAGTGGTAGAATAAAGGTGTGTGTGTGCACACTCAGTTGCTTCAGTCATGTCTGACTTTTTGCAGCGTCTGAGTCTTTGTAACTCTATGGACTGTAGCCCACCAGGCTCCTCTGTCCATGGGATTCCCCAGGCAAGAATACCAGGAGTGGGTTGCCATTCCCTTCTCCGGGGAGTCTTTCGACCCAGGGATCGAACAGACGTCTCCTGCATCTCCTGTGTTGCAGGATTCTTTAACCATTGAGCCACTTGGGAACCCCAGAACAAAGGTAAGCAGTCCAGCTCCTTAGTCAGTGTTCATTATCATCTTATCGTAATGAATTTGAACTCAGATCTTTCTAACTGCAAAACTCAGGCACCTTCTACTACCCCGTATTATGACCTGGTAAAAGTAGGTCCAATTCTATTCATGGATGTCTTACCTCTAATGTAGAGCAAAAGGGGATCTGGGGAATTCCACAGCTGTGAAACCCCTGCATCCTCAACCTATCCCAGAATCAACCATCTGGGGAGAGAAGCCCAGGATCTTCATTAGATGCCTTCCGACGCCAAGAGGCAACCCCTGGGGTAAAGGCCTGGAGGGACCGCTGAGCGAGTGTTTAGGATGCCATGGGCCAGACCCCCTCCCCCTCTTGTTGGGTTTTAGGGTCCTCGCATGAGGCCCATCCAACTCTGGGAGCTGAGTGGCGGACATATTAAAATCTGTTTTCCAAAGACAACCGCAGACGCCCCTGTACCAAACGCTCCCCTCCTCTCCCCAGCTCCAGCCCGTGGAAACCTGCTCCCTTCTCCCGCCCCGCACTTCTCCACCGGCCTCGGCCCGGTGAGAGAACGACCCTTGACTCAACGCCCCCAGTCACACCCGAAGCGAGGCCGCCCCCGAGAAGGAGACGGGCCACCCGACACGCAACGCCTCTAAGCAGCAGCAACCGGACGGGAACCCGCGGCTCGGTTTCCCTGGCAACCCCGCCGCTCGCCGCGTCGCGTTTCCGGAGCCTGAGGACGGCGCGCTCCAATGACGTCACGGGGCCACTTTCCGGCCGGTGGCAGAGTCGGGCTGAAGTTGTGGGGGCCCGTGGCGCCATGGGGGCCACTGGCGACGTTGAGCAGCCGCGGGGACCCGGCGGGGCAGAGCGGGGTGGCCCCGAGCTGGGAGACGCGGGCGCAGCGGGGCAGCTGGTTCTCACGGTGAGGGCGCCCCCGGGGAGGCCCCGGCCGGGCCTGGGCTCGGGCCGGGCAGGGCCTCGGGCTCCCGGGACCCTGGCCCGCGGGGGAGAGAACGCGGCGGCTGATCTACCGAGGGGGTTGGCATTGTCACAGTCCGACGACCTGGCTTCAAATTCTGGTGCCGCCCGCCTAGCTAGGTGACGTGGGCCAGCCCTGTCAAGCCCCTCAGCCCCAGTTTTATCTTCGGAAAGATGGAGATGCTTAGCTCCTGCCTCGTAAAGTTGTCGGGGGGAGGGATAATAAATGCGGGTAAAGCGCCCAGCGCATCATCTGGCAGAGTAGACCTTCGGTAAACACTGGTCTCCTTCCTCCACCCTTTTCTGAAAAGTAGAGTTGGGACTTTGGAGGCAGGAAACTTTCCCTCGGTTCCTCTTCCCCAGCCGGGCCTTCCCCCGCACCGCCCTACCCCAAGGTGGCAGAGACGGTGAAAGCACCCGAGAAGCAGGAATGTCTGAGGTGTAACTTAATACCCACGCTCCACCTCCACGCCAGTGTCACGACCTCGGTGACATCTGCTCCCTTGGTCCCCACAGAACCCTTGGAACATAATGATCAAGCACCGGCAAGTACAGCGGAGGGGCCGCCGCTCACAGATGACCACAAGGTAAGGCTAGCCCTGGACGGGATGTCTCTCCAAGGCCCTGGGGTGGAAGGCAGCTTTGCGGTCCCCACTGCACAGGGCTAAGAAAGAGTTCATCAGCCAGTAGAAAGAGGAGATTCAGATTCTGTAACTCTCTGTGTGACCTTGAGCAAGTCATTTCCACCACCCCACCCCCCGAACTCAAAAGGAGGGGGAGGTGTGTTGATTAGACAATGCCCAAGGTCCCTAACATTCAATGGCTCTTGTGTTTAAAGGTGCCAAAGAGGCAGAATAGCATGGAGGTTATGAGAAACATGGGCCTGATAGTCTCCATCTCAGGGAAAGGAGGGAGCACAAGATGGGTCTTTGGGATGCTGGTTGTATATGTTTCTTGACCTGTATGTGTGTGTGTATGCTAATTTGCTTCAACGGTGTCCAGGTCTTTGCAACCCTATGGACTGTAGCCCACCATGGGATTCTCCAGCCAAGAATACTGGAGTGGGTAGCCATGCCCTCCTACAGGGGAATCTTCAGACCTAGGCATTGAACCCTCATCTCCTGCATCTCAGGCGCATTCTTTACATCTAGCCCTACCTGGGAAGTCTTGACCTGAGTAGTGATTAAATGGATGTTCACTAAAACTTACAGTGTATTAAGTATTATTCTGCTAAAACACTTTAAAAATAATGCCTATTTCATAGAGTTATGAGTATGAAATGAAGTCCCACGTCCATGTGGTTTGCATAGAACTTGGACACATAGCTAGTTTTCAGTAAAAGTCATCTGATTGTTTGTTCGGGGGTGGTTTTTTTTTTTCTTTTTCTAGCCGCACTACATGGCATGCGGGATCTTAGTTCCCTGACCAGGGATCAAACCCGTGCTTCCTATAATGGAAGTATAGGGTTTTAACCACTGGATTGCCAGGGAAGTCCCCAAGCCATTGTTATTGTTGTTGAAGGATCTTATGTCAGTAATTGGCTGGGCAGATTGAGAAAAGAAATGTTTGGAACATGCCTCCTGACTGTGCCTTCTTCCCCTCCCTCCCTCTGCAGTTTCACAGATCCTGCCATCTCCATGGACCTCCTCCGAGCTGTCCTGCAGCCCAGCATCAACGAGGAGATCCAGACAGTCTTCAACAAGTACATGAAGGTGAGAAGGATGCAGAGACAAAAAAAAAAATTAATAGTTAAGACTCATGTGATCCTTCCCTGCATCACAGTTTCCCTAGCTCTTTCTAGTACCTACACATGCCTAAAGTTTTCCAATTTGGAATCCCCACTCCAAGAATGTTTTTTCTCTTTGGGGGTAATTTGAATACCTCTTATTGTTACCAAAGCAAGTTTGGGTCTCCTCACCCATGTGAGTGCTAAGTCGCTTCAGTCATGTCCAACTCTTTGTGACCCTATGGACTGTAGCCCTCCAGGCTCCTCTGTCCATGGGATTCTGTAGGCAGGAATACCGGAGTGGGTTGCCACATCCTTCTCCAAGGGATCTTCCTAACCCAGGGATCAAACCTGCATCTCTTAAGTCTCCTGCATTGGCCAGAGGGTTCTTTACCTCTAGCGCCACCTGGGAAGCCCAAGCAAGTTTGGATCTGCTCACCCACACGCAGTAAAACCAACCTACTGACACCAGGTAGTGGTGAAGGAAAGTGCAACATTTACTGCTGGGCAGCACCAAGCAAGGAGGCTGAGGACTAGTTTGTTTCTGTTATTGTTATTTAATCACTAAGTCATATCCGACTCTGCAACCCCATGGACTGTAGCCCACCAGGCACCTCTGTCCATGGAATTTCCCAAGCAAGACTGCTGGAGTGGGTTGCTGTTTCCTTCTCCATGGGATCTTCAAACCCTCATCTCCTGCATTGGCAGGTGGGTTCTTTACCACTGAGCTACCAGAGAAACCATCCGGGGACTAGACTAGTGCTTGAAACACCCAGGTTCCCCAGTGAGTTTCAGCAAAGGTTTTTAAACACAAAGTGAGGGAGGGGCGTCCCACGGTATGTGATCAGCTTGTGCACAATTCTCTGGTTGGTTGATGGTGTGGTGGCCATGTAGTATCACAGAGAGTAACATTATTAACCCTTAGGCTCTGCTCATGTTCATCACGTAGTTCATTTCTTCCACTTGGTGGCTTTAACATCTATTAGACAACTCAGGAAATGTGCATCAGATGCTGTTATTGAGGAGCTTTAAAGCAGAGGATATGGGAGAGGAATCTGCTCCTTGTCCTCCAAGGCCCCATAGGGTCAGCTCCATTAGTTTTGCCAAGCTGTTGTGAGGATGAAATGACTTAAGTGTAATGTGTTCAGCCTGTGCTTGGAATGCAAGTGTTTTTACTACTTGTTTAATAGATAACCATTGTTACTGTTTAAAATTTATTTCAACATCTATTAATAATCTTCTACATGGCTTTACCTGAATTTCCCACAGATGCCTCAGTCCCAGCATATTAAGGACTGATCTCTTTTGTTTTTCTTCCTAAATCTTCTCATGTATTTATTCTTTCATTCGAGGAGTATTTATTAAGCCCTACCATAATTCAGGCACTATTCTAGGCACTTAAGGATGTAACAGGGAACAAAATGGGCAGCATCCTTGCCCTCTTTAAATAAATGTGTCCTTTGTCAGGGAATGCCAGAGAGAAGGCAGTGACCTGTAGGGAACAGAGGTGCTCTTTCATAGATTTTGTCTAGACAAGACATTTGAGCAGAGACCCAAAAGAGTGAGGAAGGAACAAGTCATGCATATACCTGGAGGGAAAGCAATCCATGCAGAGGGAACAAAGGCAGAGGCGCAGAGCCAGGAGCATGCTTGGCACGTTCAAAGCACCAAAGTGGCCAGTGTGGTAGGAGCCAACCAAACCAGGAAAGAAGCAGGAGATGTGACCAGACAGGCAACAGGGAGAGGTGACCAGACAGGGAACAGACTCAGCTCAGGCAGAACTTTGAAGCCGGGATGAAAACTGTGAATGAAAAGTGTTCCCGCCACATCAGAAAACAAAGGTTGCTGCAGCCATCCAGCCATCTCGTTACAGCCACCCTGCCTAGAGCCCCGCGGGAACTCAGGATAGAAACAGGATGCCCACCATCTAGCGGTCAACTGCTGCAACCACCCCTGACAGTGCACTGCGAGGGGACTCAGGACTGAGAAAGCACAGGATTCTGGCCCCAGGAAGCTGAGGCACACATCAAAAGAATGGTTTCCGTGAGCCCAGACTCCTGCATCTTTCCACACATAGAAAACCACTAAATTCCTTAACTAGAGATACCTGGTTTTCTTTATTTAACAGTAATCTTTTGATGTTCTGACTACCTACTCTTTGTTGCAAAAACTTCTGTGTCAATATCCTGGCTTCCCACCTTGCCTACTTGGAGCCATCTCCCAAAGCTGTCTTAGATGCTGTGTCCCGGACTTAAGTCCTCAGTTTTGTCCACCAAATAAAACATAACTCTCAACTTTTGAGGTGAAGTCGCTCAGTCGTGTCCGACTCTTTGCAACCCCGTGGACTGTAACCTACTAGGCTTCTCAGTCCATGGGATTCTCCAGGCAAGAATACTGGAGTGGATTGCCATTTCCTTCTCCAGAGGATCTTCCCAACCCAGGGATCGAACCCGGATCTCCCGCATTGGAGGCAGACGCTTTAACCTCTGAGCCACCAGGGAAGATTCTCAACTTTTAGGTTGTGCTTTTTTTTTTTTACAGTTGACAGAACTTTGGGTTTTATTGCAAGTAAAATAGAGGCTCTTGGAGAGTTTTGAGCAGAGTTCATGATCTGATCATTTTTAAAGAGTCTCTCTGACAGTCTTAGAGAGAGTAGACTTCAGGAGGAGCAGTTAGGAGCCTTGAGATGATAGTGGCTTGGGTATTAGCAGTAAGGGTGCTAGGAAAGAGTCAGATTCTGTATGTCTCCAAGGTAGCAAACAGGATTTCTCAGTAATTCAGAAGTGCCGGGTAAAAGAAGAAGAAAAGTAAATAACTCCCAAATTATTTGCTAGAGGCAACTGTAAGGTAGAATCACCACTGACTTGGTATGAAGAAGGTGGAAACAAGCAGAGGAATCCGGAGCTCAATTATGGACAAGTTTAAATGAGATAATCATTCACTTAAAAACCAGAGTCCAGTGGTCCAGGACTCTGCCCTCCTCCATCTTCCATATTCAGTCCTGAGGTCCTGTGCATTCCACCCCACACTCTGACCAGCCTGCCTTTCTTCTCTTTGCCTCTGCCTTGGTTCAGGCTTTCATTATTTCTCCCACTATAATCCTTAACTGTCTCTGTTCTTTCCCTCTTTCAGCCCACCTTCCATAAATCCAGTGATTTCTAAAATGTAAATCCTTTAAAATCCCTCCATGACTTTCCATTTTTTTCTGGGTGAAATCCAAATTCCTTTACATGGCATATATGGCCCCCTGAGATCAGACCGCAGCCACCCCTTGCTGTATACCTAGTTATTCCTGCCCCTGACTTCTGCACTTCCCAAGATGCCCCAAGTATTCTTATACCTCTGCACCGTGACATATGCAGAAATAAAGGGGTTAAGCCGCTAGGAAAAGGCTAGACCACGATTGTCTATCTCTAAAGCACTTTCCTTGTTGCTTGTCCTGATAGTGGATACCATGATTCAGGAACTTTCTCTCCTGGATAAATGCTGAATAAACAATTTGTGGCTTCACATTGTCTGCAAAGATACCTCCTTGCCACGCTTGTTTTTAGGACAAGGTACAAATGACTTGATTACATCACAGCTTTGTATTAAGTGTAAGCTCTTGATCAGCCTCATCAGATCACTTTGTTTAATAGTGTTCCCAAATCTCAGCTACCCATTTTCTTAAGAATGTTTAGAATAATAACTTCTAGAAATGGCTGATCTTATCCAAGAAATGTTTATCAATTCATTCTTGTTACTACTAAATGCACACCCCTTTAAAAAATCTTCTAATAACATAGCTTAGAAAATGGAGTGATAGATGGATAAATAGGATGCGTAGATGGCTATGTGATAGCAAATACAGTAGAAGGTTAATTGTAACCTAGAACCTATTATACAGAGTGAAGTGAGTCAGAAAGATAAATACTGTATTCTAACGCATATATACAGAATCTAGAAAAATGGTACTGAAGAATATATTTACAGGGCAACAGTGGAGAAATAGACATAGAAAATAAACATAAGCACATGAGGAGGGGGAGGAGAGGGTGAGATGCAAGGAAAGAGTAACACGGAAACTTACATTACCGTATGTAAAATAGATGCTGCTGCTGCTGCTAAGTCGCTTCAGTCGTGTCCGACTCTGTGCGACCCCATAGACGGTAGCCCACCAGGCTCCCCCATCCCTGGGATTCTCCAAGCAAGAACACTGGAGTGGGTTGCCATTTCCTTCTCCAATGCATGAGAGTGAGAAGTAACAGTGAAGCCGCTCAGTCATGTCCGACTCAGCGACCCCATGGACTGCAGCCTAGCAGGCTCCTCCGCCCATGGGATTTTCCAGGCAAAAGTACTGGAGTGGGGTGCCATTGCCTTCTCCGATGTAAAATAGATAGCCAACGGGAATTTGCTGTATGGCTCAGGAAACTCAAACAGGGCCTCTGTATCAACCTAGAGGGGTGGGATGGAGAGGGGATATATATATACACCTATGGCTGATTCATGTTGAGGTTTGACAGAAAACAGCAAAATTTTGTAAAGCAATTATCCTTCATTAAAAAATAATTTTTTAAAAAAGGTTAGTTGTAGACTAGGTAATAGGTATTAGTATCCATTGAATAAAAGTAAAAACCAAAAGTCACTAAAACTCACCTTACAGAATACCAGACTGTTAATAATGGCCATGGCATCTCCTATATTTATTTGTGTGTATGTGTGTGTGCGCACGCACATGCATGTTTAAAAAATACATAGGATCATTTTACACAGTTCTGCAATTTGTTTTTTTCATTTAACAATATATTTTGGTCATGTTTCTAGGTCAGTATGTAATAGCTAATACTGATTGTTTTGTAATAGTTGCAGAGTAGTCTTGTGTGTGAATGTACTGCAGTTTAGTTAGCTATCCATAGAACACTTGGATTATTTACATTTTTCCCTATTACAAACAGTTCTACATTGAACACTTTAAATGTATATCTTTGTTCACCTGTGAGAATATTTCTGAAGGATAAAGTTGTAAAGATGAAATTGGTGGGTAAAGGAGGAAACGTTTTTCCCTCAAGAAAATTTCTCTCCAGAAATTCTGTGCCGTTTTGCATTTCTACCAATAGTGCGTGAGAATTCCTTATTTATTCTCGTATCCAGAGGTGGCTTACACTTGGCCTACATGTTCCCTGTACTGCCCGCCTCACAGGGTGGTTGTAAAGTATCCATGTTATTTCATTTAGCATTCACTTAGTCATCAGTCAACATTGAACACCAGTATTAATCTCCAGTTTTTAGTTTTTGTTTTGAAGTCAAACTCATCTGATGATTTCACTTAATTGTGCCTGCAGAATTTTCCTCCTCAACTCTTGAGTTCTCTAATCCAGTGCTTTCACTCTCTCCTCCTTGGTTTGGTGTAAACAACAAAGTCATATATGTAAGTGATTGTACTTCCGCCTGGTTGTCTCCCTCGGGGGTTCATGGGTTTTAGATTTCAGAATTTTTCTATTTACTGAAGAGAAGCTATCTTTTCTTCTAGAGAAATGGACTCTCTTTTTGATGTATTCCCAGTGTCTCGGTTTGGACCTCGCATCACCTTGTCCCTTGGTGTTTTCAGGCTCAAGCTCTCCCTCGTACCTGGTGGAGGAACCTTCTGCCTTTCCTTTCCCCAGCCAGCTGGGGCTGCTGATATCTGGGGCCGGGCCAAGTCTTACCCCGCCCAGCCTGCAGATGTTCCTCTCAGATTGGGTGAAGTCAGGCTTCAAGTAGGCTTTTCTGCCCACTGCGTCTTTTCTGGCCTCCCTGACCTGTTCATCTCAGGCACTGGCCTTTTTTTTTTCTTCTTCTTCTTCTATGGAAGTAAAACATGTACATTGTAAAAATTGAGAAGATTTATAGTTAAACAAAAAAAAAAAACAACCACGATATCACCACTTTAATTAGTGTATTCTCACAGTTCTTTTGTCTGTGTTTGCTTTTTGCTATTTTAGTCTCATGCTATCCCAAACTGTTTAATAACTTCCTTTCTTCACTTGACTGTATATCATGAATACCTTTTTGTGTCAAAAATATATTCTCCTGTACCTTCCTTACTGTGATTTTTGATACTTGTCTACTTCTTCATGGTATAGATAGTCCATAATTTACTTCAGTTGTACTTGGACATTTAGGTTATCCTTTGATTTTGTACTGTCTACACGTTACTGCTGTGAAGACCCTGCTTTGAGTACCTCCATGATGGTTCTTCTCTGTAAGAGAGGTTAAAGAGGGGAAGTAGAGCCAGGGACCTGAATCTAAGCCTGGCTGATCTCACAGCATGGTCATGATTGCGTTTCCCTTCTTTATGCATACATGTGTGCTTAGCCGCTCAGTTATGTCTGACTCTTTGCAGCGCCATGGACACCAGGCTCCTCTGTCCATGGAATTTTCCAGGCAAGAATACCCTTGAATGGATTGCCATTTCCTACTCCAGAGGATCTTCCCCGAACCTGTGTTTCCTGCGTTGGCAGGCAGATTCTTTACCACTGAGCCACCTGGGAAGCCCCTTCCCTTCTTTATAAGGGTAGATTTTATGTACAATTCTTTTCACATTGATGCAAATCAGCAGGACTTATGGTTCTGTCTTCTATTGTACTTCTCCCTAGTTCTTCCAGAAGGCAGCACTGAATGTACGAGACAACGTCGGGGAAGAAGTGGATGCCGAGCAGCTGATCCAGGAGGCCTGTCGGAGCTGCCTGGAGCAGGTGAGATCAAAGGGGAAGAGAAATGTAGGCACAGGGGTTAGCCCTCCAGGCTCGGCAAAGACATACGGTCTCATCATCAGTGGTATTTGGAAGGAAGCCCAGTGAGCTACTTACTTAGACAGGGCTTGGGGCTTTGAAGACAGAGGGAAGGGAGGTAGCTACTAGATGCCAGGCGCTGTGGTAGACACTTTCACCTGCATGAGTTCATTTCCATCCCAGAGAAACCGGTACAGAAGGCACCTTTCAATTCCTAGTTTACAGATGAAGAAATTGTGGCTTAGAACAAGCAGGAGGTAGAAGAGCTGAGATCTGGCTCGCTTCTGTGAGTGTGTGGTGACTTGACCCTTCACGTAGTCACAGCCCCTTTTGGTGTCACGAGAACTACCACCCTTTCTGCCTCCTTGCCTCCCAAGGTGTGGTCAGGAGGCATGACGTCAGGTCTAGAAATGACTGCGTGCTCAAGATAGTCGTGAACCTGTTTGCATGTGTCAGCTGCTGTTATTAATAGGAATTGTCAACATCACCCAGATTCTGTGCTTGACTGAAACCACTAGCTGTCAGAGGTGGAATTTGCTTCATGACGATAGCCACAAGGGCAGACTGGAGTTCAGTCCTTTTATCATGTTGCTGTTGTTCAGTCGCTAAGTCGTGTCCGACTCTTGGTGACCCCGCGGACTGCAGCACGCCAGGCTTCCCCTGTCCCTCACTATAATGAGTTGAGAGAATAATGTCTTCTGGGAGGTTGGCTGGCAAGCTGCTCAGGCACAGCCTCAGAAAAGAGCAAGACCAGGGCCTCGAATCTGAGGTCGTTGAGATTCCCCCTGAGATACACATCTCATCTGTCCGAGGACCTGTTTTTCCAAAGCACAGAGTGCCTCTTTTTCGTCTCGAATTCCTCTCGGGGTGCAGGCTACTTGCAGTGGGTTACAACTTAACCCTTGTAGAGCTGAGCAACGCTCTTTGTTTTGTTTAGTTCACAAATCCCATCTCATCTCTGGCTCCCTGTCCTTCCAGGTGACTTTATCTAGTCCTGTGGCTTTGAACCCAGTGTAGCTATTGATGATTCTAAACATACAGCTCAGTCCTGAGCTGCTTCCCCATTTGCCTTCCTCCACTCTATCCTCAGAGCAGCCAGCCCCAGGTTTTTTTTTTTTTTTTAATTTATTTATTTTAATTGGAGGCTAATCACTTTACAATATTGTATTGGTTTTGCCATACATCAACATGAATCTGCCACGGGTGTACACGTGTTCCCCATCCTGAACTCCCCTCCCACCTCCCTCCCCATACCATCCCTATGGGTCATCCCAGTGCACCAGCCCCAAGCATCCTGTATCCTGCATCAAACCTGGACTGATGATTCATTTCATATATGATATTATACATGTTTCAATGCCATTCTCCCAAATCATCCCACCCTCGCCCTCTCTCTCCCACAGAGTCCAAAAGGCTGTTCTATACATCTGTATCTCTTTGGCTGTCTCACATACAGGGTTATCATTATCATCCTTCTAAATTCCATATATATGCCTTAGTATACTGTATTGGTGTTTTTCTTTCTGGCTTACTTCACTCTGTATAATAGGCTCCAGTTTCATCCACCTCATTAGAACTGATTCAAATGTATTCTTTTTAATAGCTGAGTAATACTCCATTGTGTATATGTACCACAGCTTTCTTGTCCATTCATCTGCTGATGGACATCTAGGTTGCTTCCATGTCCTGGCTATTGTAAACAGTGCTGCAATGAACATTGGGGTACACGTGTCTCTTTCTATTTCCTCAGTGTGTATGCCCAGCAGTGGCATTACTGGATCATAAGGCAGTTCTATTTCCAGTTTTTTAAGGAATCTCCACACTGTTCTCCATAGTGGCTGTACTAGTTTGCATTCCCATCAACAGTGTAAGAGGGTTCCCTTTTCTCCACACCCTCCCCAGCATTTATTGCTTGT